>MU968359.1:34696246-35296246 GCA_034641835.2 Pinus albicaulis
GCAGGCTGGATACAATATGATCCTTGACGCCCTCCAACAGGATCCTTCGACACTTCGCCATCTTCTTTTGCCATGCATCGACTTCAGCAGGATCAGTGGGCTTTTGGACATCCGTATCTACGAACTCCTTCAGAGCATTATCTTCTAATAATGCTTCCATGCGATCCTTCCATGCAACATAATTCGAATTGCCTTCAAGAGCATATTCGAGTCGCAAACCGTTGAAAGACATTTTCAACACCGGCACCAAGAAAACAAAACTGCTGCAAAATTTCGAATTCCACCTCAAAGCTCAATCGCTCTAGATCTGTGAGAACAAATTATTTCTAGCACAGAGATTGACTGCAAGGGGCATTTACCAGACCTTTCACTTTCCGAAGAAAGATGAATCCGGAGGCTACCTGGCCCGCATGCAGACTCTGTCTACCGAAATAAGTTTGTAATCACTATGATGATCAATCTGAACTTCAATAGCTCCGATACCATGTAGAAATTTGCTGAATAATGATTAATTATCCACCGAGACTATCCTGGTCACATACTATTTGAACTTCATACACAACACATAATCTCTTCAACTCAACTCAACTCAAATCATCACACATGCGGAAATAAAATCAAGCGATAACACATCAAATCATCATACACATTAACACAGTATGTATGGGGAAAGCTTATAGCTGAAAACCCCGCAGCTATTGTGTATATTATAATGGAGAAATCAAGTAACTAACTCAATACAATACTCCTCACAAGTACTCAGTACTATCTCATGAAGTTACACACAAACTAGCTTGGTTTTGAACAGGTTATTGGTTCAAAACTCACCACTAATTGCCTTGCCTCTATTGCGTGTTTCAATGCTATGGGATGGCCTCTTTATATAGATAAACCACCAGCCTGAACTGCGCAATCCTCATGGGCTTACTCCACCTATCCGTGTGTTGCAAATAGCAACAGTATAGTCACAACTGATAGCTAACTCCACCCTTTCATCTACCTCTTTCACTGGTCTCCACTGAACTGATCATGCACTGTAGTGAACTGATGTGTGCTTGAGTTGAATAATGAGTTACTAATTAATGAATTAAATAATATTTAATTCACTCCACTCATAACTAATTGATTAGCTAGTTAAACTAATCTCAATCAGTTCAACTAAAATAAACAGAACACAACTCCACTAGCTGTCCCATTAACTCCTCCAAACTTCTGCAACTGAAGTCCAACCGAAGTCAACCATGCATGATGCCATCAAACCGTTGGGAACCATGTGATTCCTCTGTTAGATGCATGAGCCACTTCTGTAGCTCGAACTGAAGTGCTCTAAGAGAGTAAACTGTTGTTTATAGTCTAAATATAATTAAGGGTAAATAATATTTGACTTCCCTGTTTTAAGGAGAGGCAGTCTAAAAATAGACTTCGACCTATTTGACCTCAAAAATAGAGTCTCATCTATTTTTACCAACATGACACATACTTCAAGAATCTCAAACTGGAATACCCGAACCATGCTCCATATGTCTAAAAATAGACATAGTCTAAAAATAGATTTTGCGCCAGAATTTGCCTGCGGGCCCACTTAGTGAAGGCGACTTCATTTCACTAAGCTCCATCATCTTGCTGCATTTTCAACAAAAAGAAGACATTAGTTGTTTGGGGGATGGTGCTAGGAGGTTGGGGATGGTACTAAAATTTAGGTTGGATTGGATGTCATCAAATGTGTACAAGGAAACCACTCCCTTTCCTTTCCCATCGTACAACAACTTCATGGTACAAGTATTTTCATTATTGCACAATAATCCACTTTCCAGGACTTTCCTAACAGTTTGCAGTCCTGGCTTAGGGAAAATGAGATTGGATTACTTGGTGATTTAGCAAAGGAATGGGAACAATACATCCCACATATTTTCACTGCGGGGGTCACTAATTCAAATTAGGTGGATAAGATGAATTGGGCAAGACAAAATCATAAGGGCCAAATCATCATTAAAGAGATTTACAAATCTATTTCAGCATCCTATATATCTCCAGAAGACAAAGTTTGGTTTCAAAAGTCTTGGAATTCGTAAATCCCTCAAGAACTTAAGTGTTTATGTTGGTTGTCATTACATAACAAAATACTTACTTGGGAAAATCATGTTTGCAAGGATTTCACTGGCCTTGGAATTTTTCCATTATGTCTGCAACATATGAGAGGCATTCAACACTTATTTTTGGCTTGTCCATTTGTTACAGAAGTTTGGACCAACACCTTACACACACTTCACATTGCATCTACTTGGGTCACCAGCGCATTGGAGGTTTGTTTAAAACTCTCAGGTTTGGGACGCAATTGGAATACTACACTTTTCCCTTCTACATCCTTTGGGGCATATGGAGATGTAGGAATAGAAGGATATTTGATAATAAAGTGGTTGATTTGAGGAGCACTCCATTAAGGATTGTGGCATATTTTTTAGAAATCAGTCCCAAAAAACATCCATAGAAGAATAGAAGGATTAAAAAATGAGATTTTTGGCAAAAGTTCCGGTGGGTTTCTTCGATGGCTCGAGCTAAAATAGATAGTGCAGATGCAATGCATTGATAGTCACTGAGCCCCAATGTTACTTCCATTTTTGGTGGGAGGGTGGTAGGGGCACCAATAACCGTGCAAAAATCATCGCCCTTTGGGGCATCCTCATTTGTGCAAAATGGCTTGGAGTCGAAACCCTTGGGAACCATGTGATTCCTCTGTCAGATGCATGAGCCACTTCTGTAGCTCGAACTGAAGTGCTCCAAGAGAGTAAACTGTTGTTTATAGTCTAAATATTATTAAGGGTAAATAATATTTGACTTCACTGTTTTAAGGAGAGGCAGTCTAAAAATAGACTTCGACCTCTTTGACCTCAAAAATAGAGTCTCATCTATTTTTACCAACATGACACATACTTCAAGAATCTCAAACTGGAATCCCTGAACCATGCTCCATATGTCTAAAAATAGACATAGTCTAAAAATAGATTTTTGCGCCAGAATTTGCCTGCGGGCCCACTTAGTGAAGGCGACTTCATTTCACTAAGCTCCATCATCTTGCTGCATTTTCAACACTCCCTCTCATCAAGATATGGATTATCTGCAACCCCTATCCTGCCTCTGTGGAATTCGAACTTGCTCCTGGTGAGCGCCTTCGTCAAGATGTCGGCATCCTGATCCTCCGTGGGAACATATGAAAGCATCATGATTCTCCACTGAACACAATCTCTGATATGATGGTACCTGATGTCGATGTGTTTGGATCTATCATGAAATATTGGATTAGCCGAGAGTTTAATGCAACTCTGGTTATCACAATAAATCACAGTAGGCTCCAAGTGTGACCCGAACAATCCGACGAGGATCTTCCTCATCCAAATAGCCTCGCATGCAGCCAAGCTTGCTGCCATGTACTCGGCCTCTGCTGAACTGAGTGCCACGGATCTCTGCTTCCTGCTGTACTAGGAAATTGCTGTCGACCCGATACTGAAGACTCCTCCAGATGTGCTCTTTCTGTCCGTTGGGCTCCCTGCCCAATCTACATCGGTGAAGCCGGAAAGCTTCGCTCCATCCTCCTGTCTGTACCATAGACCATATCCCGATGTGCCACTAAGATAACGCAATACATGCTTGCCTGCCTTCCAGAAGAGCTTGGTAGGCTTAACCATAGCTTGTGAAAGCTGGTTAACAGCATAGCATATATCGGATCGTGTATTGACCAGATACATAAGCGACCCCACCAACTGTCGATAGACAGTGGCATCCACTACCTCTGCTGAAGTAGCATCCTCCTTCCTCCAACCACCAGGAAGAGGAGTGTCAACAGGCTTGCAGCCTTTCATGTTGAACCTCTCCAGAATCTCCCGGGCATACTTGCCCTGAGAAACAAACAGTCCTCCGCTGCGCTGCCAAATCTCCAATCCCAGGAAATAATGAAGGATGCCCAAGTCCTTCATCTCAAAATCTCGTGCAAGATCCTCCTTGCATGAAAGTATCAACTGCTCATCGCCAATCAAAATCAGATCATCTACATACAGTACGATGATCAACAGCTTCCCCTCCACCACAATCTGGTACAGGTTTGGATCTGCCTCACTCTTGGAGAATCCAAGCCGGTGAAGTAGCTGTCTATCCGAGTGTACCAAGCACGAGGTGCTTGCTTCAGCCCGTACAGTGCTCTCTTGAGTCGGCACACATGCGACTCACTGCTGAAGATCTCAAAACCTTCAGGCTGCTCTATGTACACCTCCTCCTCAATAACTCCATTGAGGAACGCAGTCTTCACATCCATCTGATGAATGTGCCACCCCATCTGCGCTGAGAGAGCAAGGATCGTCCGTATGGAAGAGTACCTTGCGACAGGTGCAAAAGTCTCCTCATAGTCAATCCCCTCGATCTGTGAGAAGCCACGGGCGACAAATCTCGCCTTGTACTTGTCCACACTCCCGTCAGCCGCCTGCTTCACCTTGTAGATCCATCGCGAACCTACAACTGATTTCCCAACCGGTCTTGGGACAATCTCCCATGCACTGTTCCTGATGATCGAATCATATTCTTCGATCATGGCATCAACCCATGCGGGTTCCTCCACAGCTTCCTCAAAAGAGGATGGCTCCGTCACAACACATTGACTCACAAGAGCCATGTATCCAGTGTACCGATCCGGTGACTGTCTCTATCTGCGTTGTGCTGTAGGTGGTCCTACAACCTTCTCTGCATCTCGAGCCAGTCGCTCAGCTTCTGTAGTGCGCATGCGCCCTCTGATGGTTGGTGTTGCATGGGTGGTTTCTTCCACCTCCTGAACCTCCTCTTGTGGCTGATCCACATCCGGAAGCTCCTCCTTAGGAACTAACAGCTCCTCATCTGCATGCAAGTGTAGCTCCCTCTCAAGCGAACACTGCATGGCTTTCTCCTCCTGAAACTTTATATCCCGTCGCACAACAGTCTTGCGACTGTCTGGCACATACACCCGATAGTTGTGAGGTGTATCAGTGTACCCCACAAATATTCCAACTTCAGCAGTTGGATCCGGCTTCCTTCTCGCATCCTTCGTCACATGCATGTAGACAGGAGATCCGAAAATCCGCAAATGGGAAATATCAGGCCTCTTGCCAGAATAAGCCTCCTCTGGTGTACTCATGCCAAGAACCTTGTGAGGACAACGGTTCTGCACATACACTGTTGTATTGCATGCCTCAGCCCCCAAGTGAAGGGGTAGGCCCTGATCATGCAACATCGCCCGTGCAGCACCCACGATCGTTCTGTTCTTCTGCTCAGCCACCCCGTTCTGCTGTGGGTTATGAGGTGCGATGAGCTCTCTCCAAATCCCTTCTGCGCTGCAGAACTCCTTGAATTCAGCCGAGATGAATTCACCACCGTTATCACTCCTTAGAGCAATCACCTTCTTCCCCGACTCCTTCTCGACTAGTGCTTTAAACTCACAGAACTTCGCGAATGTATCGCTCTTCTTCTGCATGAAGAAGATCCAGCACTTTCGAGAGAAATCATCAACAAAGATCACATAATACCTATGCTTTGTTGTTGAAGCAACTGAGAAAGGACCACACACGTCTGTGTGAACTCTCTCAAGGATCATCGTGGCGCGACTATCCTTCTCGTGAAAGGTGGCTTTCACATACTTCCCTAAAGTACACCCCTTGCACTGATCTGACTGCGCAAGGGTGCCCTTAGGAAGTCTAGTAGAAATCTGCTGCAGAATCTTCAAAGCTCCATGGTGAAGGTGGCCCAATCTCCTGTGCCACAGTTCGCCCTCATCATCCCGGCTCACCACTTCTCCCACTTTGCATGCCATAGCTGCGCAGCCATCTACCTGCAACTGATAAAGGTTCTTGGTTCGAACCCCTATCTTCCGGGTCTCTCCAGTAGTCTTACTGCGCAGGAAGGATTTTCCTTCGCTGAAGACCACATCATACCCCTTATCCTCCAACATCGCCACAGAGATCGAGTTCTTCTTCAATCCAGGTACATGCATGACATCCCTCAATACAAAGGGTTTACCAGACTCCCTACGAAAAAGATAGATGCAGATACCGATGGTTCAGCATCTACCATCATAAGCCGGCATCTCGATGCTTTGCAAACTAATGTCCTCGAATCCCGAGAGCAGGTCCGCACCTTCCGCGTCATATGAAATGCACCGCTGTCAAGAACCATACCGATCCAGCCTGCCAGAGGCAAGCATGCGATCAGTGAAAAGTCAAGCTCGAACTGTGAAGCCAAAGCTTCTCCATCTGCAGATCTTCCCGCTTGCTTGTTCTTCTTCTTCTTTGGACAATTGGTAGCATAATGTCCGTGATCATGGCGGTGAAAACACTTCACTTTCGCCATATCCTGCTTCTTGCCCTTTGCACCAGACTGAGAAGTTTTCTTTCCCTTCCCCTTCTTTGCTTTGGAAACCAAAGCGCAGTTTTCTTCATCAGCTCCCTTTGATGAAGATCCATCTCGAGTAGTCCTCCTTATCTCCTCCTGCATGAGATCCGCCCAAAGGCGCTCCCATCCCGGCAGCTTCTCCCAACCATTGACACTATCTTGATATGAGTTCCAAGCCTTCGGAAGACCAAGGAGAGCCAGGTCGACCATGTCCTCTTCATCGACAGTAACCCCCACACTTCCCAGTTCATCTCTGCTTTGAGTGAACTTCGTGAGGTATTTGGCGATACTGTCGCCCTTCTCCATCTTGATGTTCCTGAGCTTATCTTTGAGCGCCAGCTTCCTTTGGTCACTCTTACTCTGGAATAGATCCGTCAAAGCTTTCCACATTAAATATGGAGTAACCTTTCCATGCAGGCTGGATACAATATGATCCTTGACGCCCTCCAACAGGATCCTTCGACATTTCGCTATCTTCTTTTGCCATGCATCGACTAAAGCTGCATCAGTGGGCTTTGGGACATCCGTATCTACGAACTCCTTCAGACCATTATCTTCTAACACTACTTCCATGCGATCCTTCCATGCAACATAATTCGAACTGCCTTCAAGAGCATATTCGAGTCGCAAACCGTTGAAAGACATTTTCAACACCGGCACCAAGAAAACAAAACTGCTGCAAAATTTTGAATTCCACCTCAAAGCTCAACCACTCTAGATCGTGAGAAAAAATTATTTCTAGCACAGAGATCGACTGCAAGGGGCGTTTACCAGACCTTTCACTTTCCGAAGAAAGATGAATCCGGAGGCTACCTGGCCCGCATGCAGACTCTGTCTACCGAAATAAGTTTGTAATCACTGTGATGATCAATCTCTGCTTCAATAGCTACGATACCATGTATAAATTTGCTGAATAATGATTAATTATCCACCGAGACTATCCTGATCACATACAATTCGAATTTATATGCAACACATAATCTCTTCCACTCAGATCATCAAACATACGGAAATAAAATCAAGCGATAACACATCAAATCATCATACACATTAACACAGTATGTATGGGGAAAGCTTATAGCTGAAAACCCCGCAGCTATTGTTTATATTATAATGGAGAAATCAAGTAACAAACTCAGTACAATACTCCTCACAAGTACTCAGTACTTTCTCATACAGTTACCCACAATCTAGCTCAGTTTTGAACAGGTTACTGGTTCAAAACTCACCGCCAATTGCCTTGCCTCTATTGCGTGTTTCAATGCTATGGGATGGCCTCTTTATATAGATAAACCACCAGCTTGAACTGCGCAATCCTCATGGGCTTACTCCACCTATATGTGTGTTGCAAATAGCAACAGTATAGTCACAACTGATAGCTAACTCCACCCTTTCATCTACCTCTTTCACTGGTCTCCACTGAACTGATCATGCACTGTAGTGAACTGATGTGTTCTTGGGTTGAATAATGAGTTACTAATTAATGAATTAAATAATATTTAATTCACTCCACTCATAACTAATTGATTAGCTAGTTAAACTAATCTCAATCAGTTCAACTAAAATAAACCGAACACAACTCCACTATCTGTCTCATTAACTCCTCCAAACTTCTGCCACTGAAGTCCAACTGAAGTCAACCATGCATGATGCCATCAAACCCTTGGGAACCATGTGATTCCTTTGTCAGATGCATGAGCCACTTCTGTAGCTCGAACTGAAGTGCTCCAAGAGAGTAAACTGTTGTTTATAGTCTAAATATTATTAAGGGTAAATAATATTTGACTTCCCTGTTTTAAGGAGAGGCAGTCTAAAAATAGACTTCGACCTCTTTGACCTCAAAAATAGAGTCTCATCTATTTTTACCAACATGACACATACTTCAAGAATATCAAACTAGAATCCCCGAACCATGCTCCATATGTCTAAAAATAGACATAGTCTAAAAATAGATTTTTGCGCCAGAATTTGCCTACGGGCCCACTTAGTGCCTACAGGGAACAACACCTTTTCGTGTGAATTTTCTTTGTTGTTCCCTACAGGGAACAACTGTTGTTCCCTATAAGGAACAACACTTTTTCGTGTGCATTTTTGTTGTTGTTCCCTACAGGGAACAACTATTGTTCCCTCTAAGGAATAACACTTTTTCGTGTGCATTTTATTTGTTGTTCCCTATAGGGAACAACTGCTGTTCCCTATAAGGAACAACACTTTTTCGTGTGTATTTTCTTTTTCTGTTCCCTATAGGGAACAACACTTTTTCACGTGTGTTTTCTTTTGCTGTTCCTTCAAAGGAACAACATTTTGTGAGTATTTTTTAGAACAACACTTTCTTCCCCTTGCACGATCATTCCTAGCCATCCCAACCCATTTCTATGATTCCATTGCATGGCATGGAGTACAATACTTTTATGAGGACAATAATTATTGAGTCTATTGAGGCAAGTGAATACCCTTAACGTTATGATCTTTAACAGGACAGCTTCTGGATGAAAGATTATTTTTAAGAAAAGGGACACAGTTATTTATATTCTACTTTACTGCATTATTTTATGATGTACATGATACTGATTGATCATCTTAATACCATGTTGGTTCCACCCTTCCTGGTTATAATCTTCTCTGTCTGTAATAAATGAGATTATGGGTATATTTTTTTTTCTATTGACATGTTCAACTTCTTCCACCATCCCTACTCTTAAGGAGTATTGAGCCTCCCTCTTTTTATTATAAAATTTTGTAATCACAGCAAAATTTTGTTTGCAGATGGAGGATAGGGGGTCTCATTACGAGCCAACCTACCATGTTCATAATACTATAACGAAGTGACGTTCCCATTATGGCCACCACACCAGGGTTATGATCCATTGGATAGCCAAAATATCCTTGGAATAGGAGGTCTCGTCATGAGCCGGCCTGATCACTTTTGCTACCTCCCAGTGAATGGCAGTGTGGTTATCTGGTTATCACGCCAACAACCTGATCTATTATGTAGAACAGCACTGGAACTCTCCATTTATAAATTGAGGATCTTGGATCATACGGGTTAAAAAGCAACCCTGCCGAGGCTATGGACGTCTGCTGGCAGCAGAGGCTCTGCTTATGGTATTGAAGTTATATCTTATCGGCAATTACTTTTATAATACCCGTTTCTTATTCTTTTTTTATCGGAGAATTTATTTCCATAATGTTTCCCTGTTTTGAACCTCTACGCATGAGAAACTATTTTCTGATCAATCACATCATTTTCGACTAGAATACTATCAGAAAAGCATCTTTTTGGAATATTGTTGTCCTTTTCTTTTTCATAACTTATCATCAATCCAAAGCGTCCTATCTCTTATTCATAACTATATTTACACACTCTCCTCTCATTATAACCATACTTCTTGCCGTCCTATCATTGATATGTGTACTCTACTTCATTTACTGTCGTATTGATCATTCCCTTGCCTTGTCATCAACACAACACCTTTCATATGCTTTATGGTCATGGAATCCCTTTTCCAATTGGAGGGGGGAATGTATGCATTATGGGATAACATGCAATATAATTACTGAACTCTTCCATAACTTGATGATTTGACAAAATATTAGTACTGCACTTATACGAACGTTTTTCTGATTAAAATTTTTTGCATGCATCTTATCTGTTTCTATTCAAAACTAAAATTGTGAATTCAAGAAATTTGCATGAAAAATAGTGACTTGTTACAGGAGAACAAGAAGTATTGGGGGAATTCTATTCGCAGCAAGGCCACACTATTGCCCCTAACAACAGAGGCTCAAACATGCACAATTGTTCAGACATGATGTGCTTGTATGGCTTCCACATTTTGCATCACTTTCAGTATCCGCTTAGCCTACATCCGCTTCAACAAATGTCAGTCCATACATGTCATTCCACATTTTTTTTCGGAGGTAAAACTTGAGGTAAAATAACATACTTTTGTGATTTATTACGAATTTAGGAGAATTTGATGCAAAATCCGTTGAACATTATTTATCATCATTCATTCCACACCTTTACCACTTCCCATTATTCAAAGACAAAATCTTTCAGTTTGGGGGAGTGTTCCTTTCATTTATTTATTTATTATGACCATCTTATTCATTCTAAACACCTCCCTTCTTCCATGTTGTTTTACACCAAGTATAGATTTCAACAGATTGTAGCAACCACCTCTATTCGTTTTCTAGCATTGCATGAGGGCATGCTAATTCTTCAATTTGGGGGAGGCAATGCTACACATGATGGATGTTTTTTACTTTATTTCTCATTTAAGACATACAATTTCATTTTTATACAGTGCCGAAATTGATTTGCATATATCTTTAAAACTATGAACTGAATTCTTATGATTTCTGGATAACAAAGAGGTATCATTAAAATACACAAACCCAGATAATTTCATGCTAAATTAGTTCATAAAATTTCGAAAATCATGCACTATCACCTATAGTCATTTTGTTTATATCTCGTGATCTGTGCATCAAAACAATCTGATTTTTGGAAATCTAGTTTTTGAGAAAATGGTTAATGAAGTTTTTTGTTACTTATATCATATTTTGCTAAAACTTCATATACATATAGTTGAATGTAAAATGTAAAAATTGTTATGCCTTCATCAAGATTTCTAAAATTGAATATTCATTATTTGAGGAAGAATTCATTTGTTCCATCCATTTCATGAGTTCGGATGAACAATTTTTTATTATTTCTTAGTTAATAACAAGGCTTTGGGTTGCATGAGGACATGAAATATATTCAGTTTTGGGGTATGTTGGGCCGCTAGTTTATCATTATTATTATCACTTTTTAACACCTATTTCATCCATTGCTACCATTCTTTATCACGTCATTTATCATGGCTTATCATATACTTCTGTTTTATAATTATTTATGCTCTTATGGATAAATATTATTTATTCTCCTTTATTTTTAATAAATTGATGATTATTATGTATGATTTTACCAATGATGGTTTATTAATAAATTTTTTGTAACATCACTCACCATTTTAGCCTCCAAGATATTCTCCAGATTGCAGAGTTGATCTCTAGCTCATCATTAAATATTCCAACTCAGAAATTCGTTGGAATAAGAAGTGACAATTTTCTATTGGATGTTGTGGGAAAATCGATAAGAATCTGGAAAATCTAAAACATGGGTTTTGTCTAGAACAGACCGAATTAACTTTAGTGAAGAGAATTTTGCCCAAATTCGGTTCGTATTAAGAGAAACTGAAGGTTCTCGGATGATGATTTTCCCAGATTCACTATTGCGACCGTTTTCCAAATTATCTCAGTTGCAATACCAAATTCAACTTGTTCCTGTTGAATGACTGATGAAAATATATTTCAGATATGATCTTGCTGATCAATTAGTTGTGAACAATCCAATTTTGTTATGGGAATCATTTTGTAATCATCTCTGTTGTAACTTCTCTCTTTTCTTTGTGTATTTAAATAAAAATAGAGATCAAAGAAGGAGATTCATTATTAGAGATAGGAATGATAGGATAGTAAGATAGAATGGAAGGATTTAGCTTTTTTCTTGGGACCTAAATTGTAATTTCAAATATAGAATGTTATTCTCAAGGAGATCCATTGTAATGGGAAGCGAATTCAATGATTAATACATAATTTGCGTGGTTGTTCATTTGATTATTCTGAAGTAGCTCGGCAATATTCACTGGTGGCTAAGGGCTCAGCTTCCGGTGAAATTCACTGCTTCATATGTGTCATACATTTCCAATTATCGCAAGTGTGATAGTTTGATAGTATTATTTCTTTCTGTGATTTATGTCCTTTGTTGTTGATTATTTTCCTGTGTTAACCGAATAGCTCTGTTTTATATAATTTATAGTATTGTTGTTTATTCAATTTAATTTCGTTTCGGATTGATTTTCTTAGATAAATATCATGATCGATGTAAACAAATGTAACGAGTATTAGCTATTGCTGTTAGGCTCTCAAATTGATATCATCACTGTTTTACTAAAGAATCCGTTTGATTTAGATTCAATCAGTTTCAAAGAGAAGAGTTATCACTACTGTACTCTCAACTGATATTGTTGTTACTTGAATCGCATATTGATGTTACTTGAATTGCTGTAGGATTTTATTAGAGGATTGAGTTTTCTTTTAATTGCAATTAAAATTTGCTTGTTGCATCTGTTTACTCTTGTATTAAAAGATCTATACTGTAATCTACAAAACATTACTCTCTGAATTAATAGCTTGCACATATTGTGTACACTCTTGAAACAAAAAGACTTACCCAGGTTGATAATTAATGTGAGGTAATTAGGAGTTTTAAAAGACACCTTTTAGCACCCAACACATGGCCCATGCTGCGTTTTTTTTGGAGGCTTCCAAATGGAATAAGGTATACACCATTGGATTCATTTTGACCTTACATCAATCCTAGCAAACTGAATCTCCACTTCATCCTCCTTTGGAAGGTCAAAAAGTCAAAAAAACCACACAAAAATGATCTTTCTACCTCCTTTTTGAAGAGCACGTTGTGTTTTCAGAGCATCTATGGGAGAATGAAATTTTGAGGAGCTAAACTCAGTCAATTTCAATGTTCGAATACTCCATGATGTAGCCAACTTGAAGAGTTATCTCCAACAATTTTCAGATCATCATTTGGACTCCGGGATCGTCTCCAAAACTCATTTTTCCCTCACACGTTGTGTTTTCTCTTGGAACGATGCATTTTTCAATAGAATTCAGTGCATTTTCTCCTGAGAGTCAGCTTTTGCAGTTGACTTGATCTAGTTTCACCCTTTCTCATGTATTTTTTCAATCTTGATGGTGTAATTATGTTTTGAGATGTAATTAAGATAGTTAAAGGTAAATATGAGGTAGATACATGCTTGTAAAGGTCATAAATGGTCAAAAGAATCAGTTTTTCTATCTTAGGGAGAGCCTTGTTCACATCCCTAGCCTTTAGAGTTTAGGTGAGAGGATCATGTGATCAGTTCCTTGACTCATGAATTTTACCCTTGAGATATGGGAAATGATTTTTTGTCTATATGTGTAGGTTTTAACCCTGTATAGAAATTATCTACAAACGAATCTTAAAACAGAAAATAAACAATAGCAAGAGCATAAAACATAAAACAGATAAACATATAGATTTTCCC
Source organism: Pinus albicaulis (assembly GCA_034641835.2). Taxonomy (NCBI): domain Eukaryota; kingdom Viridiplantae; phylum Streptophyta; class Pinopsida; order Pinales; family Pinaceae; genus Pinus; species Pinus albicaulis. The sequence continues at coordinate 34,709,806 of MU968359.1, forward strand.
CTGCATCCCAAATCGAGATGACCAAATTGGTTTTTCATTATATTCCTTTTAACAACACATATATATACATTCCGAAGCATACATAAGCCACAATTAATTAACCCTGGATTAGAACATAACCGTAGTTCCCTTGACCAAAACTACAAAATACCAGGGACTGAAAACCATCATGCCCCAAAACCATGTGCAAACCCATGCACAAAACCATGGGCGGGTCCACCCACTGGAAAATAACGTCCAAAAAACTTTTCCCGAGGCACTACCCCAAACACCGAACAGGCCCACTGTGCGTCACTAGTCCTGGAAAGAATATAACACATACCCAAAATTCTCCCACTTGTTGTTTTCTTTCCGCAGGGGGCCACAGGAGAGCTGAGTCATTAGCCTAGCTTTGCAATACCCATTGTTTCTCTACATCAAGAGAACTTCTGAGTGCTCACAGAATTCGTCAATGCATCTGCAACATTCTTCAAAGTCTCCACCTTTACCAGCAACACCCTTTTAGCCTCAACCATATATCTCACAAAGTGATATTGAACATCAATGTGCTTTGTCTTCGAATGATAAGCATAGTTCTTAGCCAAGAAAATTTTATTTTGGCTATCACATTCTATTCTTATAGCTTGCTGCACCAACCCCGCACTCTAACACAATCTCTACAACCAAAATACTTCCTTGCTTGCATGAGTGGCTTCCATGTATTCTGCCTCTGTAGTTGAAAGAGCCACTTCAAATTGTCTTTTACTCATCCAAATGACTGCACCTCCAAATAGGATAAACACATAGCCACCTGTAGATTTTATTTGATCCATATCTCTAGCCCAGTATGCATCAACAAAACCATGAATTTCTAACACTCTTTCCAGTCCTGGTCTTCCCTGGTAGCACAAGCCATAATCACTAGTGCCACACAAATATCTGAAAACCTGCTTCACTGTTTTCCAATGCTCCTTGCCTGGGTTTGACATAAACCTGCTCAATACTCCCACTGCATGTGTAATGTCTGGTCTAGTACGGATCATTTCATACATCAAGCTACCCACTGCACTTGCATATGGAACACGGGACATATCCTCCTCTTCTTCTTGTGTCTTGGGACACTGTTCAGCAGACAACTTTACACCTACAGGAATCAGAACATTCACCCGTTTACTATCCTGCATATTGAACCTCTGCAATACAATATCAACGTACTTCCTTTGGCTTAACCAGAGCTTCATATTTTCCCAATCTCTCTTGATTTCCATGCCCAAAATATAGTTTGCAGCACCAAGATCCTTCATGTCAAATTTGGAGAACAGTTGGGTCTTCAAATCTTGGATAATTTCTTTTTCATTTCCAATCAACAACATATCATCCACATACAAGACCAAATATAGAACACGGTCACCAATTAATTTAAAATAAACACAGTGATCCTCCTTTCTTCTGGTGACGCCAAGTCCCCGTATATAGGTATCAAATTTATGATACCACATCCTTAGTGACTATTTTAACCCATATAGAGACTTCTTTAACCTGCATACCAGTTATTTCTTCCCCTTCACCATAAGGCCTTCAGGTTGTTTCATGTATATCTCCTCTTCCAGATCTCCGTGAAGAAATGTTGTCTTCACATCTATCTGTTCTACCTTAAAATCAAATGCAGCAAAAACAGATAAAAGTAATCTAATAGAAGTAACTTTGGCAACAGGAGAAAAAATATCACCAAAATCAATTCCCAGCACCTGGGGATAACCTTTTGCTACCAACCGAGCTTTTTATTTCTCCACCTTGCCTTATACATTCATATTCTTCTTAAACACCCATTTGCTCCCGATGGGCTTCCTTCAAGCCAGAAGCTTCACCAGATCCCATGCCTCATTTTTATGCAAGGATGTCATTTCATCAACCATGGCCTCCTTCCAGAGTTTTCCATCCTCTGAATCTACTGCCTCCTAATGGCTCTGGGATCATCATCAGTTATAGTTAAAGAAAAAATTAAACATAAAGTAGATGGACTATACCTTTCTAGTTGTCTTCTTTCCCGAACTGATCTTCTTAGAGTTGGAGTTTGTGGCTCTTCCTCTTCTTTCTCTTCTTCTATTGTAGAGTCTGATTCATCCTCTTTTAGCTCAAACTCTATCTTCTCAGGTTCCTTTGGTAGGACCTCATGTTTAACAACATATTTCACCTCTCTTAAAACCACATCTCGGTTGTACACAACCTTCCTTGTTTCTGGGTTCCACAGCTTGTAACCCTTTAAACGATCCTTATACCTAATAAATATGCACCTTTCAGATTTATTATCCAACTTGATCCTTTTCTCCTTTGGAATATGTACATATGCATCACATAAAAATACCCTCAGATGTGAAAGAGGGGGTTTCTTACCAGTCCATACCTCATGTGGAGTCTTATCCTCCAACGCTGATGAAGGTGATCTATTAACCAAGTAACATGCAGTCTCCACTGCCTCTGCCCAGAATTATTGTCCTAACCTGATACCACTGAGCATGCTTCTTGCCTCTTCCATCAGCATTTTGTTCATTCTTTCTGCAACTTCATTTTACTAAGGTGTGTATGGAGTAGTATTTTGTCGTGCTATACCACACTTCTTACAGAACCCTTCAAATTCCTTCTTGCAGAACTCCCCAACATTATCTGTCCTCAGCACCTTTATCTTCTTCTCTGTCTGGTTTTCCACCAGAGGCTTAAATTATTTAATCTCTCAAAGACTTCATATTTCTTTCTCAAGAAATATATCCATGTATTCCTTGATAAGTCATCTATGAATGAAACATAGTACACAGACTTACCCAGTACACAGACTTACCCAGTACACAGACTTACCCAGTGATGGAACCAACACAGGTCCAAACAAATCACTCTGCACAAGCTCTAATATCTTGTTCACCCTCTTAGCACCAGAAGGAAAACTCACCCGATTCTACTTCCCATATACACAATGTTCACAGAAATCGAAATCCAGAGAGTTATTAGGCATACCTCCTACCATACCATTTCCATGCATTATCCAAAGGCCCTTATCTCTAATATGTTCAAGCCTTTGATGCCATAGCATGGTCTTTTCTGCAGATACTGCTAGACTTTCTGCTCCACTTTCGTGAACCAAAGAACTGTTGCACCCATTAATAACAGTGCTGCCCTAAAGATTGTACACAGTTCCAACTGGAAATTCCCGCATTAATACCAGTACTCCCCGAACCATCTTACAGGTGTCTTTCTCGAACACTATTTTTACACCTGCATCATCCATATTGCTTATAGAAATCAGATTTTTGGCCAATGCAGGAATGTGCAGAACACCAAGAATTTTTTTAATCCTCCCACCTTGCAGCTTCAGCTTAAAGTTTCCATGTCTGACGATTCTTACCTTCCTATCATCCCCTAAGAAGACTTCACTGCATCATATTTCTCATACTCGCAAAACCACTCCCTATGGGGAGTGAAGTGAAAGGATGCACCCGAGTCAATCAACCATGACTCATGATCTACATGTGTATTTGCAGAAGAATCCAAATACACATCCCCACCTTCATCCGAGGTTTTTTTTTCTTCTGTAGAAGGAGCATCATCAGATCCCTTTCCTTTCTCAGGAGCTTTAGAACTACAGTACTTTTTGTAGTGCCCTTCCTTTTCACATTTCCAGCACACCTTTACATACTTTCCAAGAGATTTAGATCTCCCTCTAGATTTAGATTTCCCACTCGAAACCTTATTCTTGTTTCTGTTTTGGGATCTTCCTCGTACAGATAAGGCATCTCCATTCTGACCCTCCCTATTTCTCTGTCTCATTTCCTCCAACAGTAAGGCTGAGACAATGTCATCAAAATTCAAGGTAGTTGTACTGCTACCTATTGCAATAACCAGACTGTCCCATGAGTCTGGTAGAGAAAAAAACAAACTAATGCACTTATCTTCATCTGATATTTTAATATCAATAGATGGCAACTAACTTACCACAGTATTGAAGGCGTTCAGATGCTCTGTCACCGAGTCTCCATCCTTTATCCTCAGGTTATACAGCTTTTCCGTAGGAACAATTTATTCACTAGAGACTTAGATTGGTACAAAGTCCCTAGCTTGTCCCACAAGGTCTTCGATGTAGCTTCCCCAGATACATTCAACAATACTAAATCTAAGAAACACAACCATATTGTGCTCTTTTCCTTCTGATCCAGCTTCTTCCAGTCTTCATCTGACATTGTCATTTGTTTAGTACTTGGATCTACTGCAATCCACTGATCTTTATCCACCAGGAGATCCTCCATCTTTAGCTTCCACAACTCAAAACTCTTACCATTAAATTTATTGATCTCTATCTTCCCACTTCCCACCATCTTCTTCATCACATGAATCGATCCCGCAGAGCTCCCACTGAACAGGGTCTACCTCAAGCCCGAGCAAAAAACCCCTCAGCAGCAAAGGCATCCCCTTGAAGCTGAAACTGCTCTGATACCAAATGTAGGTTTTAACCCTGAACATAAATTATATACAAAATAATCTTAAAACAGAAAATAAACAATAGCGATAGCATAAAACATAAAAGAGATAAACACAGAGATTTTCCCCTGGATCCCAAATCGGGATGACCAACTTGATTTTTCATTATATTCCTTTTAGTGTTACAACACATATATATACATGCCGAAGCATACATAAGCCCCAATCCATTAACCCTGGATTAGAACATAACTGTAGTTCCCTTGACCGGATCTAAAAAATACCAGGGGCTGAAAACCATCATGCCCCAAAACCATGTGCAAACCCATGCACAAAACCATGGGCGAGTCTGCCCACCAAAAAATAAGGTCCATTTTTTTTTTCCCAGGGCGCTGCCCCGAACTCCGAACAGGGGGGGCTGCCATCCCCCCTGTGACCCACCCGCGCGTGACTAGTTGTGGAAAGAATATAATGCATACCCAACAAATATGTATTCTTTTATTGGTCATTTGACTAGTTGGACATCAGAGGTTTGTGACCATTGTATCTTATGCTTTAGCTTTTATTCAGAAATTCAGAGGAACAGTTGCAACTATTATCTAGGAATTCATGTGTAGTGAAATTTTGATGTTGTTTTTTATCATTTATATTCTTTTATGAAAGATATATATATTCTATTTCCATGCCTTTATTTCCTCAGGGATCTTCCTAAAAGTTTTATACGAAGTATTCTTTCATGGCTTTGTTTTGTTTTGGAAAATCATTTCATGTTTATTTCCTTAAGTTTTAATGAATTCATGATGCATCCTCATTAAGATGCTCTCCAATCTTTCAAACCCTACAATACACTGACAAAACTGTAATCCATCACTAAAGCATTTCTACCTTGCTCCTTTATATATTTTCAGTTGTAACCCTTGGATACATTTTACCTAGCTACCTGGCTTTCTTCCCTGATCTAGCATTAAAACTATCAAACTTGAAAAAACCTAGAGCTGACCTAACTGGCCTAAAATATAATCCTTATCGATTCAAAACCTTTGGTTCTGATCTCATAGAGAGAGCCTTCTCTGGTTTGGTAGGGCTAGCTACCAAACTGAAATCTTGGTTTGAGGTTACCTTCGTCGACATCCATTCATCTACATTGGGATGTTGTGGAGGCTAACAAGTTGCACCCTCTTGGAATTATTTCTGAGATGTTTTCAAGGAACAATATTACCCTATTATGAGCTATGAAGATAACTATTACATAAAATTGACCACACTACGATAGGAAAGGGACCATGATGTGAAAAATTCACAAATATATTTCATACCCTACGCACAGAGTTGGGTATCAAGGATTATGAAAGAAATATAGTACTCAAGTACTGTTGTTTTTTGCACAAATACATCAAGGTAGAAACAAATTTCATGGAAATATTCATGTTTTTCTTAACGTATCGATATGCTGTCAATATTGAGCATAAATTTAAATAGGGGAAGCGAGACTTTGGATTTGTGAATCCAAAGCATGGAAAAGGAACCTCCAAACCATAGAAGAAAGGATAGAGCCAAGATGGAGTGATCCAAGACAACCCATCAAAGCCAAAAATAAAGAATAACACCATGCAAACAAAGAAGGGAACAATAAAGCGGTGTGAGTTCCACAAGAGCCCCACCCACATTAAAAATGAGTGTGCACCAAGCAATAACTGGTGGCTGAGTTAAAAGCTTTAGATTTATATGCATGTTATGAATTTGAGGTAGAAATTGACAAGGGGAATGACAAGGGGAAGCATATTACTGATGCAAAACCTAGTGCCACAATTTCTACCATCATGGTCTATAATATTGAGTCCCAAGATCCAGAAGAGGGAGAGCGTCTTTTCCACTCATAGATGTGGGTGAAGAGTTCTTTCATACAGTTCATTATCGACAATGGGAGCTGAACGAACCTCATATCATCAAAGGTCATGAAGTAGTTGGGCTTACCGACCAAACCACAACCATATTTATACACCATCGAGTGGCTCAACCAAGGATGAGATCTCCATGTCAACCAACAGTGTCGTCTTCCCTACAACATCAAGTTTTTTATAGATAAGTTATTGTGTGATGTTTCTTCTCTTGAGGTTTGTGATTTTTTATTAGGCAAACCATTCTTTTGGAAGCGTCATGTTATGTATGAGTCCATACCTTGCACTATTTTTGTTACTTTGGGAAGAAAAATATACAGTATACTGGAGATAGCCCTACATATCACCATTTATTTGATCTCTCCAAATAAATGTAGTAAGATCATATCCCAGATCAGGATTTCTTTTTCTTTTTGATTCACTCTCAAAGTAAGGGGAATATTATGGCCACATCCATGGCCCCCAGAAAGGGTTTCTCTGCACAACATAAGAAATTGTATCAGGTCATGGAAGAGTATAGGGACATATTCTCCTCACCCATAGGGGTACCTTTGCACTTTCATGTCAAGCATTCGAGTGATCTTAATCCCAAAGCACCTCTACCCAATGTGCTAATATACCATCACTCTCTTCAGTAAAATGAGGAAATAAAGTGGTAGATATAGGATTTTATACAAAAAGGGCACATCCAACCAGGTTCCTCACCTTGCGGGGGCCCAATTTTACTCATACAAAATAAGGATGGGACTTGGACACTCTACATTGATTATCAGGCATCGAATAAAATCACTATTAGGAATAGGTATCCAATCCCATGGGTTGATGACCTTATTGACCAGATCAAGGGGTCCAAATAATTTAACAATATTGATTTGAAGTCTTGCTATCACCAATTTCTAATAGAACCCATAGATGTATGGAAGACCACCTTCAAATCTAAGGAGGGCCTTTTTGACTAGTTGGTCATGCCCTTCTAGATGACAAATTCCTTTGCAAATTTTATGAGGTTGATGGATGGAATATTTCAACCTTTCACAAACTTGTTTGTGGTTGTATATTTGGATGACATCCTCATATCCAGTAAGATTTGGGAATAAAACTTACAAAATATTCGGCGGGTCCTTCAAACTCTTCGAAAACACAAATTATGTGCCAACTTGGAAAATGCACCTTTGGAATGAACAAGGTCCAATATCTGGGCTACATAATTGATGAAGAAGGCATGCATTTGGATATGGATAATATCCAATTCATTTGGGATTGTCCAACCTAAAAATCTCTAATAGATCCTGATAGGTTTTTGGGCCTTACCAATTTATATTGAAGGTTCGTGTTGGGATTATTTCATATCACTTGGACTTTGAGTCAATTTATCAAGGATAGAGAAAACGAAATTTTTTTCTGGTGTGAATCCCAAAAAAATGCATTCATTGAGATAAAACAACACCTTTTCCATGCACCAATACTCATATTTCCAGAATTTAAATATCCATTTGAAATTGAGACAGATGCCTCCAACTATGCTATTAGTGCAATTATCACCCAACAAGGGAATCTAGTTGCCTATCATAGTGAAACAATATCCAATATGATTAAAAAATACCCTATCCATGATAAAGAGATGTATTCCATTTTCCAGGCTTGCTGACGGTGGAAACACTAAATTATGGGGAAGGATATGATCATTCATGTAGATCACTAAGCTCTTCAGTTTATACACACATAAGGGAAGTTGAAAAATAATCATCATAAACGGTCCACATATTTGCAAAAATTTCATTTGAACATTAAATACAATAAGGGAAACACCAATAAAGTTGCAGATTGCCTCAGTCGGCATGAGACTTCTGGATAAGCGCGATCGTAAAAAAATGACCCAGAATTCACCACCACATACCAAATGCTAATGGATGGAAAGTAAGCACCATACTTCCATCTCTAGGATGCACTGTTATGATACCTAGGACAATTTTTTGCTCCTTCAAGTGAGCGTGCCAAGCTGATTTGGGAGGGAAACTACAGTCAAGTTCTAGGGAATTTGGTTTTGGAAAAATAGTGGTAGTATTTCAAAAGTATTTTTATTGGCAGAAAATTTGATAGGATGTTTGAAAATATATTAGATCCTATGCTTCATGTGCCATCACCAAGCCAACCATTAAGAACCAGTTATGTTCACTCCTCTGTTTACTCCTAGCTAGCCTTGGGAATCCATCTCCATGGATTAAGTGTATGGACTTACTTCTACCAAGCATGGTAATGACTATGTATTTGTGGTCGTTCATAGATTCTCTAATATGGTTAATTGGCTGCTTGCAAGAAGAATATCATAATAGAAGACACTTCCAAACTCTTCTTCAAACAAGTGTGGGTGAATTTTGGGGCCTTGCACACCATTTGATGGCTCCCATCAATAGGTATGTTATAAGGCCATTTTTCCATTCTCTAGCCTATAAATTCTTCTTTTCTCACATTAATTGACATCTTTTTGGACAAATTGTGTTTAATAGGAAGACTAAAGGATGTTTTTAATGCTTCATGGTCTAATGTGCAGGCTAAGATATTTTTGAGAACATTTATGAGGTAGAGGAACATTGGAGGCATGTTGAGGAAATGTACGAGGCTTGTCCCCTGGATTTACTCTCCTTTGAATCAAAGTGATCCCTAGAATCACTCATATACAACTCAAGGTCTATTGGCACCAAATGAACTCAAGTGAATGTGAGGATCTAAGGGAGCTATATCCACTTTTATCGATATTTTGGGGGGAAGAAAAAAAATTCTAAGGCTTCCCCTCAGTCATCTTTGTATAAATAGGCAAACCCAAGATCTCATTAGGATTCAAATTTTTGAAGTATGGAGGACTATTAAGAGCCAAGTGCTCAAGACTTCCATTTCTATTTTTATTTTCATGATGTATCTGAACTCCATTTTATGTTAATTAAAGGTCTAATGTTGCTTCACACGTGATTTTGTTGTAGAGGGATGAGTCCCCTTAGGTTAAGGCCCAACCCAAAGGCTCAAATCCATCCTTATGTATCTTGTTTACACATTGTTTTAGTAGCAACATTTCGTTGTTTTTGTAAAATTTATTTCCCAGAAAAGTTGTGGTTGTAGGCCTGATTACCACCTCCCTTGTGGGAAGTATGGTTGAGGAGTCTACAACACAAAGCCAAAAATATGTGGTTTATATCCTTTGAACTTTGCTAGGCTTTAGCTCATTGTCTCTTGCATACTCTGTTTTTGCAATCTAGGAGTCAAAATCATATTTCTCAATTTTTAATGTATGTAGGTTAGGGACATGTTGTAAGGTGAATTAGTTCTTAATGAAATAAAATCCTTCTTTTTTTGATTCCATAAAAATTTCCTTATCCTTTCTTGATTAGGTTATTTTGTTGCAATTTGATCATCATTTTGAGTGAAAGAAAAGGGAATGTTGTTGGCATGAAAGTCCTAGTGGTTTTCAAGGTTGGCACACTCATCCCACATTTCCTTTGTCATCATCAACCCCTTCCTTTTAATCTAACACTTCCCTCATAATTATTCGACCGAGATTGTATTTCTAGGTTATTTGAGGGACACTATGTGCATTTCTGTTTTGTACAAGATGGGCCTCTGAGAGGTACTAGGATTGGAAAATTACTCACACAACCATCATATACCCTTACCTAACCTTTCCCACCTTCAAACCACCTTTAACACCCTCACGATGCTCACAGAATCAATCTTGTAGCAAAACAAGGTAGTCTTGTAGCATCCTATAGAAATCCTATAACATCTTGTAGAATCATCATGTAGAAGTCCATAAACTTGACCAAATTTGCTCCAAAAGCTTGGTTTTTGTCTCTTGGTCTTGAATAATGACCTATAGGCTTTTAATCCATGATTGAGGATGACCCAATACCACTTTCAACCTACCTTTTCCTTACTACAATTACAATTCTGCAATCTGGGTTAGGTGACAGATTTCTAAATTGAATGGTAATAATGATTTTATTATGAAATGAATATGAACTATGTTAATCTAGCCAAGTCCCTTTTAACACCATGATTTAGAGGGTTTTTTTCCAATTCAAAGTATATTAGGCCAATTTCTTTCAATTCATTCTCTTAGGGTTCCAATTACAAGGTGTTGATGTTCTTGCATAGGATTAGTTCTTTTCTAAGAAGATACTCACACTCTGAAATTAGACTAATGATTCACATTATTGCAACTAAAATTTTAAATTATACAAATAGAAAAATAATTTTCATTCATGCAATTAGTATAGCCTTTACATTCTTGCAGCTAAGTGTAATATCCCAAAATTGGGATTGCACAACAAGCCTGCTAAAGTAACGCACTCTTGAGAATTCAGTGCACTGAAATGAGTTTGAAACTCTTGGATCCCTTAGATAAGCTCATCTAAGATCTAAATCCAAAAGGAGAGAAAAAACAAATCAAACTAGGTGGGTTAAACAGATCTCCCACAACCTAGTCTAGCTGAAAAACACCCAAAGAGAGGGGTTGCAGCTATATGCAATGGACTGCTTTAGAAATAATGCAGTTCATAAATTTACAAGTGTGAGACCAACATGGAGGATCATATTTCATTTGTACATCAGCAAATTAGATCTACAATGCATCTTATAAAGTGTATAACAGAAAGGGAAAGATTGTACAAGACAAAAGCCTCAAAATGAGCTGCCACAACAACATGAAATGGAAGAATAAGCTTGACAGGGTTATTTTCATTACTGAAGCATGCAATATATTACAACTCATATCTAGAGCAGATCTGTACATAAAATGATAGATATATTTCAGATCTGTGTACAAGATAGGCTCCTCTATACACTCCCCTTAGGGATCTCAGCAAAACATGGACAACGGTGAGTAGACCTGAGATCTAAGTCACAGATCTACAGAAGTATTCATAAAATTTTGAATCATAACATATGCATAAAATCAGATCTGAACTAACATGGATTGGCTGGCCAATCCACGAATCACCACAGTGAAGGGAAGGATACAATCACTAGAGATTTCTCCTCTAGAAAGATGCCAAGACACCCTGCAACTCTGCTCTTACAAATAACGTAGTCATGGAAGAGGGACTGCACTATAGGCCCTGAGAATGCTTTGGAATGCTACCAATGTATGGATCTGAAGCTCAACCCACTAATTTACTCTTCCAGGAGGTTAAAAGACACACTCACTGAGAAGAGGCACCAGTACAAGCTAGATCTGAACAGATCTAGTGTTCCACTTTCTGCAGCTCACATGGAAAACCCAATCCTAAGCAGGACTACGTTGTAGATGCAAGATGTGGCTTGTCCAATTGCTGGATAGTGGAATAGGAAAACAAGACTCCTCTAAGAGCTGCTCAAGGGAGGAGTTGGGAATCCTAAATAGGAAAACCCAAAGAGGAGTGTCTAAACAGACAATACCTTCAGAAAATAATATCCTCAACAACCTTTCCTTGTTGTCCTCGTTGGACCAGAATTGTAATCTATAGATAAATTATGCTTCCCTAGATAGGTGTTACTCTAGAAAAATAGGTGAAAGACTATACTACCATTTCTCCTAACTCAGAACAGATACACAGAGAGGATTGGAGGCTTACTTGTTTTATTCGCTTCCAAATGGCTCCTTCTGCCGCTTCTATTGCAGCTTCAAATTCAAGCAGTTTTTGAGCTAAATTATTCCTGCAAGAAAGAACACTGAAACAACAGAAGATGCAATAATATAGATATCTATTCAAGCTAGTTAGCTAAATAAGTTAAGCATAAACTACATTCATCAACCAAGATCTTACAATATGGAAAATCAAAGTTAACAAGACGCATGTACGGAAAAACAAGAAGTACTCTTTATTGATGATAGAAGGAGAGGTTACAACCTAGTGACTAATTTGGAGTGACCTTCCAACATAATTCCCAAGTCTCATCACAACATAAATCTACCCAGAAGTAGCTCTACAAACCAAGCTCTCAATTGAAAATTCTCCAGCATTTCTCTACTCAAATTCTTCATTCTCAAACACTTAGATCTATGTTCAATTTATAGATGAACTGTAGGTTGTTTTGTAATCAATATTTTTCCAAAAGTAGGCAAGATATGTTTCCATTCATGTAGATGTCAAATGGACACTTAGATTTGAAGCTTGACACATGTGAACTCTTCTAGAAGGCACTGGCCAAGTGGAGATTCCAGAATAATGAGAATTTCACTCCTAATGTGACCAATGCACCTATGAATGTCAGGAAGTGCTTTGTAGAGCAGCCTTGCATGGGGATACCTGCATATGCAACACACTTAGGCCCCTTAGAGCCTGTGTTGGTGAGCTCTCATATGTTATACAATAAGCTTCAAACCATGGAAATTCTTGCTTGATTTGTCTTTTTTCTTGTCTTAGGGCATGTAGCAACTAAAATGATAGGTAATGATAGAGCCTTGATCATTGGTCCTGGAGATGATGCCCAATTAACCAGGTAATTGGGAATGGTGCCCAAATTAACCTATAACAATTTCCCCTTAAAGCATGAGATCCAAATAATAAGAACATTTGATTGAGATGCTTTACGTTGTGATGAGCCTAGAAATGAAGTGGAATGGTCACCTGCATCAATATTACAATAAATTACATCATGATATATCCTCTATTGATCATAATTGCTGAGGGCAGGCATTCCCATAGTCAACACACAAAAAAATCTAATAACATGTGCACAATTCAGAAAGTCGTCTACATTGGAATGTTTCTTAGATGCAGACATGCCTACAGATATAGGCCCATGTTCAGATGAAAATCTGTATGTAAGGTCACCGTACATATGATGTGTACAACAATCCTGAAATCGCAGCCCAGATGGATGAAACTAGATCCAGGGTCTTCTTATCTCGTTCACTCGATCATTCGGGTACAAGTCTAGCCATGTGAATATATGATTTATCATTGAACATGTAAAGACATCGTTTGATTACCAGCCAATAATGTGAGTTGTTAACAAATTCAAGAGAACCACCATTAATTTCAATGGCCCTCAAGGTACTGCAGTACATTTCGTAAGGCGTGAATAGATGATTTGATGTCGAACGCCAAAGAAAATTGTTCGCTCAAAGGTCTGGAAGCGAGGATCTTGTCGATGCTATAACAAGCCTCATGGTACTGGAATCTGATGTTTCTATGTGAAATTCCTAGATATTGATTTGTTTTCGACAGGAAGTCACCTTATTGTAAAACTGGAGTTACTGATTTCGGAGACAAAGGTATAACTTGATATAGAAATTTTCAGGGATGATGGTTATGAAAATGAAGGTTTACGAGTATTGCAGATGGATGATTTTTTAATCACTGGATGACTTCTCTTGAACATATCGGCGACATTGCGATGAGTTGGTAGCATTGACCCAAAACTGAAGTGAAGGTATGATGAACCATAGGTGTGAATGAACCGTCAAGATGATTACCCAACCCAAACAGTCACGGACATGGAGTGAAAGATATGTCATGTTCAAGAGTGACTTGCTACCAAAAAGAAACTTTTATTGCTTTTTCCAAATTTTCCCTAGTCATTTATCGACCAGTACCTCTTTATTTTTTAACAAGCTTGAGAAGGATAAAATTTTCTTGATCTATAATTCAACCCTTCGGGCGAATAAAGTATCGCTATTTAATAATTTAATGAGTCTAGCGATGAATGAAGCTCAATTCTTTCCATGATCAACAAGCCCGTCACTATTTTATGTTTTAACGAGCTTCACAATAGTGATAGCCCGGTCCTTTTTCATATTTAGAGAGTCTGAAAAAGAGGACGAAAGAGAACTCCAAAAGTTAATTTTTCATAAATTTGTCACTCAGATCCGAAAAAGTGTAAAATAATATCTGAGAGAACCTATTTGGTCATGTTTAACCAAGGTATTCCTTTTTTGTAAATAATCCATCTCAGTCCAGAAAAGGGTTAAACTTATACTGAGTAGATATCAATTCATTTACTTTAACGAGATCGAAATGACAAATGATAGAAAATATTTTCACATTATTGGAGTCTGAAAAGAGCTGAAAGAAGACTCCAGGGGTTCCTTTTTCACTGTTATCGAAGCTCGAAAAAGAGATAAAAGTGCGCCTCAAATCCTTTTTCATTTTTAACAAAGCTCGAAAAATAAGGAGAAAAAGTATGCTTTTTGGTCAAGTCATTCTTTAAATAAATTTGCACAACTAATCTGTTCATTAGTTGTATTTCCTTTTCAAAATGACATCAAATGGATTAAAAATACCTATTTCATGATGAAAACATAATAAAACTATATTCATAGCAATAAATTTAACTTGCAAACAATTAAATGACTAAACAAAAATAGTTTTACTATCATTTTCATCATTCCATAGTTACCATTTTCATTTTGGAGCTCTGAACCTGATTTTTGCCTCTGAACTTCAACGGTCAATTGCGTGAAATTCATAAGAATGTTTTGAATACCCCCTGCAAGATCACATGTCAAATTCCCCCTGCAAGAGTAGGTGCCTCCCAAGCTTCATTTCATTCACCTAGGTAGATTACTGGTTACTAAAAGCTGGACAGAATGAAGGTTCATTATAGGGAAGGATTTGTTTCATTTTTTAATGAGCTTGACACAAGAAAAGAACTATGCTCATGACCTGTTTCATTTTTTAACGAGGTTGACACGGTAAAAGAGCTTTCCTCAAAGGCACTTGTTTCATTTTTTAACAAGGTTAACACAAGAAAAAAGAACTATCCTCATGGGAACCTGTTTCATTTATCGAGGCTGACACAGGAAAAGAACTATCCTAAACACTTGTTTCATTTTTTAACAAGGTTGACATAGGAAAAGAACCATCCTCATGGTGTAGTTGGACTAGCGGTTATGCATGCTGGAAAAGACGTATTCTAACGGAGTCATCATTTAAGGAGTTTGATGAATACCACAAATGATAAGTTATAACGTGCGTTGACGAGCCTTCTCGAAGGTTTTCATTGAATTTTGGAATTTCAAAGGGTAATTTCTGTCATATCACCAGCCACCAAGGAGAATAACTAATGGGATCAGCTTGATATTGCACTGAAGATGTGAATAAAGGATCAAGATGTTCAGTACTCATAAGGGAGGAACTAGGTAGGATTCCAGATGATGACATGGGTGAAGTAAATGGACAAAACATTGAAGATGAAGCAAAAACAGATGTTGTCGCAGCTGAAATAGATGGTTCAATTTTGGATGTCATCTCAGCCATGGTCAAATGACCCAGTGTATACCCTATAGAATCTACGAGAACTAAAAGTGAAATAGGATCAACAAAAGAAGAGGAAGGTGATTGAGGAAAAGACTCATACAGGTAAAGCTCCTACCGAAAATGAGTTGGAGTTAAAGGTGTCTCGTCCTGTGGTATTTCTTCAATTGAAATCAAACTAGGTGGAAGAACTTCACTGTCTGGCACGAAGTATATTTCAAGTGGTTCACTATGCAATATGGGCAACTCAATGGCTACAATAGATTGTGGGATTACCAATTCAGGAACAACTTCTAGTTGTTCGACTTCGGGATCAAGATTTTCTCCACTTAGGGAATATAGCAACAGAAATATAAGGGGATGATAGACCCTTTTTCATTGGTCTTGGGGATGATGTCCAGTTTGACCAATAAAAATTTTCCCCTAGATCACAATGGGATTCGGATCAACTTCTAGTTGAACAACTTTGGGTTTGAGAGGTATGGTCTTACAGATTGGATGGATCGTGACCACGGGTAGCTGTGAGGACTCTGTCTCGAAAATAGGAGACAAACCAGGATTTTTAGAAACAACTTGTGCTAGCTCTGGTTTAAAAGATGATGTTTCGCCAAAGGTATGAATTGTACTTGATTTGGTAGATCGTGATCGCCTTCGCCTACCAGAAGTAACTTCCGGTGGTAAAGGTGGTTTTAAAGCTAATCTACATGAAAGATGGGGGATAATATTGTGTTCTTCCACGATTACTGATTTATTTTATCCAAAAACAAATTAAAAAAAAGAGGGTAATGCTAGGTAAAAGGGTTTACCAAGAAACTGTGAACTACAGAATACCTCCTGGTGAACCAAGAAGTATGGGCAGGTAATCTCCCCGAATGCTGTGTTCGGTGTATCAAAATTTCAGGGCAGCCAAATTGATTCAATATGGATAGATAGCACCTAAAATTTTTCCTCCCAAATATACCCGAAGGTACGTGGAGGCCCAAATTCGTATTAGCGTTGTCTGATGCAAAACCGCACAATGAGAGCACCCCTTTATACTTATCGTACTGTAACACTGCCCGATATACCTGAGAGTGTGTGGACAAGCTACAATATACTTACATACATGGAGTGAGGTATCACACTCGGAATGTATCGCAGACAAGTTAACGATAACTGCTATGTTTTACGACACCGGAACACGTCTCTAGCATAGACCTTCTAAATGTTATCGTTAATGTTCCAATGCGTTGTTAAGTAAATTGAGATTTATTTTATGTTGATCTTGCTTAACAATTTGCCTTTCAAGTTCACCATGATGATGTATATGAAATTCCTAAAATTCAAGCTAATAATGATAAACAAATTTTCACTTTCAGCTTTTTCAATGAAGAACCTAGCTACTAAAGGAAGAGAGTGCCAGTTTTTTAGAAAGAGAGCAAATAATTTGTGAGCAAAAAAATCAATGAACAAAAACAAAATCAATGAATCACAAACTAAATCCAGATTTCCTAATGTTCCTTTTGCAAAAAACATACTATCCTAAATGCAAATGCAAGTTTTTATTTTCAATTTCCTTAATGTTATGAATGCAGAAAATAAACTATGTGCATTAGATCAATAATTTAAATTATTTTTACTTTCGAGAAACTAATAATACAAACAACAATTTCTCTTTTGAAGGAAAAATGAGGATTTCAACAACAATTTCTCCTATCAAGGAAATGAAGATTTTTCGACAATTTCCTATTTCAAAAGCAAATGATTCTTAATGCGACCATAAAAAATACTTTGAAATCAACTTTTCAATGATAAAGAAAAAAATTTCTAAACAAACATTGAAAAAATTTTCAGCCAAAGGAGGAAGAAGTATATAGAGACACTGGTCAATTGAGCATCAAAATTTTTAGAACACAGCAGCAAACATAACTGAAGCAAGTTGCAAAGTAATATTCAAGGGAATTTGGTCCCTTTCAGGAGCCAACATAGTCTCCAAGGGGAGACAGTGCTCTGCAAAGCATTGTGCCCTGACTAAGGGTGTGTTGGGCGCAGTAGGAAATGCAAAATACTACTGTTTGGCTCACTATTTTTGCAAATTAAGGTCTAAAAAAGTCTAATATTTATGTGTAACAGCTATTGGGTGGATAATCAAAGAAAATCAGAGACTATAACACCTAAAACTAAGAGAAATTCTCCCCAGTATGGTCGCTAGTTTATTGGGCCATAATTGTAATCTATGGATAAATAATGCTTCCCTAGATAGGTGTTAGTCTAGAACAATAGGTGAAAGACTATACTACCATTTCTCCTAACTCAGAACATATAAATAGATAGGATTGGAGGCTTACGTGTTTCAGTCGCTTCCAAATGGCTCCTTCTGTCGCTTCTGTTGCAGGTTCAAATTCAAGCGGTTTGTGAGCTGAATGCTTCCTGCAAGAAAGAACACTAAAACAACATAAGATGCAATAATATAGATATATATTCAAGCTAGTTAGCTACATTAGTTAAGCATAAACTACATTCATCAACCAAGATCTTACAATATGGAAAATCAAGGTTAACATAGATGCATGTAGAGAAAAACAAGAAGTACTCTTCATTGATGATAGAAGGAGAGGTTACAACCTAGTGACTGATTTGGAGTGAACTTCCATTATAGTTCCCAAGTCTCATCACAGCATAAATCTCTCCAGTAATAGCTCTACAAACCAAGCTCTCAATTGAAAATTCTCCAGCATTTCTCTACTCAAGTTCTTCCTTCTCAAACACTTAGATCTGTGTTCAATTTATATATGAACTGTAGGTTGTTTTGCAATCAATAGCTTTCCAAAAATAGGCAAGCAATGTTTCCATTCATGTAGATGTCAAATGGACACTTGGATCCAAAGCTTGACACATGTGAACTCCTCTAGAAGGCACTGGCCAAGTGGAGATTCCAGAACAATGAGAATTTCACTCCCAATGTGACCAACGCACCTGTGAATGTCGGGATGTGCTTTGCAGAGTAGCCTTGCATGGGGCTACCTACATATGCAACACACTTAGGCCCCTTAGAGCCTACGTTGGTGAGCTCTCATATGTTATACAATAAGCTTCAAACCATGGAAATTCTTTCTTGATGAAAGTCTTGCTTGATTTTTCTTGTTTCTTGTCTTAGGACATGTAGCAAATAAATGATAGGGAATGATAGAATCTTGATCATTGGTCCTAGAGATGATGCCCAGTTAACCAAGTCATTGGGAATGGTGCCCAAATTGACCTATAACAGTCCTCCTCCTTCTTTTATGGGGTGAAAGCCTTGTTAAACTATAAACCACCTCAATGAGTTATCCCCTTTCACATGTGGAGCCTCCATCTAAAACTACGTTGTGTATGCATGAGGTTCATTTCACCTAGACTGCGTTGTTGATTTGGTCAAGGTTGACTCAATCTTGTGATTTAAACCCATTCACACCTGCAAGAGTTTATTTAAATGGCCCAAATATGTCTCTGTTTACATAGGCATTGATTTATTCATGGTTTTCAGGAGTTTTAGATGTCCTCCTTCACATTTTATTCATCAATATGAAATGCAAGACAAAAAAAGGAAAAATAAGATATCCCTGTTAGCTTGTGCTAAATGGGAATATTACACTAAGGTTAAACTTTACATACGATGAATAACAATTTCCATTCTTGCAAGTAACACAACGTTTACATTCTGCAAATAGAAAAGTACTTTTTATTCATGCACTTATTATAGCCTTTACATTCTTGTAGCTAGGGTTAAATTTTACATACGATGAATAAAAATTTCCATTTCTACAAGTAGAACAATTGTTTTCATTCCTGCAGTTAAGTAGAACTTTCTTTGTCATGCAATCCCCTTCCTTGAACTAGTTAAACGAGTGGTCTCTGTATTCCTTGATATGGCCCATTTCTTGAAGGTGGCATGAGTAGAACTTGAGCTACTCTACATATAACACTGTCACTTCTTAAATTTTTACGAAACCCAGGTTGATAATTAAAGTTGGCAGCCTTGGGTGTCTCAACAATATTTTTGTGACACTGGTGCTCATCACTTTTTAGCACTGTTTCTAGTGAGGTGTCCCCAAGTAGGTTTTGTTTTTACTTAGAGGTTAAATATTTTTTTTTTTCATTATATGTTTTTCATCAACATTGCTAATTTTAAAAACGTTTAAAAAAGAAGAAAACAAATAAAAAAAAAATTATTTCATGCCTCATAGGAGTAGGGATAATCAAGAGAAATTTCTACCAAAAACTCCCACCCCTTCAATAACTTAACCATAGCTCTTCTTTGGTCACTGCGAGCTTCCCTCTCTAACCACAGCGGAGTTAGAGAATCCTCTAGGTGAGCAACTTTGAATCTTTGAAGAACCCATAAGGGAGGAGGAGCCTAAATAACTTGTCCAAAAAATAGTTGCAAACATGAAAATTGAGTTATTTGCTATCCGAGAGACCAATGGGGAGGCTAGGATGAAGAATATAAACCCCACTACCATTCCACGCTTCCATGGATTAGCCTCTGAGGACCCTGACACATTTATGTTTGATTTTGCTGTAGTTTTTAGGACATATGAATATACCTATGATGAACGGAAGCTTAAGTTGTTCCCCTCCCCCCTCAAGGATGTATCCTTACAATAGTTTATGAGTTTACTCAGAGGAAACATCACTACCTACACAAAAAATGCAACGAACCTTTAATAAGAAGTACATGGATTACTATAGGTCTAACGAGAAAAAAGAAGAAACCTTTAGGATTACCCTAGGGCCAGATGATTCCTTAGAAGACTATGAGGAAAGGCTCCAACTCAATCATAGGAGGGATAATTTTACCATTGATCTTGAATCACTTAAGTTGGTACTTCTCCGAGTGATCAGAGAGGATGTAATGCATACCTACAATATGTTATCTGAAGGACATATTTACCAAATTCCCTTTGATGACATCAAGAAAGTATTCAAGAATCATTCTAGGGCTGCTAAAGAGAGGTAGGTCTCATTAAGGCTTGGTCAACTCTTCTCCCTTCACATCAACTATCAAACATGAGATAAGGAGCATGTTGGAATATTTTAAGAGTGAAATGTTGCATACATTTTCCTTGCAGATGGATACAATGTAGATTAAAAGGAATCAAGAGGAAGCGGAAAGGACATTATATATATTTTCCCTAGATGTACTAAGAGGCATCCAAGAAATGAGTTCCCACTAAACACCATAGAGATCTGCTTTATTTTTTAGGAAAACCATGCAACAAATAAATTCCCTTCTCTCCTATGCCTAAATATTGTATACCAAGGAGCAGAGAGTGGCTTGGAACGACTCTGTTTCATCAACTAGAGGAGGCCCCAAGTCCCTCAACCATATCAAAATGGCATGCAAGGTGCGAAATATCATCCTTAAAATTCAAATTAGAATGCACCTTTTCAACCTTGGTACCCTCCAACTCATCCATCTTGGTCCATGTCCTCTCCTGGGACCTATGCTCCTGAGTATCCTCTTCATCCTGTCAACCCACCTTTCTAACCATATCAACCTAAGACTCCTCAATGGGGCAACTATTCAAAGGTACAAAGGCCTTATACAACCCAAACTCCTTCCTTAATTCCTCCTCTTGAACCTCAACCACAACTACCCCACAATAACCCACCTATGAAACCTAAAATTCCTACCTAAACGAATCCAAACCTAAACAATAAGCAGGCACAATAGGTTTACAATGGGGGAACATCCTATCCTACTTATGTTTTGGAAATCCAAGATATCAACCTTCAGTTAGGAAAGTTACTTCCATATGCTCACCCACATTCCCCACCTAAAAATATTGAAGAAGAGAAGGAAGATAGTACCCCTCAAGCCAACGTGCCAGCCTATCCTGAAATGTTGGTCCAACCTAAACAACACACCTTGGAAGAGGCTTAAATTATAGGATAATTGAAGAATTTATATGTTAAAATATGCCTTCTCCAAGCCATCAAAGATATCCCCATTTAAAAAAATCTTGTTATTGGCTGAAGGTGTTCTGATCTAGGTTCGAAAGTTTAAGTTTTTCCAACAAACCCCGATACTACTGGCCCTTTCGGTAGTGACTTTCTTGTGTAGGTCAAATTCTCACTCGAAGTAGTATAGGATGGTGCTAGAACCAGGTTTCCACACCCTGAAAGAGAGTAGGTAAGTCAAGAAAGGCTACATTCCTAGCTTAGCAGCTTCTCATTTAATAGATCTGGTTATAGGCTTATATCACAAAGCTCACGTCTAATAATTACCATCACATCCACGTGCATACTATCAATATATCAGCACAACAATTATAATCGCAGAAGTTAATAGATCATAGATTCATATAACATAAAAAATATACTTTCAAAGCTATCAAACAGATACTTTCACAGCTTAATCATACATCCCAAGTCCACATAAACTATAACAGAACAAATCCAGCTCACATCAGATATCAATAGTACTTCGCATATATATTAATACCAGAATATTCTTACAATCCCAAAATACCGCCTACACAGACAGCCAATAGGCTCCGCACATAGTAGGATTGAGGAGCTCTGCGCACACAGCCAGTAGGAGTCCTTCCCAAAAACTCCACAACAAATCTAACAATTCATGTTTAACATCATTCTCGATTCCTTTTTACCTATGACTTAAAAAAGGTTCATTTATTTATACGGATTTAGCCTATGCATACAATGGTCTGAAAACCGTGGTTTACAGACTCTTGGTCTACCCTTGACCCATTACAATGCATTAGGGGATTTTACCCACCCCAAAACCCCTGCGTTAGACTAATTATTACAAAAATGGACAAAATTCATAGCTTTAGGAGACCCTGTTCCAACAGTCTGCCAACACAATTTCGTGACTAGTCCAGAGTCACTATGATGGTGGGGTCTCCACTTGCACCTGCAAAAATCTGATCACCTCGACTGATGGAGGCAACACGCCTTCACTCTGAGCAGCAACATTTTGTGCAATGTAGAACAAATTTTCTGAAATCAGAACTTCCATCGCAGCGGTGACACTCTCCAGAGTCTGATTTAGTTGGTTAACATCAACATATTGTGAAAGCTTGAGGGACTAAATATCCCAAGGCTTCAGGCAGTCGCCGAGGACCTTCTTTTTCTACTGAAGTTCATCAATATCAGCTTGGAGGGCATGACTAGTGTGTAGCCGTGTCAAACGTTGAGCAAGAACTAAAGTGGGTAGGGTGCCTTCTAACGTCTCAAACTCTTCTTCTTTATATCGCAGGTCTTGGTTGATGCCTTGCAAGATCGGGTCGCACTGGACCTTGGTCCATAACTGCATGGATTTTTCTAGTAATTTGGCACCCTACATGATTTTCCCTATAATGACGTTCATAGCTATGGTGACCAGCGCTGTTGGCCGGGCCCGTACCTCCAAGGGTGTTTTTGGTTGCAGCTTAGCCTGCAGATCGGCGATCTGCTGCTCCATCTGTGCCTTGACCATCTGAAATTCCTCCCTGGAGGCCTTCAGTGCTATGACCAACCTTTCAACCTTAGCCTGAGGGGTGGTTGTGGCTAGGATCTCTGTGGTAACCTCTGCACAAAGTTGGTGAATCACATTTTCTAGCTCTGTTTTCTTCACGGTGGCGAGGCATACTTCAACGTTCTTTGCATCAATTGTCTGTGTAGCCACTCCGAGCTGTTGGTGCACTTGTTGGTCTAGATTGTGAATTTCCTGAAATACAAAGGTTTGGAGACCTTGCAAGGCCTCATGAGGTAGCCTAGCTAAATTTAGTTGGACTTTTGTACTAGCCTAGACTTGGATTCCCAGGTCGGGTGGACTGATCACAAGGGTTGCGCCAAGTAGAGAACAGAGGTGGCTTTCGTATGTAACTAATGTTGCGCTACTGGAAGATGAGGGTGTGCGTACCTGAGTCACACTGATCTGCAATGTGTCTGTCTTCTGCTATAGTGCATGGAGCTCAGCGTTAATTACATTGACCGCAACTTTCTACTGCTCCTCTAAGGCTACTCATCTATCCTCTGCGGCCAGAGTAACCGCATCAGCGATTTGTTCAAGGTCTTTTTCAGTCAACGTGACTGTCTTATCTCATTTCGTCTGCTGAGAGCAGTGCTTCCTTTAGGGCCCTTTGATAGGCTCGCTTCTTCCCTTCATGCCGTGGGGGGAGGCAATTCCTCCTGCATCCAGCCCTTGTATACCCAAGTCTAGCTGCGAATCTACCTGAATCTCCACCTCGACATCCTTCTCAAGCGTCTTCTTCTGCTACGCATCCTTTTGTGCTACCGCACATGCGTCTTATCTGGTACTCTTGCTTGGTCCTCCGGTATCCTTAAGGACAACATGCAAGATTAATTTTGGTGTGTTGGTTCCTACAGATCTCTTCGTGTCGGTTTTGAAATTGATCTTCCAGTTAGGAGGCTAGAGCACAATGAAATTATCAATTTCTTCGTCTGCCACCCTATAAGGGAGCAATGTTCATGATTTGTCCTTTTGTTCTTGAATCTGGATGTTGTGCATGGTGACTTAAAATGTCGCAATGCCTTTGTATCTGTCATATATTACTGGAGACAACCATGGTCAAGAATTAATGGCTGCTGCCAAAATATTCTGAAAGAGGACCCAGAAGACTTGGTTGTCCTTGAGACACTGCACATCCTTCAAATCTCATAAGTTTGTATATTGGGCCCCTTTGCGCATGTCAGGGGTGATTTTGGCAGGAACGATTCCTTTGGGGCCTCCCACACTATCAATGCGAAGAGACGTAGCAACCACAAATAACAAAATGCTCGTCCCTGCTCCTGGGATTCGCGGACATTGGCCTAAAGTTCATTATAGAAATATTGTGACAAGTTGAAATAGACCCCTTTCTCACACTAGCCTGCAAGATAAATTACGTATGCAGGGATGGAGGCAACCTGACATTTACGCATCATTTTACAAGCCAATAACATGGTACCCAGCTGTGTAGCAAGATCACTGATGGTTTTTCTCATGAATCCGTGAGTATTCTGCTCCACATGGTATTTTTTTCGCACATACTCAACAGTTTCCCCTTCATACTTCTTGCCAACGCACTCAAGATGGTTCTTCCCCTCCATAGGAAGACTAGTGATTCAATGGATGAGTGTAGTGTCAATAGGGATTTGATCCTTGATCCACAAACACCCATCATGGACCAGTGCAAGCAACTGATGCACTAGATGGTCCGTGACATTGTAATGGCCGAAATGTGGCATCCTGAGTAGGATGAGGAGCCCAGACCCTACCACGCTGCATACCCAGCTTATGGGGATGATTTTGATCCCATCATCCTCCTAAACTCGTTCCAGATATAAATCGGGTGGAAATTCAGGGAAGGCCTCCAAATTGTCCAATTCATGATTTTAAAATTTTATTTCATGGAGCTTTCCAACAGGTTCACCAATAACAGGGACCTCGCCCAGGGTCACTGTTTGTGCTCAACCTAGTGTTCCTAAATTGAGTTCATTAATTGTCAACCAGGGTTGGTAAACTGCTGAAGTGTTGTGCACTATATGTGCCTAGGTATTTGTTTCTCACTACGTTGTGTTTAGTGTTTTATGATGTTTTTGGTTTTATGGTTTTATGTTTGAAAAGGGAAAGAACTAAGTGCTGGTGAAAAGAAGCTATTGGTTATTTAAAACAGAACAAAGCCTAAACTATGGATGACAAACAACAAATGCAAAGCTTAATAATGACTTCATTGCAAGAAAATAAATCACAACTGAGCTTGAACTTATCCAATTCATTCATTAAAGGTGTGTTGGAAGAGCTTGAGAAATGGACAAATTAAGTGTAAATGAAGTTATCCTAAATAAACAATCTATTCACAATATTACAAAATGATTATTTGTAACACAGTAAGGTTTCTATTCTAGATTAACCTATTATGCTGAAGTTACCCTATTCTGCAACTTGACTTATCACTTCTAGGCCTTATTCATAAGTTTTGAAATTTTCTAAAATGATGCTTGGGAAAAAGGCTATAAGTGAGTTTGTAAAAGATTTGCAGAGTGATCAAAGCCTTAAACTAATATGACTGGCCCCTGTTCATGTGACGATGTATCAATATAAATTCAGAACAAAAGTAAGTTTGTAAATAATGAAGCCCGAGAGACTAATTTTGACAACTAATACTACTTGAAATACAATGGATAACCTAGGCTAGAACGTGATCTATCAATCTTAAAAGACAGTGACTGCCACTAGACTAAAATGCCATTAATCTTTTCTTGAAACAAAATGAACTGAAACTGAACTAGAGTGCTTCTAATATACTTGAAGTATAGTGAACAGAGTTAAACAAAAATTCCATTATCAAACTGGAAATGTAGTGACAGAGCTGAACTAAATGCAATCAACCTCCGGAGTGCTCTAACTAAATTAACATGAAACTAGTCTATGGAATTCTACAGCCCATCTCGTTCAATAGGAATGATATTTTGGAAGAGTCTGTAAAACAAGTTTGGTTGTATTATTCAATGCAATTGAACATAAACATAAAATTGAAAGCAAATACAACTAGAATCTAAGACACCACAGTTGTTTCTTATTCATTGTTAATGATATTTTGGAAGAGTTTGTAGGAGTAAGACCGGCTGTGACACTTAGTGTAAACAAGCATAAATCATAAAATTTGAAAGGAAATGCAACTAAAACCTACAATACCAAAGCTATGCCTTATTCATCGTGATGATATTTTGGAAGAGTTTATAAGAGTAAGTCTAGCTGTGATAATTAATGTAAACAAGCATGAACATAAACTTCAAAAACTTGCCTAAGCTAGAAATGAAAACGAGACTAAAATACTTATCTAAACCGTATAAGATTGACTCAACGCTTTCAAGGAAATGATGCTTCTTTCATTAAAGAGAAATTACTTCAAAACAGAGTGTTTTCAGACTTCTGCAATCTAGCAATCAACCATAAAATCTAACCTTGTCCCTCGGTTTCCTGAGCCATATTTGTAACAAAATTTCATAACTATCTTGATATAACCTAGGGATAATTGTCTTTCCAAATAAAAACCAAACTAGGACTCTGATGGTGGTCACGTAATATAATTAAGGACATTTGGATTATCCTTGTCCTATTAGGAATCTCTCTCCTAGTTTGAGTTCCCACGTACATAACCGCCTACAGAATTCCTTTCAAACTTCGTGGAGAGCAAAAAATGATGAGGGAATGATGTGGAATACGACCATATGTGTTTTCCTCTGAGATGACACCTGGAACCTGCGTAGACATGAAGACAGCTGCAGAATCGGCAACTAGCTACAGAATGTCTGCATTCTGTAGCTAGATCTAGTTCAAAAAGTACTACAATGACAAAATCATAAAAACATAGCAAGTTAGTCATTTTATATATTCTTAAAGCAATTTTAGCTAATTCTACTGATCATTTGAGCCTGTGATTAATAATGGACAAAGGAAATGGAATGGAATGTGGTGGAAGAAAGAACATCTTTGGAGCTCAACAGTCAGCGCCATCTGCAAGTAGGTGATCAGACCGTCGAGGTTCTTCAGTGTGCGTGTTGAGGGCCTTTGTGGCCAAATCAAAGGAGGTAACCAATTGATGGGCTCTGTGGCCTGAACCTCTTCTTGCGCAATCCATGCCTGGGGCATCACTTGTGGGGATTTTACATTTCGCTGGGAAGTACAAGGCTTCCCTCCAGCCCATTTTGTGGGTTTTGGGGACTTTCTTGAATGTTGTGCTTTTTCCTTCCCCTTCTTCGTGACTGGGGTGGAGAAAAATTCTTCTGCCTTAGATTCAATCTCCACCACTTCCTCAGTGCCTTGTTCCATCGAAATTACTAGTTCCAAAGGTTCAACAAGATTCGTAGCCATCATCCTAGCGTGAAAGACAAACTCCAGATTGCTACTGTCAGAGGGAGTAGGTTGATCAGACATGAAAGAGATGCTATAGGCATAGAAACTCTTACAACACAAATTTTTCTAGGACAAATATTCCAAGTATGAGCTATTCAAGCGATACGGAAACCTTGTATGACCTATCCTGCCCTTTTTATAGCTTTGGCAAGTGCCCAATGGTAGGGTAAATGCTACTTGGAACTTACCATCAGGAAAATGGTAAAAAATATCCAGAGATCACCTCATTAAATGTCGACGCCTACTCCATCCAACAGTAATTTTTCCTTTTTACCCAACTTGACTATTCCAATGGCTATTTTTCGCACCCTGCATGCACTCAGCGTACTCCTACGTTCCCAGTGCACCCCTGTGCTTTGAGCATACCTCCTGAACTCCTAGCGCACCTACTGCGAGCTGAGTCTATTAATTTTAAATTTATTTCCACGTCTGCAGTGCACTTCCTCGAGCTTCCAATCCTACAACTTCCTTTTGCACGAAGCATGGTACCCGCTTTGCTTACCTTCCTTAGTGGGGCTAGCCCACTTCATACAGCTACTATGGCCATATAGTCACGTGATCCGATATGGTTTAAACCGACTACAGTTGATGTAGCTGAGTAGCATATCATCGAACAGGGTGGCTAATCGCATAGCTCCACCATATGTGATTTCCATAACTGTATAGGGCCCAAGCCAGTGCTGTCGAAACTTCCTTGGGTGTTTCAAAAATTTACTATCATAAAGCGGGACTAAGTCATCCTCCAAAAAGTTTTTTTGACGAATATGTCGATCGTGCCAGGCCTTATCATGTGCCTTCTGTACCTACTGATGGTAATTGGCGATGAAATGGTCTTCCTCTAAAGCCACAAGCTTTGCTAACCGTTCCTCCATAATATTGGACTCTGCCATTCTTGTGAGGGCTGCGATGTGTAGAATAGTAATGATATATTCCATGGGTATAATGACCTCCTTACCATAAATCATCCTAAATGTTGTCTTCCCTGTCAAATTTTTACAGGTGGTTCGGTAAGCCCATAGAACAGACAGAATGTGCACATCCCAGTCACTTCGATCAGTGTTACAGTCCTTAGTCAATGCATGCTTCAAGACCTTATTAAAAGCCTTGACTATGCCATTTTCCTGAGGATGATATGGAGTTCTTTTCCCATGATGGATCTGAAATTCTTCCGTCAAGGCCTGTATGGTTTCATTGTCAAAGTGCGTACCTCTATCACTCATCAGGATTTTTTGACATCCAAATCTGGTCAGAATCTACTCAAATATTAAGTGTGCAGTGGTATCCGCAGTGCAATCCTTCACTGCCTGTGCCTTGGCCCACCTAGTCACATAATTAGTAGCAGTTATAATGTAATGCGTACCTATCTTCTTTCTGGGGGGTTTGATAGGTCCTACGAAATTTATTGCCCACTTGTCAATTTCTTGGAGGGCCATTTACGGTTGGATGGGCATTTCATCTCTATGAGACAACCTTCCAGTGCATTGGCATGTATCGCAAGCCTTACAATAGTCATGAGAGTCACTACGCAGGGTAGGACACCATAATCCCGCTCGTAAGACCTTCCTCGTGGGCTTCTGCCAAGATAGCATGCCACTCATGTTCCAAAATGTACTCATATCACTTCATCTGCTCGCATATTATAGAGGTGACCTGCGATGATGGTAAAATCTGCAGCACAAGTTACCAATTCTTTCTTCTGCTGCACAAAATACCCCGCGGGTGCCATGCCGGTGGTCAAGAACTGAATAATGTCAGCGAAGTGCACATCAACTACCTTAATAGCAAGCATCTGCTCATCAGGTAATCCTTCATCTAGGTTAGTTGGTTCCTCACCAGTCTCCATTCGGGACAAGTGATCGGGCCCAACATTCAACTTGCCTAGTTTGACAATGATTTTAAAGTCATACTACTGGAACAATAAAAGCCATCGATAGATTTTCCCCCCAACACAGGATTATTCACCAGGTACTTAAAAGCCCAATGATCTGTGAACATTTTGAAGTGTCCCCCTAACAGATAATCTCGATACTTCTGTAATGCATAGACCATGGCCAATCCCTCCCGCTCCGTGCTGGCATAGTTGCGCTCCGCACCTGAGAGTTTTCGACTAGTAAATGAAATTAGGTGATCAATGTCTCCCTCACCAGGCTCTGTAAGGACCACTCCTAGGGAAATTCCGAAAGCATCAACGTGGACATGAAATACCTTCGCCCAATCAGGGAAAATAAGGATAGGTGCAGAGATTATATTTTCCTTGAGGAGCTTAAAGCTCTTTTGACAATCATCATCCCAAAAGAATGAAACAACCTTCTTAAGAAGTTTTTCCAGAGGGGCTGTGATTAGCGTGTATCCCTGAATGAACTTTTTGTAGTAGCCCGTATATCTGAGGATCGAACGTAGCTGCTTCTTAGTCGTGGGGGTTGCCAGATTGATGATCACGGAAAATTTCGCAGGAGCCACCATTAGCCCTTGTCAGAAAACTATATGCCCGAGAAAGATTCTGAAAGGCACACAGAAGATACATTACTTGACATTCATAGAAATCTGGTGCTTCCGACAGGCATCCAACATCATGCACAGGTTTGAAATGTGCGTCTTTACTAAGCCAAAGATAGTCCAATCATCAAATTATACCTCCAGAAATTTATGAATGAACTCTTTGAATACAAAGACTAATACCCGTGATAAGATGGCAAGAGAATTTTTAAGCCCAAACGGCAAGACCATATATTGAAAGGATCCCCATTTAGTGGAAAATGTGGTTTTGTTGCGATCTTCGAGTGCGATTCTGATCTGATGGTACCTAGAGAGCTCATCGGTGAAGGAATATGCCTCCTGGCCTCCTACGTTATCCATGATCTCATCAGAGAATAGTGTAGGAAATAGATCATGTACGCATGCATCATTCAACTTGCGCAAATCTATGCAGATGTGGATTTCTCCCTTCGTCTTCTTTTCCTAAACCACCATAGGACTCACCCAATCTGATTGTTTGACTGATTTGATGATACCTGCAGTGAGAATTTTATCGATTTCCTCCCTAACTTTCTGCCTATACTTAGGTTCAGTCGATAAGGGCATTGCTTTACCGGGCACACATCTAGTTTCAGACTGATGCACATAACCCCTAAGTCCCTCGTGATCCACTTAAGCTCTGAAAAATTTGTCGGAAATAAGTCTTGACATTCCGTGAGCAGTTCCGCAATCTTGCCTACTGTCTCATCATCCTAGTAGTCCCCAATTTTAGCCAACTTGGGTTTGTCTTCCGTACCAATGTTAACTTCTCACAACTTCAAAGGTTTCTTAACATTCACAGTGTGTAACGAAGGTCTTGCAACTGCGCATTCCCCCTCTGATTCTAGGATCAAAAAATTGTGTGGATCTTCATCACACTCTTCTATGGTGATATTATAGCAGTTGACAATATCTTCCATCTGCGTTTCCCATGTGGGTATTTCACATGCTGCGTAGGGGCTGGATTCACCAAATACAAAGGTATCGATATCCTGTAGAGCTTCATCAAGCACCTCTGATCCTCCTGTTAACCCGAATGTTGCTAGAAATTCATCCTTTAAGGTTTCCCACTAGAAGGTGCGTTGATGTAGCTCCGCATCTAGGTACCATGTGGTGGGAATTGTTCCCAAGGCATGAATAAATAAGTGAACACATTCTTTTGTAGTACGATCACACCATTTCTCCATCTACGCAACTAAATGTTCGCGTGGATCGCCTAGGCTAAGAAGTATCTTGATGCGCATGTCGGCTGCAGGCTCAAATCGTAGGACCATCATATCCCGACATTCCTCCCACTCCTGGAACTCCCCATTATGTGTGTCCCACCATCTTGCAGGTGTTGCGCGTAGAGCTAGGTTAAGGGTCCATAGCCTTCAGTCTCTTGGAACCTTAGCTTCAAATATCCACAATAATTCTTTTATACTACTAGAACCATCAAAGTAAGGTAGTTCTCTTACCTCAGAGGATATGCAACGAAAGTCCCTGGTGATTTGCAGGCAGCGCAGCGCAGAGACATCATGCAACTGGTTTTACCAATTTTATATTTCCTCGTCGGAGTCGGAGAATCATTCGCTATCTATTTCCTAGCAAAGCACACCATCGGTCATAGGATTGATCTAGTCTTCATCCCTCATAGTTAACTTATAGATGTGATCCACCTCTTCTTCCTATTGCACTGGCTATGTATACCTTTCTCCTTCTGCTGGATCTAGTGGTACTATCACCTGTGTTCCTTTACATTCAAACACCATGCTCCTCTTTTTTAAATTGATAATACCGCCCATATTTATGGCCTAGTCCAATCCTAAGAGCGCAGGATAGGGAGTCTGCATCTTCTACAATCTGAATGACCTCAAAGTCAGCCCGAACCTTGACCCCTGCAATGTCTACCATGATCTTTGATAATCTTCCTAACGGTATGATCTTCTGTTGATTAGCCATGTGCAGCTAGATAGTGAACCATTCTTACTTAGGTTCTCCCATTCGCTACCAGGTTTTCTTAGGTAGTAAGTTCACATCTGATCCCAGGTCTAGAATAACCTGATCCATCTCATAGTCACCAATCTGCGCGGTTAACCGCATATCCCTACCAGTGTGTCTCCTATGCTTATACAGTTTTTTTACATCCTTAATTTCCATATCTGGGGTTGTTCTTTCTACGTAGTTGTCTATTAAAGATTGGAGGTTTTCTACGGCCGTTTGGTTGTGCAACAGCTTCATACATGCCTGCAGGAATGGTTTGACCTCATCATTTGTTTTGAGGTTTATGGGGGTTTGAGGAGTAGATGTCACAGCCTTAGTGAAGTCTTAGAAAGCAGCGACAAAGGTCTCTTTTCCCTTCTGTAAGTCCAAACCTTCTTGTTTAATGGTTGCTTTTTGGATAAGAGGCTTTGCCTCTGCTTTCTTTGCAGCTCCTCCAATGGCCATGCTGTTGCTTGTTATAACATTGACACTTGGTCCTTCATCTCGAGGCTCTACCTTGACCCTTTGTACATTTTGCATAGGTGTCTGCTGCTTCTCCTACATCTTGGCTATTAGAATTGGCCAATCTTCAATCACATGATCTAGTTGTCTACAGTATCTGTAGGATTGTCTCGCAGGGTTCATGAAATTTTCAAAGTGCCCTATTTCTCCACAGTTATAGCAAATCAGTTGTCCTCTCCCCCTACCTGCGCTTCCATCTAGGCCTCCTCCTTTGCCCCTAGCTGGGGAGCCACCTATGACCGAGGGGGATCTTGGCGAGGACAGATCCGACTGTACCCTATATAGACTCCCTCGATCTATCATCAGATCATATGTCTAGTGGTTCTGTTCATCATGGCCTATAGATCTGCAGAACTTACACCATTGTTGCTTTATTTATAGGACATGGGCAGCAAGGTGGGGGTAGTGGTTGGTATTGTGCAACCTGCAACGTGACAATCATCGCACCACAACACCGACCCACTTCACCCTGCAACTTCCTTAGGACACAACAGGCTCGGTCCCCCTGCCTGCACGTAGTCTGCTAATAGTGGAAAATTATATTTGGTGTGGCCATTCAACCTGCATCGTATGCATCATCTTTCAGGGATGGCCTTTGTTCCTCTCTCCTTTCATAGATTCTAGATATCCATGTGCATTTCCTCTAGTTTGACTTGTATTTTTTGTACTCCTAACTAGGTATCATCCCTTGGCGCAACCTCCAGCTTCATGGAAATTTCCAAGGCCTTCTCCTGCGTCTTAATGGCTTTATGACCAATTGGTACTTGTAGGTGGGGAAGTAACATAGCAATGAAACATTCCATATGCTGTCTGTCATCATACATAAATATTCCTTCTTTAATTACCCTCTTTAACCGTTGGTCAGCCTCCCATAAAAACTTGATCGGTCCTTGCTTGAAATATTTCAGATCGTTCATTATCTGAGAATATGACTTAGGCTTCTTAAACTATTGCTTCAAGGCATTCTTAATCTCTTCAATGGTCGTGTTTTCATGCTGGTCAATGTATCCCATATACCATTCCAAGGCCCTTCCTTCAAAGGCCAGGGATAGTTGTGCCCTTTTTATAGCATCACTAGCTACATTCTGCGCAGTCCATACCGATCCTGCAATGAACCAGAACTGATCCATATCTTCATCCCCTAAACCCTTGAATGTGGGTAGCTTCATGTGCAAGGCCATATCATCTTCTGGTGGTGGTGGAGGTGAGTTCTTACCCCTATGAGGGTCCAATGGTGGCGTAGATGAAGACCTATGCGCAGCAGAAGTCCTTACTAGAGAGTAGACAGATCAATCTCCTTCTCGATTAGTTCTGTAGTATTTACCACTCTGTGTTGTTCCATCACTTTGATCGGAGCTTATTCACTCTATATGACTACACAGAATTCTTTTTTCGCACAACAAGACCTTAATCAGTAATGGCAGAGTTTTCAGAAACTTACCCCGGAATCCCTTGGAGAATCTTCATTCTTCTTCATAGTAGGACACAAATTTATCAATTGCAAATTCTGTCACAAACCATACTATCATAATATCCACCCAATGGTCTAACATTCGAGTGATGGTGTTATCAGTCTTCTCTAACTGCTGAATCAGCTATGGGTCCACTACGTGACCCATTCGCCCTTCCAACACTTCTGGAAATCGATGAGCCTCGTGAGACACTCCTGAAGCTTGATCACAAATGTCACAAAGAAAATTTCTTAGATTTCTATGAAAATATACTTATTTTTCCACTTCTCTATGGTTAGCTTTGCACTGCGATTCTCTCTTACTGCGAATTTCTGAATTTTCTTTTCGAACCACTCGTCGATCTCTTTCTTCTCAGGTCTCCAATGTGTTCTTGGCATTACTTGATCTCTCTCTCAAAATGATCCCGGTCCCGGCAACAGAACCATTTTTTGGCTCAAGGGGTCCTGACCCAGGTTCGAAAGTTTAAGGTTTTCCAACAAACACCTATACTACTGGCCCTTTTGGTAGTGATCTGTTTGCGCAGGTCAAAGTCACACCGGAAGAAGTATGGGAGGGTGTTAGAACCAAGCTTCTGCACCCTGAAAGAGATTAGGTAAGTCAAGCAGGCCTGCGTTCCTAGCTTATCAACTTCTCATTTAACAGATCTGGTTACAGGCTTATATCACAAAGCTTAGATCTAATAATTACCTTCACATCCATGTGCGTACTACCAATATATCAGCACAGTAATTATAATCGCGGTAGTTAATAGATCATAGATTCATATAACACAAACAAAGATACTTTCACAACTATTAAACAGATACTTTCATAGCTTAATCATACATCCCAAGTTCGCATAAACTATAACGGAACAGATCCAGATCACATCAGATATCAATAGTACTTCACATATATATTAATACCAGAATCTTATTACAATCCCAAAATATCACCTGCGCACACAGCCAGTAGGTTCTGCACACAATAGGACTGAGGAGCTCTGTGCACACAGCCAGTAGGAGTCCTTCCCAAAAACCCAACAACGGATCTTACAATTCGTGCTTAACATCAATCTCAATTCTTTTCTAACTATGACTTAAAAAAGGTTCATCTATTTATACCTATTTAGCCTACGCATACTATGGTCCGCAAATCATGGTTTATAGACTCTTGGTCTACCCTTGACCTGTTACAATGCATTAGGGGCTTTGACCCACCCCAAAACCCCTACATTAGACTAATTATTACAAAAATGGACAAAATTCACAACTTTAGGAGACCATGTTCCAACACCTATCAAGGAAGAATGTTTCGAAAGGCCTAGGAGAAGAAGAAGATATTCCCCCACTATCAATGTTGTTGGGTAGCTATCCAATCTAATCCTTGGGAGGGTGACATCCCAAAAGTACTTGGATCCTGGTAGCTTGGTAGTGGATGTGAAAATTAATATAATTTTTGTCCCTAACATTTTGATTGACCTTAGAGATGCAATCGATGTTTTGACCAAGGAAAACATGCTTAATCTCAACCTCCAAGGGGCATTGAGAAATACAACCACAATGTTGCAACTTGCAGATAGATCCATAATATCCCTTGAGGGAGTTACTGAGGATGTGATGGTATCTATCGAATTCTGGGAATATCCCACAAATTTCCTTGTCCTCCAGCCCAAAACCAAGTTTAATGGTTACCTACTCATCCTATGGAGACCTTGGTTGGCCACTACTATTGCCTAAATTAGTTGTAGCAAGGGGAAAATGACCATCAAGAATGGGCATCTCTCAAATTATCTTGTATTATATCCCCTTGTCCAACCTTCTATTAAGCATGACCTACCCTTGTGGATAGAGTACGAGGAAGAATAAGACCTTGATAAGACGTCCCTCTACCTAGTATGTACACTATAAAATATTGTATGAGGTAGGAAGCTTGATGAATATGACCTTGCGTAATCAACCTCCAGCTTCCATGCCAATTGATGAACTATTTGAAGGATCCTTAGAACAATCTGATGGAAATCCATGGACTGATCTCTACTATGCTAATCCTAATTTGGATCATGCCAAGGTTGTGGAAATTAACCCATCCATAACTCTAAAAATCAACCCCTCTCTATCAACCGAGTGAGAAGAGAAATTTTTCACTGTGCCGAGGAAACATCTTTATGCCCTGTGCGCCAACCATTGAGGAGGATGAATCCTACACTTAAGGAGATTACAAAAGAATAACTTCAAAATTTGTTGGATGTAGAGTTCATATACCCGATTTTAGATAGTTAGTGGGTGTTCCCTCTTGTCATAGTCCCCAAAAATAAAGGGAAGTGGAGGATTTGTGGTGATTATAGATAACTTAACAAGTCTACAAATACATACGATTTCCTTTTGCATTTCATTGACTAAGGCCTAGATGGCCTTGTCGAGAAGAAATTATTTTCCTTCCTAGATAGATTTAGTGGGTATAAGCAGATACATATCAGCCCTGAGGACTAAGACAAGACCACATTCTCATGTCTTTTGGGAACCTTTTCCTATATAGTCCTTCCATTTTATTTGTGTAATGCCCATGTTACCTTCTAGAGGGAAATTTTGAGTATCTTTGTTGACCTTGTTCATGATATTGTTGAGATATGCATGGATGACTTCACCCATTATGGATGTGACTTCCAGGAAGCTATTTCCAATCTATCTAAGGTATTAAATAAATGCATTAAGACGAATATTTCATTAAGTCTGAGTAAATTTCAGTTTTTGATGAATCCAGGGACTGTCTTAAGCCATTCCATATCCAAGGAAGGCATATAGGTTGACCCCAACAAAATTACCATAGTTAAAAGGGTCCCTAATCATAAAAAACAAAGGGATGTTAGAATATTCCTTAGATTGGTTGGGTATTATATAAGGTTCATTAAAGACTTTAGTAAATTTGGCTCACCCTGTTCATATTGTTGACTAAATATTTAGAATTTTGTTGGAAAAACAAGTGACAAGAGGCATTTGAAAATATGAAATAAAAATCATCCACTGCACCCATCCTTAGAGGCCCTCATTGGGCATTACCTCTCCACATCCACACATATACTTCAAATAAAGTTGTAGGAGAATCCTTATGACAAATGGAAGGAAAGCTATATTATGCAATATACATCATTAGTAAGAATCTTTCTAAAGCTAAAATCAACTATACAATAAATAAAAAGGAGTTGTTAGCTCTGGTGATTTCTTTGAATAATTTTAGGAATTATATCACTAGATATCAAGTCTTTTTTCATACTGGTCATGCAACCATTAAATATTTAGTGAATAAACCGGATGTCAATTATAGAATCATTAGATGGTTGTTATTTTTACAACAATTTGATCTAACTATTGTTGACAAACCAAGAAAAGTGAATGTAGTTGTGTATTTTTTCTCAATACTAACCTTTCATGTAGGAAATGAGGAGATGGTAGATGATACATTTCTAGATGAACACCTATTTTCCATCTCGTTTCTATCTCCTTGGTTTAGTGATATAGAAAATTACTTGGTTTCTGGTAGGTTCCCTCTTAATCTATCCTCCTCGGAGAAGAGTAATATTGTTAGGAAGAGTTCCCATT
The DNA here is from genome assembly GCA_034641835.2 of Pinus albicaulis. Classification (NCBI taxonomy): domain Eukaryota; kingdom Viridiplantae; phylum Streptophyta; class Pinopsida; order Pinales; family Pinaceae; genus Pinus; species Pinus albicaulis. The sequence continues at coordinate 34,747,315 of MU968359.1, forward strand.
TCACCTTGATTAGGGAAAATATATTCAAGTTGGGGCCAAATCATATTCTAAGAAGATGTGTGAGAGAGGAGGAGGTCTTTGACATCCTATCAACATGCCATGATGGGCATTGTGGCGGTAATTTTTCCACTAAAGGGAAAACACTCAAAGTTCTACAAGATTGATACTACTAGCCTACTCTACATCATTATGCAAGGAGGTACATTGCAAGGTGTGATGAGTTCCAAGAGATGCGGAAGCCTACACCCATGGATGACATGCCCCTACAACCTCAAGTGACCCTGGAGCCATTTGAGAAGTGGGGCATGGATTGCATTGGGCCCATTGATCCCCCTTTTGGCTAGAAGAGTTGTATCACCGTGTGCATCGATTACGTGACCAAGTGGGCTGAAGGAAAGAAAATAAAGGAAAAAACCGAGAAAAAAGTGGCTAAATTCCTAAGGGAAAACATACTTTACAAGTTTGGTTTTCTGAGGGAGTTTGTCACTGATCAAGGGACATATTTCACCTCGAATTTGATTGAAAATATCATGAAGCAACACCACATCAAGCACATGAAATCCATTTCCTATCACCCTCAGGAAAATGGGAAAGTGGAATTCATAAACAAAGAAATGGAGAAAATTTTGACCAAGGTTGTTAGCAACAAAAAAATGGATTGGGCAGATCAACTTGTAGAGGCCACTTGGGCCTACAATACCACTTGGAAAACCTCTACTAGATTCACCCCATTCGAGTTGGTATATTGAAAGAAAACCTTTTTGTCCATGGATTTAGAGTACAATACCTTGAGGATGGAAACACAGTTGGATTTATACCTCACTACAACAACAAAAATAAATGATACTTCAACTCAAAGGCTTGGATGAGTTTAGATTGTACAATCTCATGTAGACTGAGGTAGTCCAAATAAATAGTAAGATCTGACATGATAAACATATTAGGGAGAGATTTTTTTAAGAGGGTGATTGGGCCCTCCTGTATGATTTAAATTTCAAGGATTTAAATGGGAAATTAACGTTAAGATGTTTGGGCCCCTATCTAGTGGAAAAAAAGTTATGAGAATGTACATGTCAAAATAATAAAAATTGATGAGGAAGGAATGACCTTGTTGGTTAATGGTTACCGGTTAAATTTATACAAAATGACTCTGTAAAAAGAGTATTTTACTAGTTTTGTAAGAAATGAATTGAATTTAATTGGGGTTCTCACAACCCTCAGTTCATCTAGCCTTTGATCAACAAAAGAAGAGAAAAATGAAAAAAAGATAAAAATAAAAGGAAAAATAAAATAAATAAAGGGCCTAAGTGAAAACCTCTGTGAGGCATCTAAGGCCAACTCTAGGGTTGAAAAATTCCATGAGGTAGCCCAAGGGCATAAAAAAAAAATGAAAATATCCTCAGGTAAAAACCTCCTCTGAGGCTCCTAGGGCAGACCTGCAGATTAAAAACCTCTTTAATGGCAGTATTCAGGTCCCAGAAAAAACAAAAAATAAAAAAGGAAAAGAAAAAGAAAAAAGAGGAATCACACAAAGGTAAAGGAGCTCTTACACTAGCTCTTCTAACAATTTTATTTTATAGGGTTCCAGCGTTAAAGGGGAAAAAATCTAAGGAAAAGGGGTTCACACCCCATTTCTCCATCTCCTAAACTAGCTTCCTACATTTCCTCCATCATTCCACCCTTATTCCTACTCCACTCCATCATCAAGAAAGAAACTACACCCCATTCTCCCTCAATACTATAGTGCTACAAGATTGTCCTGAACTGCCACATGATTGACCAAATTTTCTACATGATTTGGAATAGCCTAGGGAAAGGGGTAAAAAATCATGTTTTCTTTGGGGAAATGACATGAGAGGCCCACCACACCTACTTCACCTCTCACCCACACCATTTAAACTCTTTTATTTCCAAAACATCACCTTTGTTCATAAAAGTCCTTATTTTCAGCCCTTCCTCACAAGTTTTCATACCCATTAGAGTTTCCAATCCTTTTCCACAGGCTCACCTTGAATTATCCAGGTTTCCAAGTTCATTTCATGAAGGTAGTTCTGGATTTGGAAGGGGATATGTGATTGCTATAAGAAAGAAATGCATCATGTATCATCCTGCACAAACCCTATAGAACCAAGAGCAAAAAACTTTTGTAGCTACAAAATGAAGATTTTGTCATATTTAAACATCAAGAGGCAATCCTTGAGATCCAAGGAACCCATGACATCCTTAATAGGTAGCTTCATGGTCACTAACCCACTCCAATAGTATCAGATCAAACACTGGAAGAACCTGCATAAAAAAATACTTCATCATTCAAACACCTATCAAATAATATCAGTAAAATGTTTTGTTCGAATGACGATTAGTGCGTGAAACAATAGCATGGAATATAGCACGTCCAGAGGCCAACATATCGATCATTGATTAAGAAGAATCATGAATTTTCAAAAACTCAATATCATAGGTAGGCTCATGTATGACACTCCTCGTCTCTTCCCTTAAGTGTATATTGGTTCAAAAAAATGTTTTTAATGAACGAGGAATAATTTTTTATGGTCTGGAGGTGGCCAATAAACTTGGCCACCCTCGAAGAGTAAAAGTGTAGTTCATTCATCCTTCCATGAAACATTGAAATGTTAGATTGGGAGGGTCATAACTCTGAGGAGTGGGGACAATAGTTAAGAAAGGAAATACATGTAGGGTCAAACTCACCAAGTGCGTTGAAACCATTATGTTAGAAATTGTAGAAAGAAAGGCTCAATTGAAATTTTTCCTTAGTCAAATTGAGTAATTCAATTTTCCACATCAGCAGGATGACTTGAAGGGTAGTTAGATAGAGTGGCATGGCCTTGTCCACTAGTTAACTCAGTAAATTCGATTTATAGGCTTGGATTATAATTGTGAAGTTCGTGATTACTAAAATTTAGCAATCTAGTTTAGCTATATTCAATTGAACTCAATTAACAAAACTCATGTCATTAGTTGAGCCAATTGAAGGTCAGTTGAGTACTAGAACTATTGTTAACTCAGAGATCTCTCAGTTAAACTAGTCAATCAGCTAAAAATGGGCCAAACATGCATGGAATTTGAATTTCCTAGATGGTGTGGAGGAAAAGGAACATTCTAATTATCAGTTTTATACTAGTATAGTATACAGGTGTTAATTTTTCATAAAGAGTCATTGTTCTTTACTTTGATAGTTACATTTCACAATTAACATGTTGCATTCACCCCAAATAACTATTTTATTGAAAATAACTGAATTATTAAGCATAAAAATATATACCTATGAAACAAAAAAAGCACCAACATCATCATCTAAGCAGCGGAAAATAAAAGATAAAATGAAGAGAAGCATGAACACAGAGACACCATGATTGGTCTAAGACTGAGGCAAAACCCACTACGGGGAACACGCGTGGAAATTATTCTTCTTATATATTTATTGAATGGTTCAAAGACAAGAGTATAATTATCCATGAGTACATATCTTTACGATGAAGAAAACAAATAACATACAAGCACTAAAACCATGCCCATACTTCTGTATGTAGGAAACTGAATATGAGAACTGAAATGTCACTGACACTGGCAGCAGCAAACCGATGAACACCACTAATATTGAACGAGGACTGAAGATACATATATAATGGAAACAAATAGATCCACATATGTATAATACCAATACTCAGATCTGAAATATCACCAAGTGATATCAACTCTGAATTCCTAAATTTGAATCCAGGAGTCTATCAATGACACTCTAACACAACTGTGAGTGAACAAATGAAGTCTTCAAGCATTGTGAAATAAAATAAAGGTGATCCAAATATGATATTCCAAGTAACTCTCTGAGTCATGACCTTAACACGCTTATCCCGTGGCTCTAGGGCTCTGAGCCGCTACCACAACACCCTGTGTCTGCGATTGAGCTTCAAAACAACCCGATTTGACCTCGGGGATTTGGTCATTCCCTTAACATGCTGTGATAGTAGCTTTGGTGCCTTGACCATTTGAAAAACACCTCCTACCCGTGACTCTACTTCAGTAGGGCTACTAGTAGGCCCTTAACTACCCATGGCTCTGCTTCAATACACCTAGGTATGTAATGTGCACCAAACTCTGATCCCGATCCATTGCGAGAGCTCCTTTTGATGTACCTATGCGAGCCAAAAAATAAACATAGACGAAATAAAATTATGGATGAAAATCATAGATTGCTTCATAAAATGTGCAAATGAGCTTGAGGTCACTCTGATTTATAACTTTGTGAGTGATCACTCAGGGCTTTGATCGGATCAACATGCGGTTAGGCCAACCCATAAAATATTAATTTAGTTCATAACTTAACTTCTGCTTAACCAATTGGGGTAATCTATAGGTTGATTTATATCCTCTCGAAAAGAGGAATCTAATTAAGTTATTATCTTAATCAGCTGAGTTTTCCAATGTGGAATTTGACTTTAGTTGAAAAAATTAACACTCCCTCTCAACTAGGAAGAATTCCACTTTGCAATCTCTACTTGTAGTTCTCTGCATCATGAAGTCATCACAGATCAACTCAATCTGCTAATATCTGATCATAGATAAATATGCCATTCTGATATTGATGTATCTTCACGTGTTGTCACTGAAAATATTTTTCATGTAGTAATCATGCTCTAAACCTTTCTCATTACAAATCATCAATTCCTTCTTCATGCATATTTATGTTTATCTCTTTATTGTTTCTGCTTGTATGCTAAACATTCTCGGATCTAGAAGAAGAATTTGTTACTAGAGGGGAGCTTACGCTACCACCCTTCATTCATTAGGCTGTCATTTTGGTATATTTTCTATATGGTTACTACCCGGAATATCATCATTGGAGAGCACATCAACAGGGAGCATATCTTGGGTAGCGCATCTCCTGGAACATCATGGAGGAGCTATACCTCTACAAACCCATATCTAGAAAAGAGGATACCCATCCATGCAGGGGAGATCATATTGACCCTGGTGTAACATCAAGAAGCTCATTGTCAACCTGGAATCACATAGGATTATTTCACATTTGGGAGCTCACTCTCAAATCGGAATCACATAGTGTTATCCCAACCCATCCTATTGCCTAATGATCCTCCCATTGATGACCCTAAATATTCATGTGGTATAACACCTGCATCATAATCCAAATTGGATGAGAAACGAAACTTACCAAGAGTTAAGGATCACACACCTCCAAACCCCCTCAACCCATTAGCCGAATGGGGAGGGCCAATCCCAAAAAACCCTGTGGGTATGATGCCAACTAGGGTATACTCTACATAGACCAACCTGTGGAGGATATACTTGACTTGTTAAAATAGACAAGGATAACACATATCCCATGGGTGACAAGTAGGGTAGAAACTTCTTTGACCCTATTTTCCAGATTTCCCTCAACCCAAAGAGACTTTCACTCTATATTCCTCATTTTGGGATCTCAAAGAGAAGAGGAAGAGTTGGCTTAGTAACCTCGATCAACTCTGCTCTCATTTGGTATCTAAAAATTTCTGTACCTACAAGACGTCAAATCAAGTGTTATGTTAGAAAATACATAATCATGTAAATCACATCAAAATACCAATAACAAAAAGATATAAAAGCCGTCCTCCCTCTTATGGAGGTGTCAAATGCGCATGGATACTATAATCATCCTCCATCTCACAGAGGTGTCAAATGTGCATGGATATTATAATCATCATCCCTCTCACATAGGTCACATGGATATTATAATCATCCTCCCTCTCATAGAGGTGTCAATCAGAGGCCTCAGCTTGTCTCGAACAACTGCACTATCTCAAATGAATGGAGAACACATAGTCCCAAATATACATATTTGGGATTATTTTTCATCATCACGTATCCATGTATTATCCATATCATGCTCGATTAGCTCTCAAAGGAGCTTCTACATCATGCCTCATAGCTAGCCTAGCTAGTGATATTGTACCTGACCTCGGTCGTGCTATGGACCTCTCGTCCAAAGTGTCATGGAAGATCTCATACTAAGGCAACATCCAAATGTTCTCATCAATCCAGAACATCATCAGTTCATTCATGCAGCTACATATCATGGGAGAAATACCTTAACCAAATAAAATATGTTTGGTGGCAATTCTGAGTGAAGTAGCTCAATCATGAATTCAACCAAATACCAGATGCCATATCATGTTCAATCGAAATTTGAACTCTAAATCTGAGTATCCAACGATTTACATTACACTAATACATTTAAATAGTTTTTCTATATGGAATTTATTTCCCAAATTCCAGAGATTAATTTATCATGCCATGATACATCATTAATATATTCAAAAGTCATCTCCCTCTTACTTTTATTTTCAGAGGCTCATCACTTGTCAATGATAGACTATCAATATTTATAATCAAAGCCATAATAAAAAATCAAGGCCATACCTTGGAACTTATTATCCTGACTTAGTCACATACAAAAAAATCTTAGTCAAGTAGTTTTCATCACATGACACTCACTATGAGCCTAAGGCCTCATCATTTTGAAATATCCAACCTTACTCAAATCAATATTGTGTTAACTAAATAAGCTCATTGAGGTTTAGAATCCAGTCACAACTATTATCAAAGACATTGATTTCATAGTTATCAATTCTTTAAACCAAAGACAAGTAGCACAGATATCAATTCTTTACTTCATTTCATGTCAATCTCTCAAGTATGTCATTTAACACGTAATTATTGGTCATTTCCGTCATTAGATGTAAGTGCATACATATCAAGATTAAGTCATGCATGCTCATACTAAATCACAACAACCATTGTGCTAGGAACAAGGAGGCAAATACAAAACCATATGTCTATATACTCACATACGACACTGAAGGTCACTATGCCCACATAACATAGTCATCTGGAAAATTCAACCATCACCAGATCAAATCATGTGAAATCCAAATGTGTTATCATGGTAAGATCTATAAATCCAAACATGTCTGAATGATTAAGAATCATGTCAAAATTACCAAACAAAGTTTATCAATATCAATCATCCTTAAACACAATGAAATATCCATATAAATTTCTCTGTCACGTGCACACACAAGTTCAGTTCAAACATACGAACTTTCCCAACTAACATATATTATTGGCATCTGCAATACATCTACAAAACTGACATTTTCCAAGTGACCATCTGATTTCATGCTCAATTCCAACAATACCATAAATTAGTTCACAACAACAAGACAAATCAAAGATCCAAGGATTCAAAGTGTATAGTGAATTCATTATACAAAAATTCAATTATGTGTCACTCAGGCATAGTCACATCAATGAGAATTCCTTTGCACGAAGGAGGATCATACCTCTGTTGTATATCAAAAATATCAGATACTTAAATCATATTTCAATAGATCATAAACTCGTAATATGAAAAATAATATTCTAGGAGATATTCTCTCCTAAAAGAAAATCCACTTCATTAATGTCATCAACCTGTCTTTACAGGGATCAAGCAATAGTATATCTATCATAAACACATATCTATCATGATCATCAATATCAAGTCATCCATTTTTCATCAAGGGCTGGACTAGAAAGATCAGGGTGGAAGGTTTATGTGACATCACAACCTTAAGATCCAATAACAATACATCAAGTTAAAGAATTTAATTTCACCGCATGCTATAACCAAAAATAGTCATCAAACTCATAAATATTCCTTTATAATCACAGTTTCCAATACCATGCATATCATAGTAAATAGGATCAATTTAGGTTAATCTATAAACCAACAAGGTGCAATTACTCTTCTCTATGAGCTTTCATCATGCTGATCACAAGTATTATCAATACCATATCAAAGAGGTAAACTTCCATAAGAGATCCAATAGATCTTATGCATATCAAGAATCAAGAGTACCATCCACTAAAAATCAGAAACATGATCTAAAAGAAATAGATGTTCGCCACACATTAAGTTATGCTACTATATCCATGATCGGAAACCACATCAATTACTCTTGCAAAATCAAGCAAATCATCATTATCAAACCATTCAATACCAAGTGCACCATTTCATCAACATAAATCTCAATCACTCTTATATTTTCATGCATGAGCCATCTAAGAAGTATACATTCTCAATATACCAGAGGGCTTATGTAGCCATCCAGTGTTGTAGCTAAATCATAACATTAAAACAATATACCATGCATGCCTTACCATATTACCTGTGCACCTTCACATGGGAAGCTTCTAGCATGCAAGTGTCTCTTTACCTTTTCATAGATGTAACCATATTTCCCTTTCCATATCTAGTTTCCTTTCCAAATCTAGCCAACTTTCATTCATTTCCTAATCTAGATATTTTTCCTGAATTTCCAAAGATCCTCAAGAGGGATCCACTCATCAAATATCATCACGGAGGTTAGATATATCCAGGTGCTCAAATATACATGTAGGAAATAATGAATAGAAACAATAATCATAGAATTCGGATCCATAATTATAAATAAAAGTAAGGGTTATAAGTCAATGAATACTTGTTTTTAATGATAGATGATCCTCTCCCTCTTGAACCAACCTTCAAGAGTCATCCATAGATCATAAAGAAGTGTTTCCTTCAACTTTATCAATAACCAGGTCATTTATGTCAAACCAATCCAAGTGCTTGAGCATATTTACAAAGGCCATGAGAAGGTTTCATAAACCAAGGTTTATCTCAAACCCGTATCCACTAATTGCCTAGGGTTTTCTTCATACCCTAGAATTATTTTAGGTCTCTACCATCCTCTTCTTGCTTCCATAAAAGTGTCTCCCTAGGGTGATCCTCATGGATTTTATTCAAACAACTCTGATACCATGTTAATTTTTCATAAAGCAACATTGTTCTTTACTTTGATAGTTACATTTCACAATTAACATGTTACATTCACCCCAAATACTTATTCCATTGTACAAATATAAATTATTAAGCATCAAAATATATAACTATGCCGAAAGAACAATACCACCAGAATCATCATCCAAGAAGTGGAAAATAGAGTATAAAAGGAAGTGAATCATGAGCACATAGAGACACTAGGATTGGTCCAAGACCTGTTGACCAGATAAATCAATCTTGCAGACAAGACCAATCTCCCTAGTACCAAAAGGTAATCTGGCAACAAATAGCCAAATAAACCTATCTTTCTCTAGACATATGCGATTTACAAAATAATACTATAAAGGTGTTAAGGTCTTACCATAGATCCAATTCTTGTTCGAAGTAGTTGTCCCTCAGTCACTTGAAGGAGTTGTCTTTAAATACTTGCAGTCACAAACAAGCAAACATTAAATAACACCTGTATAGTAAATATTATAAATCATGCCTATCATGGTGATTAAGGAATCCATGAAATAAACAATTAATTAACAGCTTATTGAGAAAAATGAATTCATTTGTATTAAATTTGAATAAAGAAAACCTTACAACCTTATCCTTGATGTTGAACAGGTCTTCCCAGGGTCCGAAGTAGGAATCTCCTCTACTCTGACAAGCCTTTCACTCTTCCAACCAAGACAGATAGAGGTATGTGATCTTTCCTCACAAAATCTCAATTAAATGAGTCTGAATCCCAATAGCACTTAACCTCAAATAATTCTAAAGCTTGAACTCCCCTTGAGGCTGTGCAAGGTCTCTTTTTATAGTGCAAAAGAGGAGGTTTCAATTCCAACTATGAAGGGATAGAATCCTCCTTCAAAGGGATAAGATCCTCACATCAAGGGGTTAGAGCCTTAAGGCAAGGGATACATGAACCTCAAAAGAGTGATTTTGCCACCGAAAGATTCCTTCCAGAGGCTTCTAGAAATTACTGAAAGTGAGCTTTTTGAGTTTACTTGCACCTTTTTAATCTTTTACAAGGGTCTACCTCCTTAACACAGAAAAAGTGCATTCAGGTACGCAGGAGTCATGAACATTAGGTGTGGGACCGCAGGAAAGACAAAGAGAAAGTGTGATACCAGAGTTAAATAGATTTTTGAGAACTTTTCTCTTATTTTTAAGGCTTGACATGAGGAACTGATGTGTTTGAATTGAAAAGGAGGAAGTATGAGTGATAATGAGCTCATACAGATAGCAGGATGTCAAGATGACAATTTTCAGTGCAACAGATTTCCCCCTAAAGTGCAAAGTCTGCAATAGATGAAGATAGAGTCTGTCATGTATGAAGAGTGAAGTAATTTATCATCTCAAAGATCATCCTGTGGACACCCCAGTCGGAACCTGTAAAAAAATTCAATGCAAAATATATATATGTAAACATATCATCGCTGAGGTAGGCATTCCCATACTCAGATCAAAACTAACTAGAAAACTGATTTAAATTGTTCTGATACAAGAATTATTTTCAATACATCAACAGTATAGACATGTGTAGACACAGTATGGATGCAGCCATCTGTTTATGAATAGTCCACTGTATAAATGAATAAAAAAATTCCTCGCAGCCTGGATCGTAGAAACTAGATCCAGTGTCTTGATTTTTGTTTCTCGAACCAATACGATTCTATCCATGTGAATAAATGTGTCGAAATCGAACATGGTAGAAAACACTTGATTACTAGTCAATGATGTAGACTGTTAACAAGTGTGAGAGTAACCACCAGTAATGTCAATTCCCCTCAAAGTACTCAGTACAATCCATGAAATGTGAATGAATGATCTGAAGTCAAACATGTCACGGAATCATTCGATTGAAGGTCAATGATGCAACCTGTCGTTGAAGGCGAGAAACCTACCATTGAGGCATGCAGATTTCAAGTTACTGACGATTTCTATATCAACTTCCTAGATAATCAGTTGTCATCGATAGGAAATGATCCGTCGTAGGCAAGTCCACAACACGAAATCATAGGTCAAGTTTTGAAGAAATATATTGGGAAGGACTGACTCAGGGATGGTCAAAATGGATGACGGATATTTTGCAGATGAATGGTTTGTTTGAACTGTCCTCTTGAACACATAATGACACTGCAGATGGTTTGGTGACAATTGACACAAAGCTAATACCCAGAAACCAACTGAATACTTTCAAAATGGTTTGATTAACTGTTAGGCAAAGGATTTCCCAACCCAGGTGAACCAAAGTGTCGTGTTCAAGAGTGGTTAACGGATTTTCGAATAATCAAAATACAACAAACAGGTTCATTTTTCTCTCTTTTCCCCCACCATTTCTGGTAAGTACCTCTTTATTTTTGACAAGCTTGAGGAGGATAACATTTTCTTGTTTATAAGCTCATCCTTCGGATGATTCCAACTTAGTTTAAGATTTGAACCCTAAGAAGAAGTGGTTCATTCCTGTTTAAAATTGAACAAGTCCTTTACTGTTAAATTTTAACTAGTCCAGTATAGGAGAAACTCAATGTTTTTCAATTTTAGGGAGTCAGAAGAAAAACTTAAGAAAAATCCATGGGTGTACTTTTTCGTAAATTTAGTCTCTCAAGCCCGAAAAAGGATAAAATAATGCGGGAGAGAACTCTATTGACCGTAATTAGTCAACGTATAAATTTTTCGTAAATAGTCCATTTCAGTCCATAAAAGGGGTAAAATTATACTGAAACGACGATCATTCATTTATTTTAACGAGTTTTATTAATCAAGTGCTCAGAAATCTTTTCAATTTTCGAGAGTCTGAAAAGAGCTTAAAAGAGGACTCCAAGTTTTCACTTTTTCGTAAATTTTTGAAAGAGTCCGAAAAAGTGATAAAAGTATGCTCTTTGTTGAAAAATGATTAATTTTCTCGAAAAATCCAATTTTCTACACAAAAACTTGAAACATTACACATACCTGTTTAAGATAAATTAAATTGTTTTCAAAAATTACCTTTTTAAAGTGAAAAATAAAAAAATAAAAAATTCATTTATTCGAAAAAAATTATAAAAAGGACTTTTCTAACTTCATTTTTACCATTTTAGTTCAGAGTGAAAAGTGAGAGATTTTGGGTAAAAAAGTTCCTGCGAAGATTTTGGAAAATTCGTTCGTTGAAATCTAGAACCGTCAGCTCCAGGCAATCCACGTCCTCCTTATATTGCATTTCATCTATTTACGTTTCGTTTTTAGGCTTTAGATTTCATTTTTCAAGGAAAAATACGTTGAAAAAATCGCCCACGGGGGTCCGCACGTGCAACACGTGGGCCCTGCGGACCCCGACTTTTTTCTACATAGAAAAAAGTTCTGGGTCCGCACCTGTTTCACAGCGCCCATGCGTACCTACGCACTATGTATGAAAATAGGGTGCAGAACCCGCGCAATGAAATTTCAAAGTCATTTTTCTCAATTTCTGCCCAAAAATTTTCAAATAATCTTGTTCTAATATGTCTTTTTATGCATTGTAGGACATTCAAGATGCTTGTTTGGAGAGAATGCGAGCATGAAGACGTAGATGACGCTGCAATGAATCATTTTCCTACAATGCAGGCGTTGAGAGCATGCGGTTTATACAAATTCTGGGCCATTCAGGGGATGAGGGCACAGGTAGACCTCTTGATGTGGGTGGTGAAAAGATGGAATGTACAGGACCAGTGTTTTGTTATTGGCGGCCACCAGCTCGAAATTGAGCTGGAGGATATCTATTTTTTAACTGGCTTGTCCAACAGGGTTAAACAAATTTCTCTGTTTGGGACTAGGCCAGGTGGCCAGTCTGTCACTAGTCTTCGACTAGAGTTCTGCGATGATCGGGAAGACCCCCAGGACAAACAGATTGACATAAAAACTATCATCCGTCCTGAGCTTAAATTTATTGCATTTTTTGTCACCAGACTATGCGGGGGCGAAACATTGCATGTGGCTACCGGTTCCCAAATGCGCATTGCTGTACACTGTTTTCGAGGCACCATTTTCAACTATTGCAAAGTTGTGTTGGCCAATGTAAAAGGCCAACTAACCAGAATAAAGAATGGAAAGCTAAAAAAATTTGGATATGGATCCATTGTAGTCACCTTTGCTCTAGAGAGGATCCCCATGTTAGCTCCGCAGAACATTCCTATTGATGCTGGTCAACCTCGAGAACCTAGAATGGTTCGTTGGGTTGCTTTGATGGTCTGTCATGCTGAGGGCATCGAGGTTGTTTGATTTCCTTCTTCATATTTTCTTTGGCTGGAATGAAAAATTTTTGTTATAGAGGACTTTCCATACGTTGACATAGATTTATGTGGCGACCGAGAGATGGCTCTCCCAGCAGGGATACAGTGGGATGATTCAGGTAAAAATCATTTTCAACAATTTCTAAGTTCTATTTTTTTTTTTTGTATTTTAATTGTCCCAAAACTAATAATAAAATTTTTAAATGCAAATGTGGGCCCACGGCGACCAGCCAATCTCTAGCCTTATGAGAGGAGGCATCCAACTGCCGCAGCACTAGCCCCAGAGGGCCAATCAACAGAGATCCTATCTGATTTGGAGCATCACCTAGAGCACCTGACTCTAGAAATTCCAGAGACCGACATATATGATATTCTGCTCAGATTACAGAGATATGTGATTGGTGTCCCAGGAACTTTTAGGAGGTTCCTGTGTAGGGTGGCCCGAGCAGTGGTCTCTTATCGTGATCATCATCAGGGATAGGATGATCATTTTGTAGACTCATATTTTTGACCTTTTGTATTATCATTTTTGCCGATCATAAGGTGTTTTTCAACCTATGATCGAAGATGATGTATATTTTGAAACAAACTTCTATGCTATAATATATCATTATTACCGACTATCTGTGTACATGTTATTGAATGTTGTTTAATTTACTGTTTTGATTATTCCAAATTTCTATTTATCATACTAGAAGCAACTGCATTCGCTAATGTATTTAAATGTCTTGGAATATGTTGATATTCAAATTAATCAAATTCATGTTCCAAGAGACGAACTCTTAAAAATAACCATAATAACACTGGATTTCTAATGGCATAAACCCTGTTAAGTTGTAATACAACAAGTTCAGAATCCAACCTAACAATCAAACTCCGAATTCCAAACGATATGGATTCAGATAATAACTCAATCACTGCACTATACTCTGCAATGTTGTTCGTTGCTTGACCGAGGCTTACCCCATGCATGGATACTAACTCGTCAAAGGGTGAATAGATAACCCAAGCTGCGGAAGAAATGTTCCGTGTACCACGACAAGCACCATCAGTAAAACCAATGTAGGTTTGAAGAGACGTCGACATCTGCAATATCAAGAGTAAAGCTCAAATATGCAGGAATAGTGATAAGAACACACTCTAAACTAGGCACGCTTTTCTAATCTAAGACACACCAGCAGTAAAGAAACTAATCTAATAAAAAATCTCCACACCAATTTTAAGCATAATATCTCTTCAGATAAAGCCCATTTATGGGTTTATCTAAAGGGACACCGTCAAAATCTATCAACTGATAGGCCCCTTTTTCTAGCTTTCGCTTAACAATGAAAGGACCATGCCACATAGGCACAAATTTTCTAGCCCCTAGCTTATCGTTGGCTTGATCGTACACTAAAACTAGTTCTCCTTCTGAAAAATTATGAGGTGTAACATTTCTATCGTACTGAGCCTTTATTCGTTTGACATGAGCTTCATTTGCTAATGCAGCATTTCATCGATTCTCATCTAGCTGAGCCAAGTACAAAAAAAATTTCTCCTCTTCAGACGTAGCTGGGAGTAATTCTATGGCTAATTTCAATGATGAAATTCCGCATTCAATAGGCAACACAACTTCCAAACCGTAAACCAGTTGAAAGGGAGTGAAACCAGTTGATGTTTTTACTGAGCTCCGATATGCCCAAAGTGCTGAAAATAACATGGAATGCCAATTTGACTTATGAATACCAATGATTCGTTTAATCATAGTGACTAAAACTTTATTTATAGCTTCAACCAAACCATTAGCCTGTGGGTAATATGGATTATAACTATCGTGGCGGAGGCCAAGTTGATCTGTCAATTCAGTCATCATGATATTTCGAAAATGGCTTCCCTGATCCACAATTATGGCTTGAGGAACACTGAATCTAGAAATTATATGATTGAACATGAAAGTTGCAGCAGTCTTGCCATCTTCTGAAAATGTAGGCATCGCCTCGGCCGACTTAGTAAAATAATCTACCGCTAGGATAATATACGCATTCCCCCCGACCGAGTGAGGGTTACATGTAATAAAGTTAATACCCCACTTTGCGAAAGGACAGAAAAAAATTATAGGGTGAAGAGGAGCGGGTGGTGCACCCATTTTATGATCAAAGACCTGACAATTGTGGCATTTCCGGACTGCATAGATACAATCTTTGAATAAGGACGGCCAGAAATAACCAATGTGCAATATATTTTGGGCTGTGGCATACCCAGACATATGACCGCCACATGCTCCAGAATGGCAGTCATTTAGAACCTTTTCATCTTCTTCATGAGTAAGACAGCGTCGAAAAAAAGAATCCGCTCCACGACGATAGAGTGTATCACCAATAATATCATATTGTTGGGATTGGAAACATATTTTACGTCGCTGAGATCATGAGATTTCAGGCTGAAAATATTGGGTTTGGAGATAAAAAATAATATCCCCATACCAAGGATTGAGAGTACTGATAAGAAACAAAGATTCATCTGCAATGGGCTTCTCCGCCATAGTTTCAGTATCATTAGTCGGGAAATCACACATTAGTTCGGCAAAAACCAAAGATTTCTTTGCCTTGGATTTTTCAAATTCCATGTCAAATTCCTACAGGATAACTATCCATTTGGAATACTTGCCCCCTAGTAATTTTTTGGTCAAGATGTACATCATAGGGTTATAGTCAGAAATTACAGTGATTTTGCGTAATAAGATGTAGTGATGAAATATTTGGACAACTTGAACAGCTGCCAAGGCCAATTTCTCCACATGTGTGTATTTGATCTCAGTCAGATGCATATTTCGACTAAGATAGTAAATCACATGTTCATTGTTGAATTCATCTTCCTGAACTGAAACCATCCCAATGGTGGAATGAGAGGCGACGAGGTACAAAAAATAGTCCTGGTTGTAATTGGGAGGATGCAGTAACGGTGCATGGGTCAACGCATGTTTAAGTGCATCAAAATATCGGTTAGCGATCTCATCCAAAAAGAATGGAACACTTTGTTTTAACAACCTGGTAAAACCCTTTGTTAGCTCAGTGTAGTTAGGAATGAAACGACGTAAAAATTTTTCTTTCCCCTACAAACTTTGGAGTTGGCACAGAGTCGAAAGAGGAGGTAGATTGACAATAGCTTCGACCTTCGATAGATCAATGTGAATGCCTTCTTTCGAAACAATAAATCCCAGTAAGCAAACCGATTCTACACAGAGAACACACTTGTGTGGATTCAGCCGAATTCCATAATGCCTACATCTCATAAAGATAGCTCGTAAATGAGTGAGATGGTCGGCCCTACGCGATGAATGAGCAGGTAAATCATCGAGATAAGGCTGCACAATGTGGTTAATGTCATGAAATGCGTAAGACACAGCCCTCTGAAAATTTTCCCCAACGTTCTTCAATCTAAAGGGTAGTTTGCAATAAGAAAATGTCCCCCATGGACAAATGAAAGTTGTTTTAGGCTGATCAGCAGGGAGTATGTTTATTTGATTGTAACCGGAAAATCCATCCATAAAGGAGAACATTTCATTGCTGGCATAATCATCAATGATTTGATCTATATAGGGGGTAGGATAATTGTCTTTAGGACAAGCTCGATTAATGTCCCTATAGTCGATACATACTCTTATCGTTCCTTGTTTTTTGTTAACAGGAACAATATTTGATACCCAATCGGTTAAAGGAATTGGATAAATGAAACCTGCACGAAGTAATTTTTCAACTTCTGCTTTGATAGCAGCAGCTTTTCTCGTATGTATCTGACGTAAGCGTTGACAGTCGGGTTTGGCATCCGGGTAAGTCTTGATTTCATTTACAACAATTGACGGGTCGATTCCTGCCATTTCTTCATATGACCAAGAAACACATCATGGAATTCTTGAAACAGGGCTTTATAAGATTGGAGTTCATCATCCGTACAACAAGCACCTATATGAATGTTTTCAATTATTCTTGGCTTAACTGAAATGTCAATTGGAATCGTTCGAGAGATATTTTCCAAATTTAACTCAGAATCAGGATTTTGCAATGGATTCTGTGGTTCTTTGACATATTCAGCAGTGAAAATATAAGAGAAATCATTTTCAAATTGATCCAGCTTAGGTAGAAATGAAGATCGATGATGTAGATCTTCCCATGGTAAACCGTCAACAGAGAAAAATTCACGAATCTGCTCATCAATATGAACAAGATCGGGAAATTTCGTTGTGGCTGAGATGGATATAGAAAGTGATTCCTCAGGGATCACATTCATTGGATCAGTTTCGGTTGAATAAGGATCAGAAAGCGACTGTACAACCTGATATGCAATTTCAAAGGGACTCAAAGGCATCACGCCATCAAATGAATCTAACTCGGAATCGGAAGGTACGATCCAAGGATAATCAAAAGTAATAGTATTCGATGAAATCATATGAATATTTTCAATAGGAGGTGATACATTAGGAGGAGGAAAGGAAAAAGTTCCTAGTAAACTAGAATCTTTAATCAAACCTACCCCAACATCCTTGTAAGGGATAGCCATTTTACCGACGTGCTGTATAGTTTCTATAGAGGCTGGATCGGATGAGAAATAAGTCAACTAGTCTATTGTAATGATCTTTCCTTGATGTGGAAACTTGATAAGCCGAAAGACCGATGAAACAACAACAGTCATAGCATAAGACCAACTATGACCTGGGAGAAGGTTGTAATCTAGAGGGGCATCAACCACCTCCACATCTAGATTTATGGTTTTTCCTTCGACCCTTATAGGTAAATCCTGCAAAATACCAAAAGGATGGAACCCTCGGCCATCAAAAGCCTTTATAATTGTTGGAGACTGATTGAGTGTAGGAGAACCAAGCGTTTTCCAACACTGGAATGACATAATACACGTAGAAGCCTCTTCATCAATCACAGTCAGGAGACCGGTCTATTTTTTACTAATACTGGAATATGGAAAACCGTTTGATGAGGTAGGCGGGGTGTACTATTCTCTAAATCAAATATTATTAGGTTCGAATCTTGAATATCGACAACTCCTATGATAGAAAAGAGTAATTTACACTGTGTTGGGCACGATTGTAGCATTTCCAAAGCTGACATTGCTGAAGGGGAAATAGCTAAGTCCTCAACAATGTTGTAATTCTGAGAAGCTCTCGCATGTGGATTGAAAGCTGATTTATGAAGTACACCTTTAGCAGGTGGTTTGATTACTAAGTCTGGATTGGGTTTCTCGATCTGTAGCGGATCAGAAATAGGAGGAGGTGTACCTGATGTGTTTGAATTAGAAGATTCTGCTTCTTTACCACCAACAGGACTTTTACTACCATAATCTTGCAATCACGTCACAATCCTGACATGAGACATCATCATAACAGGTTCTTCTGAGGCGTTCAAGGTAGAACCAATCATTTTAATATCTTGAGTAGGAAAAGGATCCTTCAAGACAACAGGTTGTTGAGAACCTTTAACGAATTTCGAAACCTTTGCTCGATGTGGGCATTCTTTAGTAAAATGATCCTCCTCGCAAATGAAACAAGGATAGCGAGGCTTGTGTTTTTCATCATTAGATTCATTTTTATCTTTTTCATATTTTGAATTCTGTTTTTTTTTATTCTTCCCCTTCTTTTTACCGCTAGATTTAGATTTGGTCGTAGATGTCTCTATGACATGAATGTCGGTAGAAATTTCAGCGAAAGACTCTCCTTTCGGGGAATCAGGTAAAGTTATTATAGGAGAAGAATTGTTTTAATATTTCTTCTTACTTTTAGTATTAATTGAACCAATCATACCATCAGCGGCATGAGACCCTGAAGGATCTATAGTTATTTGACCTTGTTTTGGAAGATCGAGGATTTTTTCATGTAAAGTACCTGACTGCGTATAGACGAGGTCAAGGTACTGAGCTTGAGAAATGACTTGATCCTTAGTAACAACTCCTACCTTAGCTACATCTTCAGTGATTTTGGGTAATAATGATTTAACAAACCATTCCGCCAAAATTTGATCCAGAATGAAAATTTTCACTAAACGCCTTCTATGTCGCCATTCATGAATATGATCAAAAATATATGTGGACGTGGATTGTTTTAGCGAAGTCAATAGTTCCGTGCCATTGTCGTATCTAACAGGAAATTGAAAATGAGTTAAGAAAGCAGTTGCTAACTGATTGAAATTATTAAAAGAGCCTCATGGTAACTCAATGTATCATTTGGTGGCAAGACCAATAAGAGTCCATTGAAAAATACGTAAGCGAATTTAATCATCAATTATCGAATTAGACGCACACCAGAGGTGATAAGTCATAACGTGATTTGACGGATCCTCTCCTGACTTACACTTGAATTTTGGTATATCACTGGGAAACTTATGCGGCATTGGCGGCCAATATGGATGATAGAAAATTGGATCATTCATAAGGCGTGACAAATCAGGTAAATCCAAAGTTGCAATAAATGGTAACTGACGGTTAGGGTTGAAAAAACCTTGAGTAACAAGAGCAGTTCCGGGAGGAGGATACCCAGGATAACTAGGAATCATATTTTCATTAGGAATGGTATAACCCCCCGGGAAACCAGGATTAACCAGACCAAATTGTGGTTGTTGAGGCTGTTGATAAGTATAGCCAAGGTACGGTTGATACTGATAAACTGGGTTTTGTGAAATGGGACCGAATTGATACTGTCCCTCGTATGGTTGATATGTGAATTGTGGTTGAATTGTGACAATCGTACTTGTACCATCTTGTCCTGTAGGTATCTGGACTGAAGTCTGAACTATAGGTCCTGACTAGGGCACAAAGACTTGGGGGATTTGCATGGATGTAGGGATAGAAGAAATCGGAGCCACAGATATTCCAGAAACAGGTGTTATAGGTTGAACAGATGTTGTAGTAGTTGCAGCAGTTTGAGGCAGAGTCTGAGGTGTACTAGGCCCAGACTGCTGAATAGAACCAGGTGCAGGGATTTGAACAGTAGGCTGGATAGGTTGTTGGGTTGGACCAGAAACCAAAGGCTATCCAGGTTGAGTAGATAACTGCACATTAGGTTGCATAGTCTGTTGAATTTGGGACGGATCCCACACCATTTTCATTCCGGGGTATTGTCCCATATAAGGTTGTACATATGAAGGACCATAGCCTGGTTGAATGTAGGGTTGATAATTAAGTGGTAAATTTCCAACTCCTTGTAAAAATGATTGACTAGAAGGCGGTTGAAAACCTTGAGTTGGGTACTGACCTTGAGGTTGATAACCCTGAGGCGCGTACTGAATCTAGGGTTGATAAGGACCTTGAGGAATATACTGAGTCTAGGGTTGACCTTGGGGTATGTACTGTCTTGAAGGTTGATAACCTTGAGGTATGTATTGTCCTTGAGGTTGTTCTTTAAAATAATATTGTCCTACAGTTTTTCCTGGGAAAAAGTTACCCTGAAATTTCCCCCCAGGCGGTAATTGACTGCCTTGAGGTTTCCCCCCAGGTTGTAACTGACTTCCTTGAGGTTGCCCCCTAGGCGGTAACTGACTACCTTGAGGTTGCCCCCCAGGCAGTAATTGACCACCCTGAGGTTTCCCCCTAGGCAGTAACTGACCACCTTGAGGTTGAGGATTTGGAATATTACCAGACATCATAAAGATTTGCTCTACGTTTGACGTTTCAGTTTTAATTCCATTAAGACCAGATGATAATACTTGTTCAATCGATCGAGGAGCTACTCCTGAGAAAGTACCAGAGAGAGCCTGGTACCTCGAAGGAACAGAAGGACCACCATGTAAAAATGCTTCTGGTGTTTTGGAAAACATCGATGACTCTCGTGACATGATAGATGAAGGATAGTAACCTCTGGGCGTAGGATGAAATGGAATTCGAGGTGGAGAAAAAGAAAGACCCGAGTTTTCTAAAAAAAAATTCAAAGATAAATACCAAGCGTCACTCCTAATAGGGTTGTAGAAAATGGATTCATGCTCCCTAAGATTCAAAGACTAAGGGGATTCGGGAAGAGATACCTCTTCATCTGGACTAGCAATTTCTTCAATGGAAATGAGGCCAGATGGAAGATATTCAATAACAATATTTCTTACCCTAGGTGAACCAGGATTGCTAGAAGTTGGAGTAATAAATCCTGAGGATGTTTCCAAAACAGAAGGTTCAGTGTCAAGCTAGGAAATTTCAGTTTCTTCAGCTAGTTCACTGGAAGGAGAAATACTACCAGTAACTTCAGAAACTGAAATTGGTTCTTGAATATGTTCTGTTGTGGGTATTTGATGATCAGGATGAACAACTATAAATGAAATTTCGACTTCTATTGATCTAATTCTACCGCTACTAGATGATACTAGAGCACGCATCCCTTCAAGCTGACTTGGTGTATACTCAGGAGGCTTCCCCTAAATTCTCCGGGATTGTCTCAGTAATTCTGCCACGATTAAATATTAATCAATCACACGCAAACAAAGAAAATTTCAATAAAAACACCTAAAGTCTCTAAAGAAACAAACAGCTGAATCATACGCTTAAAAAATCTAAGAGTTCAAACCACGCACAAACAGTAACTTCCCGTACTAAAAACACTAGTTGGTGATGAAATCCAACTTAGTAGAAGTTTAATACAGAAATGGCAGTTGGAACAGTTACCCCGACAACCTGCTTAATGAAACAGATTGGCACAAGTTTCGTCACAAAACCATCTTGAGTGAAGAGAACCCCCCAGAGAGTCCAAGTGAGTCTAATCGACGTCTGCTCCAGGTACAATAAGATCTTTCCTTCACCATCACCTTAGGAAATAATCTTAAGCTTATGGAAACTAAGGTTATCAACAGTAAAAAATACAACTGGGGGAACAGTCTACGATCCGATTCCACGCGCAATGGCAGAGTAACAAAGCTCAATCCCCTTGAAGGCTCCTCGACATGGTCAATCTGAGGTTTACCGAAAATTTACCCTAGGCTCCTCGACAATGGTTAATCCGAGGTTTACCATTTGTAATGCGCGCAAATCTTCTATCTTTCCCAATGAAACAGAATTGATTGTCTCAAAGGTTTGGACATGATCTCGTGATTAACTCCTTTAAGAGAAGCTTCCCAGATTGTACCAATTACAATTGGATTTATTTCCTCCCACAAGATTTATCTACTTGTTTGTTTTTACTATCTTGGAGAGTTAATTACTCCCTACTCCAAGATACTAGCCTAAGCTATATTGGTGATAAGAGCCCTAGAAATAAAAAGATTACTAGATCAATTTTAATTAAGCGTTGTTTTTATGGGATGTTCTTTAATTCAATAGGTATGGAAATGAAAATTTGATGGTGTGAAGACTCGAATTCTAGACACACTAAAAAATGCACCTAAAATGATAAACAATTCGTTTTTCTTTCAATGTAGTTCTAGCTAAAGAAAGAGTTCGAGAATGCAATTATTTTAAGAGACAATTCTTTCTTTGAAAATGAAGAATAAAATGCAAGAAAATATTTTTGTCTTTTCAATAAGAACTCAAAATGAGAAAAATAATCAATGCTCACAATAAATCCCTTTCACTTTCAAGACTTGAAACTAAAAAAACAACTTTCCTTCAAAAGAGATCTACAAGTTCTAAAAAGCACTCAAGACTACAAAAAACTAATTTTGAGACCTACAAACTTTGAAAATTTAGTTGAATAAAAGCTTTAATTTTTTTTTTGAGAATGTTTTACTTAGTTGTTAATTAAACTAAGGATTCATTTTTCCAGAATAACAAACAAATCAAAAAAATTCAGTTTTGTTTCCTTTTGTAAAAATGAAATTCAGAACTTATAACAAAATTTGTTCAAATATTTGCAAAGAGACAACTAGATCTATTTCTCAAGAAAGGATCGATTTCGCAACCAAGTCAGACTCATCAAGAAGACAAAAAGACCAGTGTGATCTGAGTTATTTCAAGCTTCTAATCTTTGAGTCACAACAGAGACCAAGTGGAAACCAATCCAAGTGTGCAAAAATTCTAGAAAATCACTCAAAACAAAAACACTGTTGGAACTCACTCACAAGAGGCTTTTGATAGGAACAATATAGATCTGGGTAGATACTAGAAACCCTAAATCAAATTAAACATAAACTGAAAGGAGAAATATGGGGTTTTTCAAAAAATTTAACAGGGTCCGCAAGCCCCAAAAGTAACAAGTGCGGTCCCGAACTATTTACTAAAGGAAAGTGCGAAACTACCCACACTGTGTAGGAAAATAAAGTGCGGTCCCCAAAAAAGTTTAAGAAAAACACAAAATATTTCAAAATTTTTAAGTGAAAAGTAAACCTAAGCTACCCAAGCAAGTATCCATCAACCAAAAACCAGAAAAATCATTTTCTCAAGTCAAAACAAAGGAAAACCAAAAACAAGAATCGATCCCCAGTGGAGTTGCCAATTTCTTGACCGGATAAATCAATCTTGCAGACAAGATCAATCTCCCTAGTACCAAAAGGTAATCTAGCAACAAACAACCAAATAAACCTATATTTCTCTAGACATATGCGATTTACAAAAGAATACTATAAAGGTGTTAAGGTCTTACCATAGATCCAATGCTTGTTTGAAGTAGTTGTCCCTCGGTCACTCGAACGAGTTGTATTTAAAGAGCTGCAGTCAAAAACAAGCAAACATTAAATAGCACCTGTATAGTAAATATTATAAATCATGCCTATCATGGTGATCAAGGAATCCATGAAATAAACAGTTAATTAACAGCTTATTGAGAAAAATGAATTCATTTGTATTAACTTTGAATAAAGAAAACCTACAACCTTAGCCTTGATGTTGAACAGTCTTCCCGGGTCCGGCTATGAATCCCCTCTACCTCGACAAGACTTGCACTCTTCCAACCGAGACAGATAGAGGTATGCGATCTTTTCCTCACAAAATATCGCTTAAATGAGTCCACTATTTGGGCCGCACTTAACCTCAAATAATTCTAAAGCTTGAACCCCTCGAGGCTACCCAAGGCCTCTTTTTATAGTGCAAAAAGAGGAGGCTTCGTTCCAAATATGAAGGGATAGAATCCTCCTTCAAAGGGATAAGGTCCCTCACATCAAGGGGTTAGCGTTCCTTAAGGCAAGGGATACATGAAGCTCAAAAGAGCGATTTCCGCATTGTCATTACTTTCCGCAGGCTTCTAGAAATTACCGAAAGTGAGCTTTTTGAGTTTAATCGAGCCTTTAATATTTCCATGGGTTCGCACCCTTAACAGCCGTAAAAAAATTGTGTTCAGGTACGCGGGATTCATGAACATTAGGTGCGGGACCATAGGCAAGACAAAGAGAAAGTGCGATACCATAGTTAAAGAGATTTTTGAGAATTTTTCTCTTATTTGTAAGGCTTGACATGAGGAACTGATGTGTTTGACTTGCAAAGGAGGAAGTATGAGTGATAATGAGCTCATACATATAGCAAAATGTCAAGATGACAATTTTTAGTGCAACAAGACTAGGCCAAAACCCACTACAGGGGAAATCCTTAGAAATTATTATTCTTAGATCTTCATTAAATGGTCAAACAACAGAAGTAAAATGATACATAAGTACATGTTAAGTCCCTATATTAATAGTATAGCCCCTTATTATGTTAGTTTAGCCCCCCTTATTGTTATTATTGAACCCTTGTAACCCCCATTTTGTTATTATTGTGCCCTTAAATTATTATTGTTAGGTTGGCTAGGATTACATTGTGGCCCACTAGGATTACATTATGGCCCCATGGACTCCTATATATAGAAAGGAGGTTTTGTAAATTGGATCATCCAAGAATTATTCATTTATGCAATGTATTGGAGGTTTCCCCTCGAAGTGGCTTATTTCTAAGGCGTTGATATCTCTTTTCTTCTATTTTTTAATTCGGTTACACAACATTTGGTATCAAAGCTTTGGATTCTAGGGTTTCAATTCTCCAAACAGGTCATCATGGAATTTTCGTTATAATTTTATTTCTATGAAGTTTCCGAAGCCGAAATTTTTAAGGTGCGAAGTAGAAATCCAGAGGAACATCTTAAAAAAATTTCAGAGCTTGGTTCACAACATTTTTGGAGATATGATCTGTGGATGTTAGGTCTTTTTTCAGGATCCTAAATAGGTCATCATGGCATTTTCGCTATACATTTTTTTCTACGAAGGTTCCGAATCTGAAATTTGTATGATGCGAAGCTGAAATCCTGAGTAAATTCTTCAAAAAATTTCAGAGCTTGGTTCACAATATTTTTGGAGATATGATCTGTGGAAGGTAGTGCTTTTTCAGGCTCCTGAATTTCATCTCAAAGAGTTGATCGTGGGAAAAGTTCAATAACTCTCTCTCTGGGCATCGGATTGGAGTGCCGTAAAACGTGGTTGCAAGGACATGGACTTTAGTTTCTTGGATATCAATTTCAGAGAAAAAGGATGAAACAGTGACACGTGGTTCAATTTTAACGATGTCTCACTCGAACTAATGAATATAATGAATTAGGTCATTGTGGGAGATTGGACACAAATTTGTCTTGGGGAATCCAAAATTAGATCTATTTTGTTTTGAAGAAGCTCGCAGGGCTACTACAGGACTAAATTTCAGATATTGAAGATTTTCAACTACAGAGATAATTCAATTTCAATATCGAGCTCCTCAAAGCAAGAAAAAGGTGTGTATTGTTTTTTTCCGAATTGCATAAGTCAGGTTTGAAGAATCAAGTTGAATTGATTCCAAGGGCATATTGGAGAATTTTTGTCAGTAATGGGTTCTATTATGCCTCCAAAAAATAATTCCATACCCATTAAGCCCTCAGAAAGCTATACTATGACGCGTGAGGAGGAAGAATTGCAATATGAGATATCAAGATTACGGTACCAAGTGCAACAAATTTCGATCTTACGAAGAGCAACCGAAGATGAAATAGATGGTTTAAAATCAGAAATTGAGGCTAAGTTGGATGGTTTGAAGGATAAAATAATAGCAAATATGGATGATAAATTAATGGAAGATCACATCGAGCATCAACAACAAGTTCTCCAACTCTCAAAGAATAACCCAACTTTGGTGCAGAATCTAATGAAACAACAAGAAGATCAACATCACATTGAAAGAAGTTCTGAAGCAGTCACAGAAACAAGAACTCGATAGGTACGATAAATTATAGAGTATCTCAGCAAGTGGAAGAACCTTCCTGTAGAAGATTCCACATGGGTGGATGAGAATTTTATACAGAAGCATCAATAAATAATCAAGCGTTGAGGACAACACTTGTTTGAAGGAGAGCGGCATGTTAGGTCACTATATTACTAGTGTGGTCCATTATTATGTTAGTGTAGCCTCCCTTATTATTATTTTTTTACCCCTGTAACCCCCATATTGTTATTATTGTGCCCTTACATTATTATTGTTAGGTCGGCTAGGATTACATCGTGGTCTCACTAGGATTATATTGTATTCCCATGGACTCTATATATAGAAGGAGGTTTTGTTCATTTGTATCATCCAAGAATTGTTAATTTATGTAATGTATTGGAGGTTTCCCCCTCGAAGTGGCTTATTTCTAAGGCGTTCATATCTCTTTTCTTCTATTTTTGGAGCTGGTTACACAACAATACATATATTTACAATGCAAAAAATAAATAACATACAAGCACTAAAACCATACCCATACTTATGCATGAAGGAAAATTAATCTTAGAACAGAAATGCACTGACACTGGATGTAGAAAAATGATGAACACAACTGATATTGAATGAGGATTCAAGATACATTTGCAGTGAAAAAAATAGATCCAGGAGTATATCAATGATTCTCTAATGCAAATGTGATTGAACAACTGAATTTTGGAAGTGTTGTGCAATAAATTGAAGGTGGTATAAATATGATCTTCCAAGTAAACTCTCCGAGGCATGGCCTTAACACACTCAGCACACGACTTTGGGGCTCTGAGCCACTACCACAACACTCTATGCCCACAGCTGAGCTTCATAATAGCCTGTTCTGACCACAAGGATTTTGCCGCACCCTTAAAATGTATCAATGACTTTGGCACCTTGGTCGCAGGCACAACACATCCTACCCACGACTCTAATTCAATAGGCCTAGGTCTAGAATGTGCAATAGACTTTGACCCCGATCCATGGCATGCCACTACGTGAGATCCTTCCAACGAACCTCTGCGAGCCAAAACATAAACATAAACAAAATAAAATGATCTATGAAAATCATAGATCACTTGAGAAAATATGCAAATGTGCTTGAGGTCTTCTCTATTTATAACTTTGTGAGTGACCACTTAGGGCTCTAACTGGATCAACATGCAGTTAAGAGAACCCATAAAATATTAAATTAATACATAACTTAACTTTTTCTTAACTGATTGGGGTGATCTATAAGTCGATTTTGATCCTCTCTAAAAGAGGAATCTAATTTTGTTATTATCTTAATCATCTGAGCTTTTCAATGTCGAATTTGACCTTATTTGCCAAAATTAACAACAAGCTCGACAATTAAGCAAGTGAAGCATTCCTTTGGAATCACACAATCAAATAGAAGGAAATTCCTATATTTTAGGAGCTAATTCCCTCAATTATTGTGAAAAGAAATATGAGGAATATGGAGGATTTAATTGGTTAGGTGTTGGAAAGAGAAGGACAGTCAATAGGAGAACAATTTTACAATGTAGGGTGTGCTTTAGGACCGAAGCAAGACATTGTAATAGTTTCTCATTATCATTGGATTAATGAAAAATAATGGAGGGGTTTTTCCGAGTTGGGTTCCCCTATAAATCATTATGTTATTTTGGTTTTGATGGTTGTATTTCATTGCATGTTTTTCTAAATTTTGATTTCTATTTCACAAAATTGTAGAGGAAATTTTTAATCTCTTGTTTTCAGTTAGAAATCATCGGTAGCAACAAATTTCCATTAATTTATACAAACTACCACAAAACGAAATAAAAGGATAGGCCTGGATTCAATTGTACCAAGCTCATTCCAAAAACTGTTAGAGAGGCTCACTAAGACATCAAGGTTGAGCCAATTATTACTATTGGGTTACTTAATTGTTCTTAAAAATACAAATTGAACTCTTATACATTGATTTTTCAACCCTATTATCACTCATCCATTTCCCAAGGTTGAGAAAGGAGATTGAAGGTGGTAACCTCAAACCAATATTTAGAATTGGTCACTAGCCCTACAAAACCAGAGAAGGCTCTCTCAATTTCAATTTCATAGTCAATGAGGCGATTGGAAAGGAAAATATCTTAGGCTAGATATAAGCTTAGTGATTTTGATTAGGGTTTTTTTTTGAATTTTTCTGGATCATAAGTGTAAGCCTAAGAACTAGGTTTATGTTTTCAAGGTCAGATTTCAAACGAACAACTGCAAATATGAAGATGAGGCCAGGTGGGTATACTTATAAACACATTTATATTGTCATTGTGGTATAGGTTTTGAAAGAGAGAGTCATAATGATCATATTAAATGAGTTCATTAATCAGATGAAGTAGAAAAGTTTTATGAAAATCCCATGAAACTGAGCACAAAAATAAGAAATTTTCTTATAGACTCATAAGATTATCATATAGAAGCATACATGTGATGGAAAGAAAGAATAAAAATTTTATTTGATAGTGATAATGAGAAAAAAAAATGCTAATAAGCATACCATTGGAGTCCCAAAATTATAGTTGCAACGTATCTTTGATTTCACTATAAAAAGATGTACATAAGCTTCACAGTGCAATATCAACTATCCAACCTCTAAAATGACTTGAGTTGGAGTACATATAGAAAATAGAGAGTATTCCACCTCAATGGGTTGAAATCTGATCCAAAACAATTCATAAATGCACTTAATGAGTCATTACCTATATTTTAGGGAAGCTAGAAACAACCCCCCCCCCCCCCGAAATTTAGCTAACAACTAGGAGCCTTTGTCTCCTTGATTAATTACAATATTCCTCAACAATCAGGAGCATAAATATAATTCCTTATCCATAAAACAGTTCATGAGAAATTTGTTACCTCCAAAATTTGAACATTTGTGTCTCACACCTATCTGTAAAACCTCATACATAGAGCATGCAGCAGAAACGTAGCGTGTTTTGACAGAAATGTAGCGTGCACTTGGAGGGTCTTTTAAGGTGACTTTTATTCATCTTTTTTCTGATATGAAGGTTGTAAAATGTATCCCTGTATTTCCTCTATCCAACCCAACCTTGAAACTTGAAAAATACCACCTGTAAGACCCTCAAAACCTCATTTTTTCAAGGCTACTCCAAAAATATAGTGTGGGTTGAAAAACAGTGGCAGAAGCATGAAAATTGAAGTGTTTTCTGAGTTTTTATTCAAATATAGGAAGTGTCATGCAAAACCAAAAGAATATTTGGAATTTACTACTCAAAATCTATCCAACCATGTAAATCTGACCTCCATTGAGCCCTATGAGGAAAAGTGTAGTGTGGCCACGCTATGCTTCTACAAGAGTGTAATTTCCATAATTTCCCAAAAATCACAAAAAATACCAAAACTGCTCAAAACTTGTTGAATTTTAATCCATAACATCATTGAATGATGATCTAGACAAATAGAGATGGCTCAACCAACAATCCAAGTTTTCCTTCTTCTTTAGCTTAGTTAGGGTTTCTTTAAGATTTTTTTTCAAATTCTTAACCCTAATTTTGGCAATTTGGTTCCACGTGAAGTAGTTTATTGCCATGTGTGTCTGGAGGTTGTTGTTTCTTTTTTCCTTCTTCAAAAGCTTCTATAGATGCTCATTTACCCTATCAAACCAGAAATCGTTTTCTTGCTCAATCTCAACAATGATCAAATCATCAAAACTTTGATAACCTAAGGCAGGAGATAACTCTGTTTCTTTTTTTTTCCTGGTTAATCCTCTTGTTCTTGGCCTCCTTGGCTTTATCTGAGCCTTTTTGTCTTCAAACTAATCAACATCTATCACTACTTTTCCCTTAACTCTCTTTGCCTCAAAATCTATCTCATATTTGCTTAGGAGCAGTTGTTTCACTTTCAATTGCATGTTTTCTTGTTGTAGGAATGTTATCATGAAATTTTCCCTTGAGAGGATGTCCTTGAGCTTTGATATCTCTGCTTCCTTTTCTCTTATTATCTCCTCATCTGACTTGTTTTCCACCTGCTCTACCATGTTAACCTCAAAAGGTGCTTGCTCCTCATGTTGTTGCAAGGGTGACACGCTCTCATGCATAGGTGGTTGCTCAATGGTTTCTTCTAATACTTTCTCAGCTGTAGGTTTAGGTGAAAGCACACCTTTGGTGATCATGGGAGAAAAAAAATTTATTTTAACCTTCTCATAAGTTTGAGTGACTTCATCCCTTGGCACCTTTTGAAACTCTACTAGCCTTATTAAAGAGCCGACGTCCTATGGCTTTGATGATGTTGATGGTATGCTTTGAATGATAGGTGTAGTAGTGGGCAAAGAAGAAACTGGATTCATGAATGTTTCCCAGGACATATTGATTTGTGAGAGTTGATGTAAGACTATCACCTTGATGAAACCATGGTGGAACAAACTAGATTAGTGATCCTTGCCTTTACTTTGCACTTTTTAGTCATTTTGACCAGACTCCTGAATAGATAATGAGGAAAATTGAGTGGCTTGGTGGCAGTGAAATGCATCAATAGCCTTATGTGGTGTTGATATAATCTTGGGAACCTCCCTTCACATGTAAATTAATTCATGATAAGCTTCATCAAATGAGCATACTTGTCAAGTAAATTCCTGAAGGGAAATATATGTTTAGGAAAATCTTTGTAATGTGGTTTTAAGAAAATTTTATAGTTCTCGATGTCCAAATCCATCCCTTTGAACCAGATTTCTCCATGGTTTGGTATAATTGTTGCTAAGGATATGGAATATAATGATAAATTGAATTCAATCCATGCTATTTTATCCTTATCTCTCCTAAATATGGTGGCAAAAAGGTTTTCAATTGAGCATTAAAACCTACCTCTTGAACTCTTTCACAAAACCTTAAACAACCAGTATCTTCAAAGGATTTCTTGACATATGGATAAGATTTGATCTGCTACAAATTGGATGTCTCAAATCTGGAATGATGACCTTCATTTTTATACTTTCACTTCTCACCTTCCATGATGTTTGTTATCAAAAGAAAACCCTAGCTTGATGTGAAGGAAAGGGAAGGTGAAAATTAGGAAAACATAGGATAATGATGCAGTGAGTTTAGGGACAGATATGAGATGGAATGGAGTTAGGGAAAAACTCCAAAAAATTTGGGGAGATAGGATTCAGTTAGCAACACATTGAAAGTGAAAATTTTTGAAATGGGTATGAGAAAGAGGGAAAAGGGTCAAAACACAGAGTTAACCTAGTTATCTCTGCAAAAATTTAGTGAGGATTACGGTTTGAGTTAAAATGGGAGTTATGAAAGGTACGAATGATATGGAGTGATTTGGTAAGGCATATGAGTTATGTGTGAAGTTTATTAGGTGATAAAACTAGGGGCTTTCTTACTGAAGAAAGTCAAACATCAATGAAACCAAAAACGTAGTTGAAAACCCTAGAAGAGGGAATCCACCCTTTGCTGAAGAATTTGAACTGAATGAGAGGTGACGAATGTTCACTTACTGACTTGTAAGCACCTAAAACTTGATAAATGATGAACTAACCCTTCTGATGGATATTTGGAGGATTGATGCCAAAAACGTAGCAAAGTTTCTGAAGTGTAGCGTGCAACAGTCTGGATTAGTTTTTTTTGGTTGTCTTCAATATTTGGATGGATATGGAGAGTTGTGAGCATGAGAGTGGAGCTCTTTGAAAACCAAAGGATGAAATGAAGTAAAAAGAAGCTTCATTTCCCTTGATAAACTCACAAACTTTTCTTATGGCTTTAGTGACATCATCTTTTACTTTGAGAAAAATTTCTCTTGAAAAACGTTGACCTTGTAGCATACTTCTTGAGAAAGGACAAGTTGCCTTTGCTTTATTTTCCTATATTTGTTAACTCCCATTGAAGGTGACTTGACTAATGAAAATGAATTTTATTTTCCTTTATTTCATGACATGATTGGACATTGTGATGAAAAAACAAAAGTAACCCTACACCATGACCTAGATGAGGGTATGCTAACTAATCTATGACCCTAGACACTAAAATGGTAATATGAATTTGAAATTGATGATGACCATGAGTGGATAGAGGGAGCAACATCTGACCTAGACAAAATTCAGTGAAATTTTTTTATTTGAGAATTTATTTTAAAAAATGAAATTTTTACCAAGGACTTCTACCAAGTAAACCTAAAAGAGTGTATTTGATCACTGAAACATTTAGACACTAACATTGGCTTTAGCTGGGGATGGAAGCTACTTTAGGAGATGTCAATAAAACCATAGAAAAAGTAGCCTCATCCATTGGGAAATGGAGTAAAAAATAACTAGAAATCGAAATAACTCTGACAAACCGAAATTACTAATTAAAACAGAAAATGAATTTGACTAAAAAAATGAATTGACTTTTTGAAATTTTTAAAGGAAAACTTCAGCTGATCATAGAAGCTTCATGGTCTTCTCCTCAAGCTTCAAACCTTTGCAACAACTTCCTTATTCTTTGACAACAAATAAAATGTTATTTACAATTAAAGTGAACCTTTTTCTTCAAGATCAGGTGAGATGATGTTTGAGGAACCTACCATTCACTGATCCTCCTATAATTTACTTCCCATCAAGATATTCTAACAAAAATGTGTTATTTCCCCTTAATACTATAATTTTTTAAGGACCTTTCCATAGGTTGTCAAACTTACCATTCTTTCCTTTGTCTTCATTTCAGGCATCCCATCGAAGAACAACATATCCTAATTTGAAATCATCAGCTTTGGTTTTCTTGTCATAGATATTCTTGATCTTCTCCTGAAGCTTTGAAGTGTGATTGAAAACTTCTTACCTTGAGTGCTATAAATGAATCATTTGATTGATTCTTCGTTGGATGTCATTTGGCTCATTGTCGATCTCTTGTAGAATTTTCATCACCGACACTGCTAAGGAAGTAGGAAACACTGTTTCTACACCATAAATTATATGGAAGGGTGGCATGTTGATTGATCTCTTTGTGATAACTCTATTCGCCCATAAAGAATTTATTAACTTTTGTTCCAATTTATCTTGTTCTCTTGCAACAGTTTCTTGATTATGTTCACCAAAGATTTTTTTGATGATTCAACCAACCTGTTTCCTTGAGGATTGTATGTTGTAGAATACCCAAGTCTTATGTGATATTTATCACAAAATTATATCATCTTTTTGGACTTAAAGACAGCTTCATTTTCAGTGATAATTTTATGTGGGCAGCCAAAACAAGATAGAATATTTCCCTCTAAAAACTTAATAATGATAGTGTCTGTAGCTTGCCTCATGGGGATGGCCTCAATCCACTTTGTGAAGTAATCTATGGCAGTTAGTATCCACTTATTTTGAGATGATGATGGAGGGTGAATCTCGCAAATGAAATTAAGCCCCCACTACTAGAAGGGTTATTGAACTGAAATTGGTTTCAAGGACAACGGTAAGAGATTTCTCTTTCCTTGAAAAATTTGACACTCATGACAACTCATGACAATTTTGTAGACGTCAAAAAACAAACTTGGCCAATAAAAGCCAACCCTAAATATATTTTTTGCTATAGTCTTCTAGAAAATATGACCACCACAATCACCTTTCTGAAAATCATACATCACTTTTTCAAATTCACTTTCTACTAAACAGTTTAATAGAACTTCGCCCGAATATTTACAATATAAAAAATTGTTAAGAATGCAATATTTAAGATCCCTCAACTTCAAAGATATACCCTTTACTGTTGGAAAAACCAGGGGGAGCATTCAAATATTGTAGCACATGAACAATATCAACATACCATGGTGATGAAGTAAAAATTCCATATACTTGAGGTAATGAATACCCCTCTTGCTCTTCAAATAATGCAACAATGAAATTGATGTCCAAGGCATGTAAATTTGAGTCCTCCATGAGCTTAGCCAAGACTTTTCCTTTGGTTAGTTTTGTAGGTTTTATTTCTAATTCATACTCCAGGATAGAAACTATCCACTTTCCATGCCAACCTTTAGGATCATTATGTGTTAGCAAATCTTTGACATTAGTGTTTGGGACATATGCAAGAACATGAGAATGAAGAATATATACTTGGAATTCCTTCAATGATTTAACTAGTTCCAAGGCCTTTTTTTCAATGATATTGTACTTCAAGGTCGTGTCTCTTATGGTTCTACTGAAGAAGGAAATGGGTTGTTCTGTTTTCTGATCTTTCTTTTGTATAAAGACATTAGCTAGATTATGTTCAGAAGAAAAGGGGAAAATTATGGAATCAAGTGTATAATCTGGGCTAAGAAGAATATGAGCATGAGACAACACAAAATTAATTTGATTGAATGATTTATTTTCCTCATCAAACCATTTCACCTCACTGTATTTCTTCAACATATCAGTACTTTCCCTAAAATGTTCAACAAGGTTAGGAATAAACCTTCTTAAGAAATTGATTTTACCATTGAATGATTGGATTTCCTTCTTGCTTCTAGGATAGTCCAAATTCTAAATTACCTCAATCCTTGAAGGATCTATCAGGTGCCATCTTTAGATACGATATGACCAAGAAATTTTCCCTTCTTCCATAGCAAACAAAATGTTCTTTGGATTCAGTGATATGCCAAATTTTTTGCACCTCTGAAAAACTGTCTTCAAATGTTATAAGTGATATTCGTCCATTTTGGAAAAAATTGTGATGTCATCAAGATAAATGAATAAAAATATATCCTTTTCATTGGCAAATGCGATATCCATCACTCGCTGAAAATTTTCTCCTGCATACTTCAACCCAAAGGGAATATTAGCATACATAAAAGTACCCCAAGGTGTTGTAAAGGTTGTCTTCTCTTAATCATCCGGATGAGCTAAAATATGATTATACCAGGAATATCCATCCAAAAATGAAGTTTTGGAAGAACCAACCACCCTTTGTAGGATATGATCCATTTTTGGAAGTGGGTAGTTGTCTTTAAGTGATACTTTATTCAGATTATAGAAATATATACACAAGGGAATCTCACCCTTCTTCTTTATTACTACCACTAAGTTTCACATCCAATTTGAAAAACAGAGAGGAACTATAATACCAGTATTTTAACACATGTTCGCTTCTTTTTGTATGGAGGGCAACAACTTTGGATTCATCCTCCAAAGTTTCTGGCGGAAAGGTTTCTGATCAGGTTTTAAAGGAATGGTGTGGTGAATTATAATCTTATCATACACTTTTATATCAGAATATTCCCATGCAAAAAAATAAAAAAACTAAGACATGAGTTTCACATATTTACCTTTCATTTATGAGCTCAAGGATTTTTATATATTGACTATTTTTGGCTTCTCGGGAGTGCCAAGATTGAGCTCTTCCACTCCCACTTCATTTGGCAGTATTGTTGGTTTCCCTGTAACATCATATTGATAAAAAAGCTCCTCCAAAGGTACAAGACCTCTTGGAATGGATTTTTATTTCAACTTCAGTACCTTCATTTCTGTTTCATTCATTTCTTGATCATATTCATAAAACTGGTCACCATTTGTGAACTCACAAACTCCTCTTCCATCCGCAAGAATTTGTTGATTTTTTTGTCATCTTGAAATACTTGCCAATACCGAACATTATCTAGAACATCAGGGTGATTCTTAACATTGATTTCATACTTCTTGTTGGGATATATTATAATTTTGAACATGCTGGCTGAAGTGGCAAGAGAACCAACAATGACATTGATGTTCCTTGGAATCAATGACAATGTATATTCAGTGAAAGTCTTGAGGATGTCTAACACTGCATTTCGGTAAGCTCGAAAGGATGCTTGGCATGGTATTCCCCTTTTAATTGCTTTAATACTAATTCAAATTCACCATACACAAAATTTTCTTGGCACCTAACTTCGTAAGAATTTTAAGACCGGTTATCAAACCCTCATATTCTACCTCATTGTTTGAACAATAAACTTCCAATTTGTTAGAAGACATTCGAACATTAGGAGGAATATTAGATGAATGATTCATAGGGCTATGAATCCACACTCCAATTCCAACCCCTTCCTTACCTAAGCCTCCATCGAAATCCATGGTCCACAAACCACTTTCTTCATCGGGAAGCTGCAATTTGGATGACTAATCTTGACTAACTCTTTGAGAAAGGTATGCTATACCAATAAGTTCTGTTTCTTTCACGGTTTCATCTATATTTTTGGTTGATGCACTTGGTTGCTGTTAGATGATCCAAATATCATAGTTTAAAGCTAGGATAAAATATTTATTAAATTAGAATATTTAAATTAATATTAGAAACACTTATAAATAGAATATTGTTACAAAATATATGACTCTAGAATAGTGTCTTGTCTTAATATTTAAAATAGGAATAAAGTTAGTAGACTGGTTAGAAGGATATTTATTGTAAATGGACTCTTGTTGTTTTATCAAGTGGTCCATAACTAAAATAAGTTAGGACATGTAGCTTATAAATTGGTCATTTTTCCTAATTGCAAGAGTGTTGGAGTCTAGTAGTGTAAACTCTTGCAATTTTCTCATATAATTTATTTTCCTATTAATAAAATTATGTGTCTAAGGACACTTATTCCATTATTGTGGTATCAAAGCTGCAGTAATGTAGTTGACGGGAGAATGAGATTCCAACTCTACCAGCTTATGGAAAACTCCATTAAATTGTTCATCAATTGAATTGGTATTCAAATTTGTCAAATTTGTTTTTCAGGGAAAATAAATTTAATAATTATTTAAATTCTAGATTATTTGATTCATTTTTTATCTGAAATTCTATGCTCATCCTATGCCACCCCAAAAACTGTGTAATTCCACTGCCCCTACGCTCATTAGCCATTGTCATCATTACACTGGAATTTATTTCCATGCGCTAATCCTACTGCACTTAGACTCATTAGCTTCTGCAATGAAAGTTATACAATCTACGCTCATTATCGTGAAGTATTTTTTGGGTCACTGTATCCCTCAATAATCCCATGAACTAGGTCTTCTTCCAAAATTCATATGAGCCATTGAACTCTGTCTTAGATCGCTCACACAGGATTTATAAACCATGGTTAAAAAAAGTCATAATAAATACAGAGTTACCCAATCTTCATTGGAATCAAATTCGATTACAATAATACGGCCTCTGTGGACTTGAACATACACTCACCCTGGTAATACATTGCATCGGGCTTCTCCATAATCACGCTGCATCATACAAATATCCCTGCCGAAATCCGTGGTCATCCATTGAAACTATATGTTTGCATGTCTGGTTATTTCATCATGGCAGTAGAGCTTTCATGGTAGATGAAAAAGAAAGAATCCACTCTGTATGG
This sequence comes from Pinus albicaulis, assembly GCA_034641835.2. Classification (NCBI taxonomy): domain Eukaryota; kingdom Viridiplantae; phylum Streptophyta; class Pinopsida; order Pinales; family Pinaceae; genus Pinus; species Pinus albicaulis. Next base: position 34,784,836 of record MU968359.1, read on the forward strand.
TATATTTAACAAGGGGAGGTCATGGTTTCCCCATATGAATGAAGCATCTACCGTTTCGAGGGACTATTGGATGTCAAATTAGAGATGCATGGTTTGCTATGATTGCGAGTCACAGTTTACAATCTTCGGATTTGCGGCCGTTGTTTTTGCAGGAGGTGCACATTGAACACAATTCTAGCTCCTATTGTCAAAGGTTGGAAGTATGATGAGGAGAAGGAATGATGACTAAGATCTGTGACTGTTGAAACCTTTTTGGTTGATCCGAAGATCGTATGGACAATACATTAATTGACGAAGTAAAGTACAAACGGTTTACTAAAATTACTCAAGCTCTCGTGTTGGATCTCTTTCCAAGATCAGTTGGTTTACTAAAATTACTCCCCATGGAGGGCCTATGCGTACATGACTTGGAGAGTATGAGCTTGGTAATGTTATAGGAGAGGGCTCATTTTCCAAAGTTATTTTCCATGGAGACGAGAAAAATTGTGGCCATCAAGGTGCTCAACAAAGAGAGAATATTGAAGGATAAGATGGTGGAGCAATAAGGAGATGCCATTTGTAATTTTATTTGGAGAGATAAGGAATTTATTATTATTTGTAATATTTTTGGAGAAGGAAGGTGTGAGGGGTTATTTGTAAATGTTTGGAGCATAAAATTTTGTAATTTTTGGAGTAATAAGTAGATGTTATTTGTAATTTTTATTTTGGAGAAATAAGGGTCATTATTTGTAACTCAGTATTTTTTTACTTTGAAGGGGGGTTATATTTTTTTAAAGGAAAATTGTAAGGGAATTGTCAAGTGGTCAAACTCTGAAAATATTTCATTGTAAACACTCAAAGAGAAATTGACTAGAGCCAAGTGCAAAGCTCAGTCATTTTTATCCTTTTTTAATGACTATACAAGGGTTAAGGCCAAGCCCCGATACATAATTTTATTTTTGCATGGCGTGTGTCATTTTTTGCGTGGCGTGTTTCATGTGATGAGTTGCTCATTTTTTCATATGCTTGATTCTTTTGGTGCATTGCTTAAACACTACCATGTCAAAGTTAATTCATCCGTTCTCTGATTCTGATAAGCTAGAAGGGGTGAAATCTTATAAGACATGGAAATGTCTAATTGAAAGCACTCTCATATATAATGAATTGTGGCATGAAATATGTGATGGTGACCTTAAGCCTAATAAACCAACAGATGCAACTTTACTTGCAAAATGGGAAGTGAAAAATGCCGAGGCACTAGCTCTTATAAAGTATTCACTTAAAAATGAAATGTACATTCATATCGAAAATGCCTCAGATGCATGGACTTCTTTGCGTACATTCAAAGATCTATTTGATACACAACCCGAATAAAAAAAGGTTGATCTTCAATTAAAATTTCTCCAACAAAAATTAACTGAAGGTGGTGATGTTCTTGAATATATTTCATGGCTTAGAAACATCAAGAAGGAAATAATAAATGTCGGTTTTCAAGCTATTGATGAAATTTTCCTAACTACAATTTTAATTGCTGTATAGCCATCATTTTACACACATTTTTTGGAAACTTTTCAAGTCACTGGAAACTTAGAGAAAATCAAGTTTGATCAGTTGAGTGATATGTTAGCCAAACATGACAGAAATTTTGGGAAGAAGAAACAAAATGGAGAAGATGTCTTCTTCACAGAGGTTAGCACAATTAAATCCTTGAATGAAAGTTCGAGAAGCAGAGGATGAGGAAAATTCAATGAAATTCAAGCAACAGACAGTGTACAAGGTCATGGTCATAACCAAGGTAGAGGAAAGAATTTCAACAAAGGCTACAGTTCAGGTAGGAGAAATTTTCAAGGTAGAGGAAAAAATCAAGCAAGATGACAAAGTTTGTTGGCTCGAGTAGTCCTGACACAGGTTCGGTGTGCAAATTTTTCCAAAAAACCCCTATACTACTGGCCCTTTCACCAATGACCTACTTGCGTAGGTCAAAGTCTCACCTAAAGTAATATGGGTGGGTGCTGGAACTAGGTTTCCGCACCCTGAGAAAGGATAGGTAAGGCAAGCAGAGCTGCACTAGTTCCTGTGATTCCTAGACTACCTTGTTCTGTGTAGGGTCAATTAGGTCTCTATTTGCATCCACATGTGCTAGATCTATACTTATATGCTTTTACGACCATATCACAATATTGCATAAACAGAATAGAACAGATCCAGATACAGAAAACACACTTACATAGATCTTCGTAGCTTAAATACAGAAAATGCACAATGCAGTAATTACCATTGATTCACACAAAAAGTACTCACAGATTCAGTTCTCTATCAACCTTTCTTATTCATTCATTCATTAATTCCTCCTTACAATTCGCTTCCCATCCAGCGCACATAGCAACAGGGTCCGCGCACAGCTGGAATTAGATCTTCGTGCACACAAACATCAGGAGTCCTTTCCCCAAAAACCAAACAGATAGCTTAAACCACAATTTTCATCAATAGCTCTTCCTTTCTCTACCTTACAATACAAAATGTTCCTCTATTTATAATAATCTAGCCTAGACTTTCCTATGGTCCGAAAACCATGGTTTTCGAACCCCTGGTTTACCCTTTTACTCATTACAATGCTTTCGATGCTTTGACCCACCCCAAAACCCGTACACTAGACTAAATTTAATCAAAATTATTCAAAATGGACTAGTTTCGTAGCTTGTAGGAGACCTTGTTCCAACAGTCCCCCAACACAATTTTGTGACTCGTCCCGAGTCACTGCAGTGGTGCGGCCTCAATTTGCGCACGCAAGGTATCAAGAGTGCAAGAGAGTGGAGGGAGCACTTCCTGACTCTGGACAACAACTTTTTGTGCAATGTTGACAAGTGTCAGGGAAGCAAGGCCGTTTGGAGCCGTGATAACCTGTTCTAACATCCAGTGGAGGCACGCAATGGCGGTATGAGAATCCTGGGAGATATCAAGGGCAGTTTCAGCCCATGGTTTCAACCATTTCCTGATGACATGCTTGGCGCGATGAAGATTCGCAATCGTGTCCATGGCAACCAGACACTACACAGAAACACTGGAGGACAAGGGAGCTTAGATCTGATCACGAGCAGCTTCCTCCTGCCGTAAGTCATCCTGTATACACTGAAGCATAGGATGGTACCAGACCATTGTCCAAAGCTGCATAGCTGGTTTGACCAATTGCATGCCCCGCTTAAGATGCTCTTGAATAATATTTGTTGCTTCTGTGACCAATGCGATCCGCTGTGCCCAAAATTTCAGAGGTATTTCACACTGTTGTCGCGCAATCTCGTCACGATGGCGAACCTCTTGCAACACCATGGTGTATAGTCCTTGTAGTGCTTCACGGTATAGCTCTGCAAATATATTTAGATGTCCACAGATGTTGGAGCATGATCATTAACTAGGATAGTGCGAGGGAGCGAACAAATATGGCTTCTGCTAGTCGGTAATCTGGGATTGCGGAGAAGTCGCAACATATCCCTATATCTCAGTGTTCCTTCCTGGCGCAGGAATAGTCATGACCTGATTGCGACACTTTTGGTGGGGGACCACAATAATAACATACCCTCCTCTGCTATATCCTCCGAGGCCATCCGGTTGGGTGCTATGGTCGTCCCCAGGGTGCGAAGGTCGGGTACTCCTATCGCACAACTATGATGCCTCTTCGTGCAGGGTTCATAGGTAATTCCTTCTACAGGAGGCCAACGCCCAATCATTTTATCAAACTCGGCATTCCCAAGCCCTCTCAATATGATGTCTGTGGGTGTTTAAAAACTAGGGACCGAAGCATTCGGCGGTTTAGGGACCGCCATAGCAACAGAAGGATAGGCGTCCCAGAAAATGTCAATGATCCCAGTAAGCTAGTCATCAGATAACAGGGCCATGGTGTAGAGGCAATATATAGTCAGCTGCCTACAATACTTGCATGACGGCCTAGTGGGATTTGGGCATTCTCTGGCGAAGTGTCCTATCTCTCTGCAATTATAACAAATTAGCTGCCCATGTCCTCATACTGTGCTTCCTCCCTGACCTCCTCTTCCTCGGGCTGGGGATCCTCTGAGGTGAGCGGATGCCCTTGGTGATGTAGGGTCTGATTTTACCCTATACAAGTTCCCACGATCTATCATCAAGTCATAAGTATGATAGTACTGCTCATCGTGTCTTACCGATCGGTAGAACCTGCACCATTGTTGCTTTAGTTCTGGGACATACGCACCTAGCCGAGGGCAATGGTTTGTATCATGCAATCCTGCTACACGACAGTCATCACACCATAGTGCAAGTCCACTCAAACCTGGTCGTGATAGGATGGGTTCCCCACTCGCTCTTGGGCATACCAGACTAGGTCGTCCTACCTGCATGTAATATTCCAGTAGAGGACACTGATCCTTCGTGTGGCCAAATACCCGACATCGTATGCACCAAATATATGCGCGGCCATCCTTTCCTCGCTCCTTTTGCAAGTTCTGAATTTCCATATTCATAGCCCCAAGTTGTTCCTGAATTTGTTGTACCCCTACCAATGTATCCTCTCTAGGTGCAGCTTCTAGTTTCATAGTGACTTCCACAGCTTTTTCCTGCAATTCAAAGGTTTTGTGACTCATTGGCGTGCGCAGGTGAGGTAACAACATAGCGATGAACCACTCTGTGTGTTTCCTATTGTCATACTCGAATCCTCCTTCCTTGATTTATCTCTTCAATCGCTGATCCGCCTCCCACACCGACTCAGACACACCTTGTTTAAAGTCCTTTACCTCCACTACTAGCTGAGAGTATGATTTTGGCTTTCGGAACTATTTTTTCTGAGTGTCTTTGATATCTTGAATAGGCGCACTCCCATTCTACGCAATGTATCTCATATACCAGTCCAGTGCCCTATCCTTGAATGCCAGGGATAGCTGCGCCCTCTTCATCGCATCGGTTGCCACATTCTGCACAGTCTAGACGGAGTCTGCAACAAACCAAAATCGATTTATATCTTCATCCCCTACTCCCTTGAAGGTAGGTAATCTTAGGTCCATAGCCATATCACTGTTCGTCGTGGTTGGTGGTGTGGGAGAGTTCTTACCCTTATGCTACCTGGGCGGCGATGTAGTCGGAGGATCTTGCACAGCTGGTTCTTGCAAAGAATTATACGTGGATCTCCCCCCATCAAGGTTGGTCCGACAGTATTTACCACTTTGCGTCACACTTCCGTCTAGATCCGGGGTCATTCAGTCGGTATGACTGCATAGAATGCTCTTTTCACAGAGTAATATCTTAATCAACAATGGTAATTTCCTCAAAAATTTGCCCCGGAACCCTTTAAAGAATCGTCGTTTAGCCTCAGAGTAAGAGACAAACTAATCAATGGAAAATTCTATCACAAACCCTCCTAGCACACTGTCTACCCAGTGATCAACCATGCATGTGATAGTATTATCAGTCCTCTCCAGCTACTGAATCAACTCTGGGGTCCACTGAGTGACTCCCTCATCCTTCCAGCACTTCTGGAACTCTATGAGTCTAGCTAGCCACTCTTGAAGCTCGATCGCAAATGTCACAAAGAATATTTCATAGCTTTCTGTAAGAATGTACCTATCTTTCCACCTTTCTGCCGTTAACTTTTCGCTAAGATTTTATTTCACCGCAAATTCCTAGATCTGTTTTTCGAACCAGTCTTCAATTTCCTTTCTTTCAGGCTTCCAATATTCTCTTTTCATTACCTGAGCCCTTTCTCAATATTCTCCAGGTCCCAGCAATGGAACCATTTTTTTGCTTGAGGGGTCCTGAACCAGGTTCGGTGTGCAAGGTTTTCCAAAAAATCCCTATACTACTGGCCCTTTCGGCAATGACCTACTTGCGTAGGTCAAAGTCTCACCCGAAGTAGTATGGGTGGGTGCTGGAACTAGGTTTCTGCACCCTGAGAAAGGATAGGTAAGGCAAGTAGAGCTATGCTAGTTCCTGTGATTCCCATACTACCTTTTTCTGCGCAGGGTCAATTAAGTCTCTATTCGCATCCACGTGTGCTAGATCTATACTTATATTCTTTTACAACCATATCATATTATTACATAAACAGAATAGAACATATCCAGATACAGAAAACACACTTACACAGATCTTCGCAACTTAAATACAAAAAATTCACAATGCATTAATTACCAATGATTCACACAAATTGTACTCACAGATCCAGTTCTCTATCAACCTTTCTTATTCATTCATTCATCAATTCCTCCTTACAATTCCCTTCCCATCCTGTGCACACAGCAGCAGGGTCCACACACAGCTAGACTTAGATCTCTACGCACACAACTAGCAGGATTCCTTTCCCCAAAACCCAAACAGATAGCTTAAACCACAATTCACATCAATAGCTCTTCCTTTCTCTACCTTACAATAAAAAATGTTCCTCTATTTATAATAATCTAGCCTAGACTTTCTTATGGTCTGCAAACCGTGGTTTTCGGGCCCCTGGTTTACCCTTTTACTCGTTACAATGCTTTCAGGGCTTTGACCCGCCCCAAAACCCCTGCGCTAGACTAAATTTAATCAAAATTATTCAAAATGGACCAGTTTCACAGCTTGTAGGAGACCCTGTTCCAACAAAGTCCAAGCAGAGGACAAAATCAGAATAGAGGACAATATGAAGGCAGAGGTAGAGATTTTAGTCAAATTGTTTGCATAAGATGTAAGAATGTTGGACATTATGCTAAGGATTGTAGAACTTCCACTGATAAAATTCCTAAGTTTCATCCAAATTATACACAATTTGCAACTGATCAAGATGATCATGATATTTCAAAATATGTCTTCACAACCATAGAATCAACAACTTTACAGGTTTCAACCTTTCTAAGAAGTGAATATGAAGATGCATGGATTATGGATACATTAGCAACTCAGTACATGACTTTTCTACGTTACTTCTTTTGGAACTTCCAACATTGCCATCTCAATTTAATTTATCTTCCTGATAAAACAAAACATACTCCTTATGGAAAAGGTGTAGTTAAATTTTTTTTACCTGGCATTGGAGAGAGAATGATTTCAAATGTATGATATGTACCAAAATTTAAGAAAAATTTTCTATCTTTAGTCACGATTCGACAAGCAGGACATCTGGTGACTATGGAGGATGGATTAGTTAAAAGTAACTCAGTCAAACATAACATGAAAACAATGATGACATGTTATGAAGATGGAAAAGTGTTAAGGATGAAAGGGACAGTTATTCCAAGAAATTATGACTTTGCAGGAGCAACAAGTACAGAAATTCCACCGATCATATTGTGGCATGTAAGATATGGCCATCTCAACTTTGAAATTTTCTCTCAGGTACAAAAATATGGAATGATTAAGGGACTTCCAACCTTCAAAATGGAAAATGAAAAACATGAATCTTGCATTTATGGAAAACAATATCAAGATACTTTTCCCCTAAGTTCATGGTGAGAAAACAGGCGTTTGCAATTGGTTCACAATGATATATGTGGACTCGTACAAACTTTGCTAGGAGGATGCAGATATTTATTACTCTTTGTTGATGATTTTAGCAGGATGTCTTGGGTATATTTTTTGAAGCAAAAGTCAGAAGCATTTGAAAAGTTTAAAATTTTTCACCAAATTATTGAAAATGAAGTCAAGGAGAAGATTGGCACTCTTAGAACAGACGATGGAGGAGAATTCAATTCTAATGAATTCAAAATGTATTGCATGAATAATGGCATAAAATTACATCTTACCAATGTATACCCTCCACGGAAGAAAGGAGTAGTAGAAAGAATGAACCGCACCTTGTTAAGAATGGCAAGATATATGTTAACTTTAAAAATTTAAGTCCTATATATTGGGCCGAGGAAATTCATACAACTGTCTACTTAAGGAAAATATCTCCAAGTTATTTTTTATATGGAATCACACCTTATGAAGCATGTTTTGGTTTCAAACCTCGAGTTAACATCTAAGAGTTTTTGGATTAGTAAGTTATGCCTTAGTTCTGAAGGACAAACGAACCAAGCTTGACTCACAAAGGTTGAAGTGCACAGTGATTGGGTATTCTGATGAGAATAAAGCGTATCGAATTTTGTCCAATGGGAAATTTATTGTGAGCAGGGATGTGATTTTTGACGAAAATGAGAGTAAGAGTGCTGAAGAAATTGAAAGTATTCTTCAAAGTTAGAAACAAAAGGTGATAAAAGAAAAGGAAATGTAAAAAGTCAACCAAATTCACAAAATTGGTATGAACTTGAGTTTCCTTCATCTGAAAATGATTCATCCAGTCCATCTTCGTCACCAACGTCATCTGGGTATTCTGGCAGTTCATCCAAATATCCTAGCAGCAACAGTTCTTCTGAGAGTGACTCTCTGCCCTTAGAATCTGTAGTTGATCAATGAACATCTTCTTACATCAACCCTCTTTACAACGATGATGATTTTTCACAATCTCAAACCAGTGAACGTCAATTTCCAAAATGGGCAATTCAACTTTTTAAATATGTAAGGCCTAATGAGCAGAATAAAACAGGAACAAGGGGATCACAAAGAATTGAAGGAATTTTTTCCTTGATAACAAATGATTTTACTAAACCCTCTACCTATAGAGAGGTAGAAAAACATAAATAATGGAAACAGGCTATTGTTGATGAATATCAAGCAGTTATTGACAACAACACTTGCAAACTTGTTGATTATCCTAAAAATGTTAAACTCGTTTGATGAAAATGGGTTTACCAAATTAAGTAAAAGAAAAATGGTGATATCGAAAAGTAAAAAGCAATATCGGTTTCTAAGGGGTTTTCGCAATAGGAATGGATTGATTATGAGGAAACCTTTTCTCCTACAACTAAATGGAACACCATTTGATTAACACTTGTATTGGCAACCCAGAAATGATGGAAAGTTCATCAGATGGATGTAAAAAGTGTTTTCCTCAATGGATATTTACAGGAAGAAGTGTATATGACACAACCACCAGGTTTTGAAATTGAAGGATAGGAACATAAATTTTTCTAGCTGATAAAGGCTTTATATGGGTTAAAACAAGCTCCCCACGCTTGGTATGCCAAAATGGATGAATACCTTTGGAAATTTGGCTTTCAATGAAGTGAAACTGATGATACCTTATATGTACGCCAACAAGGTAAAAATATGGTGATTCTGGTTATGTATGTAGATGATTTGATTATCACTAGCAACAATGATGATCATGTTGCACAAGTGAAAAAGGAGTTACATGCAGGTTTTAAAATGACATATTTGGGACTACTTCACTACTATATTGGCGTTGAAGTATTCCAACGTCCACATCATATCTTCATTTTTTAGAGTAAGTATCCAGCAGAAGCTCTTTAGTGATTTGGAATGCATGATTGCAAGCCTGTTCTTAACCCCATGGAACAATACTTTAAACTTTCAAAATTTGAAGGGGGGAAATGGTGGATAGCACTACTTATTGACAGTTGATTGGAAGCCTTATTTATCTAACAAATACTCCACCAAATATTTCTTATGCCGTCAGTATTATTTCTCGCTTTATGCAGGAACCATGAGATAGAAATTTCAACGCAGCCAAAAGAGTTCTTCGTTATATCCAAGGAACACAAGATTTTGGTCTCCTTTACAAAGAGACTAAAAACTTTGTACTTGGTGGATTTTCAAATGTTGACTTTTCTGGTAGTATTGATGAAAGGGCATCAACCCCAGGTTATTAATGAACATGGGGTAAACTGTAGTGTCTTGGATTTGCAAGAAGAAAAGTACAGTGGCCACTTCTTCAGCAGAAGTAGAGTACATATCAGCATGGGAAGCAGCATGTGCGATTGTTTGGTTGCGTAGAGTTTTACAAGACTTCGCAATTCCTCTAGCAGAAGCTACATCGTTATTCATCGACAATCAGTCAACAATAAAGCTTACCAAGAATCTAGTTTTTCATTCAAAGACAAAGCATGTGGACACCAAGTATCATCATATCAGATCACTCATTGCAAATGATGTCATCAAGTCGATTTATTATCCTTTAGAAGATCAGATCTCCGATCTCTCCACCAAACCTCTTCGCTGAATAAAATTTACTAAGTTCAGGGATAAACTTGGTATAGGTTTTAATGTATCTTTGGATCATAGGGGGGAATGTTATATGATCCAAATATCACACTTTAAATCTAGGATAAAATATTTATTAAATTAGAAAATTTAAATTAATATTAGAGAAACTTAGAAATAGAATATTGTTACAAAAGATATGGCTCTAGAATAATGTTGTATCTTAGGCTATAAAATAGGAATAAAGTTAGTATATTAGTTAAAAGGATATTTATTGTAAATGGACACCTTTGGTTTTATCAAGTGGTCCATAACTAAAATAAGTTAGGACGTGTAGCTTATAAATAGGTCATTTTCCTAATTGCAAGAGTGTTGGAGTCTATGGGTGTAAACTCTTGAAAATCTCTCATGTAATTTATTTTCCTATTAATAAAATTATGTGTCTGACGACACTTCTTCCATTAGCTACAAGCTACTTGGCATATTTTCTTGTTTTTTTCACTTAGAAATTTTTTAACTGAATTTCAAAACTCTGAATTTTGTACGTTTTCTTCAATCAAAACTTTTGACGATCCGGAAAAATCATCATTGAATAATATAAAAGACTCTAAATATGTATGAATAACATGTATTGGGTGATTATTAAGCTTTTATTTACTACTAATCATGTACTTCATCTTGTTTTCCCACGGTATAGTAGCATAGGAAAATTCCAGCTGCAAAATGCCTCTAAGTTTGGCTCCCCATGATCGGGAGAGAAACATTCCATATATCGGAGGGATATAAGCTACAATAATGTCCGTGGGGACATTCTTCGCTGGAATTTTCTCTAAAGACACCAATATATCTTTGATGAGACCATGACATTTAACCCTTCCTGAATCAAAAGAGTAAAGGTCATGGTAGGGTCTTGTAATATCCAATCCTAGTTTGTCCATGATGGCTTTAGGCATGATATTATGGGACACTCCAGAGTCTAGCATGGAATTATGGAGGAAAAAATCATGAATTTTGAGGATGATATAAAAAGGAGGGACCTCACTATCTTCTTAGATACCATCTACATCAGGGCCAAACAACATCTTAGGGTGATCATCACTCACATTTACCATGTCAGACATTTGATCTACCCTAAGAAATTTGGATACCTAAAAATTATATTAGTGATTCTTGATTATTTAAGTCAATGGAATGGATAATTTAAGTTTTGAGATTTCATTTTCAAGATTGAATAAAGAATAATGATTTTCTACCTCTTTAGATGGTACATCCTTCTTTTCAGGCTGGTCTTTGTGTGGAATATCCTTTCTTTGTCCTCCATATTGAGCTTATTTATATTTCTTCTGATTGCTGGTAGAAGATTAATTTCCTTTCCCATGATTGGGAACAACATGTCCTTTATCCTTGCTCTGATTTGAATTAGTCATCTCTTTATGGTGAGCATGTGTTTGAGAATTCTATTTTTTTTTACTTGAAGTTATAGGCATGTTTCTATTTATCAAACCATATTTTCTTTGCACCTGGGTAAGAGAATTTTGATATCCTCTTTGGTAATATTATGTCCATACTGATAACATATCATAAATAACATATTTTTGATCATCCAGTACATAAAGTTTTTTTAGAAAACTGATCTTCTTCAGTCAGGAAAATAGGCTGCTAATTTTCCTCAAAAATATTGTTTTCGCCTGAAATCTCTTCTTCTTCTTCATCAAGGCCTTCTGTATACCTTTGCTTAAATGGAGAGTGCATTTTCTGTTGACCTTTCTGATCCTGACCCCTCTCCTCACTTTTCTTTATCCTATATTGAGGCCACTGTTGTTGACTCCTCAAATTGTGATTTCTGATTGAGGGTTCAGCTTGTCTATCCGCGATGGTCATCTTTTCTATCATCTTCTCCATTTTTTTGATCAATAGTATCGATTTTTCCCTCAGATGAAGTAGATGGTTCTTCCTTGATGGTTATCCTCTTCTCTGATTTGATTTTTGACTTCTTTATAATTATATTCACATCAACACTTACTGTATTCCTCTACATTTCTTCAAGGGTAGATGGATTTCTTTCCCTTAGTTGGTAGGACATATTAGGATCGAAATCATATGCGTAATGAAGTAGTGCGAGGCCAGGAGGGGGCTTGATATTTTTAGGAATGGAATCATAAATTAAAGTTAATATGGCTATGAAATCTTGCATAAACTCATTAGGATTTCTTTTCAAGGCATTGTATTAAGATATAATTTTTAAAGGGTTATTCTTCTCTTCCCATTTTTCCATAAATAAATCAATAATATGTTGTGAATTAGCTACATAACCAATTTTTAAGGAGCGAAACTATTTTTTAACCTCTCTCAAGAAAATTTGTGCTAAAATGCACATCTTGGCATCATTGTTATCAATCTCTTCAAGATCGATGAAATAAAACACCTTAACAATGTGTTTGTGAGTAGTAACCTCTGATGTACCATCAAATAGAGGAAATGTTTGACCATAATTTTGAGGTAAAGAAATGAGTTGTGGAAGTAGAATCAATTAATAAAATCTTGCCATGACTAGTGGAGAAGGTTGTGGAGGTGTTAATGGAATGTATAACTACAAAGGAAGTGATGGAGTGAAAGTGAGGGATGATGGTGTAGCTGTATGGGAAGGTATGATAGTATATGTAGAAGCAAATAAATATTGTTGTTGGTATTGAAAATAAGCTTTTTCAGAGGTTACTTGAAACTTATTGACCAAACCCTGAAGTTTAAGAAAATCAGACCAAACATTACTATCAACCTCGAAATAAGAACACTCAGAAAATGGCAAGTATGTCTCAAAATAAATGGGGTCAAACGTTGTTTCTGAAAGGAAGGATTTTGACTTGGACCTGAACAAAGATGCTTCAAATTTTTAATTGAAGGATAAATCTTCTCGAGCAATTAACCTCGTAGGAAAAGATGTAGATTTCATAAGTGGAGGTAAACCCTTTCTAAGTTTTTGAGAATGTGGTTTATGCTTTCTCAAAATACTCTCAGGGTAATTAACAATTGGCGAGGGATTAGGGTCTAGATTTGATCTCGTGTGTCTTTTGGGAGCTAATGTTTTTCTGAAATTGCACTTTGGTTCAAATTTACTAACTCAGCCTTTTTCAAATTTCATAACTTGTCACCCACAAGTCTAACCTTCAGTAAACTAAAAGAAATATTCCCAGGGAAAATTGAACATTCGTTCCTTGACAATGACGCCAAATTTTTTGTCACTCCCTTCATTTCCCAAGGCCAAGAAAGGAGACTGAAGGAGGTAACCTCAAACCAATATTTAGATTTGGTAGCTAGCCCTACCAAACCAGAGAGGGCTCTCTCAATATAAATTTCATATTCAATGAGGTCATTAGAAAGGAAAATATCATAGGCTATATATACACTCAGTGATTTTGATTAGGGTTTTGTTTTGAATTTTTCTCGATAGGAAGTGTCAGCCTAGGAACTAAGTCTAGGTTTTCAAGGTCGGATTTTAAATGAACAGTTGCAGAGATGAAGATGAGGCCAGGTAGGTATACTTATAAAAACACTTAAATTGTCATTGTGGTATAGGGTTTGAAAATAGAGAGTCAGAATGAGCATATTACATGAGTTCATTCATCAGAGCAAGTAGAACAAATTTATGAAAATCCCATAAAACATAGCACAAAAGTAGTAATTATGTTTATAGACTCATAATATTATCATATAGAAGAATGCATGTGATGGAAATAAATCATAAACATTAAATTTCATGGTGATACTAAGAAAAAAACAATGCTAATAAGAATACCACTGGAGTCCCAAAATTATAGCTGCAACATGTCTTTAATTTCACTGTAAAAAGATGTACATAAGCTCCACACTGCAATATCAACTATCCAAACTATAAAATGAATTGATTTGGAGTAAATATAGAAAATAGAGAATATTCCACCTCAATGGGTTGAAATATGATCCAAAACACTTCATAAATGCACCTAATGAGTCATTACCTAAATTTTAGGGAAGTTAGAAACAATTCCCCCCCCCAAATTTAGCTAACAACTAGGCGTCTTTGTCACCTTGAGTAACTACAAGATTACTCAACAAGGAGGAGCATAAATAGACTCCCTTATCTATAAAACAACTCATGAAAAACTTGTTACCTCAAAACTTTGACCATTTGTGACTAAAACCTGTAAATAAAACCTCATACACAGAAGCGTAGAGTGCAGCAGAAACGTAGTGTGCACTTGGAGGGGCTTTTGAGGTGACTTTTATGCATCCTTTTTCTGATATGAAGGTTGGAAACTGTAGCCCTGGATGTCCTCTATCCAACCTAACCTTGAATCTTGAAAAATACCACCTATAAGACCCTCAAAAACTCGTTTTCCCAAGGTTGCTCCATAAATGTGGTGTGGGATGAAAAATAGTGGCAAAAGCATGAAACTTGAGGTTTTTTTTTTTCTTAAAATTTAGGAAGTCTCATGCAAAAAAAAAGCATATTTCGAATGTACACCTAAAAATAAATCCAACCAATGTTAATTTGACCTCCACTAGACTCTCTGATGAAAAGTGTAGCGTGGCCACACCACACCTCTATAAGGGTGTAATTTCCAGAATTTCGCAAAAATCACAAAAAATACCAAAGTTTCTCAAAACTTTCTGAATTTTGATCCATAGCATCCTTGAATGATGATCTAGATAATTATAGATGCCTTAGCCATAAAATCCAAGTTTTCCTCTCCTTTAGCTTAGTTAGGGTTTCTTTAATATTTTTCTTCAAATTATTAATCCTAGTTTTGGCAATTTGGTTCCTGGTGAAGTAGTGTCTCACCATGTGCCTCTGGAGGTTGTTTATTTATTCCTTCTTCAAGAGCATATGTATATGCTCATTTAACCTGTCAATCCAAAACTCCTTGTCTTTCTCAATCTCAACAACGATCAAATCATCAAAACTTTGTTGAACTAAGGGAGGAGACAAGTCTATTTCTTGTTATTTTTTCTTGGTTAATCCTCTTATTATTGGCCTCCTTGGCTTCATTTGAGCTTCTTTTCCTTAAAAATGATAAAAATATATCACTTCTTTTTCCTTACCTTTCTCTGCCTCAAGATCTGCCTTAGGTTTTATTAGGAGCAGTTGTTTCACTTTAAATTGCATGTTTTCTTGTTGTAGGAATGTTATCATGAAATTTTCCCTTGAGAGGTTTTCCTTGAGCTATGTTATCTTTTCTTTCTTTTCTATGATTATCTCCTCAGCTGACTTTTTTTCCATGTGCTCTACCATGTCAACCTCCAAAGGTGCTTGCTCCTCATGCTGCTGCAAGTTTGACTCTCTCTCATGCATAGGTGGCTCCTCCATGGTTTCTCTTAATAATTTCTCAGCTGTAGGTTCAGGTGAAAGCACACCTTTGGTGATCATAGGAGAAAAAAAATCCTTTTACCCTTATCATAAGTTTGAGTGACTTCAACCCTTGGCGTGTTTGGAACCTCTACTGGTCTGCTTGAAGAGCAAACCTCTAGTGGCTTTGATGATGCCCATGGTATGCTTTGAATGATAGGTGGAATAGTAGTAGGCATAGAAGCAACTGAATTCATGAATGTTTCCCAGGATATATTGATTTGTGAGTTCTGATGTAAGAATATAAACTTGACCAAACCATGGTGGAACAATCTAGCTTGGTGGTAGTGAAATGCATCAATAGACTTATGTGGTACTGATATAATCTAGAGAAGATCTCTTCACATGTTAAATACTTCATGATCAAATTCATCAAAGGAGGATACCTGTCAAGTAAATTCCTGAAGGGAAAGATGTGTTCAAGAGCATCTTTGTAATGTGTTTTTAAGAAAATTTTATATTTCGCGATGTCCAAATCCATCCCTTTGAACCAGATTTATCCATGGTTCAGGATACATGTTGCTGAGGCTATGACATATGTTGATAAAGTGAATTAAATACCTACTATGTTAGCCTTATCTCTCGTAAAGCTGGTGGAAAAATGGCTTGTCAATTGACCATGACAACCTACCTCTTGAACTCTTTCACAAAGCGTTAAACAACCAGTTTCTTCAAATTATTTTTTGACATAGGGAGAAGCATTGATATCCTGCAAATTGGATGGCTCAAATATGGAATGATGACCTCCCTTGTTATACTTTCTCTTCTCACCTTCCATGATGTTTTTCAGCAAAAGAAAACCCTATCTTGATGTGAAGGAAAGGGAAGGTGAAAATTAGGAAAATAGAGGATAATGATGCAGTGAGTTTAGGGACATATATGAGATGGAATGGAGTTAGAAAAAAATCCCTAAAAATTTGGGGAGATAGGATGGTGAGTTAGCGACACAGTGAAAGTGAAAATTTTTCAAATGGGTATGGGAAAGAGGGCAAAAGGGTCAAAACACAGAGTTAACCTATTTTTCTCTACAAAAACATAGTGAGGATTAGGGTTTGAGTGAAAATAGGGGTTATTAAAGGTATGAATAATATGGAGTTATTTGGTAAGGTATATGAGTTGTGTTTGAGGGTTATTAGGTGATAAAACTAGGGGTTTTCTTATTGAAGCAAGTTAAACATCAATGAAACCAAAAACGTAGTTGAAAACCCTAGAAGAGGGAATCCACCCTTTGCTGAAGAAATTGAATTGAATGAGGGGTGAGGAATTTTCACTTAATGATTTGGAAGAACATGAAACTTGAGCAATGATGAAGTAACTCTTCTAATGTATTTTTGGAGCTTGTATGCCAAAAACATAGAAAACTGCCAGAAGCATAGTGTGAAACAGTCTGGATTAGTTTTTGGTGGTTGTCTTCGATCTTTGGATGGATGTGGAGAGTTGTGAACATGAGAGAGGAGCTCTTTGAAAACCAAAGGATGAAATGAAGTAAAAATAATCTTCATTTTCATTTATAAACTCACAAACTTTTCTTATGGATTTGATGACATCATCTTGTACTTTGAGAAAAAATTCTTTTGAAAAACTTTAACCATGTAGCATACTTCTTGAGAAAGGAAAATTTTCCTTTGCTTTATTTTCCTATATTTTCTAACTCCCAATGAAGGTGACTTGACTAATGACAATGTATTTTATTTTCCTTTCTTTCATGAAATGATTGGACATTATTATGACAAAACAAAAGTAACCCTAAACCATGACCTAGATGACGGTATGTTAACTGATCTATGACCTTAGACACTAAAATGGTGATATGAACTTGAAATTGATGATGAACATGAGTGGGTAGAGGGAGAAACATCTGACCTAGACAACATTCAGTGAAAAAAATTTATTTGATAATTTATTTGAAAACATGAAATTTTGACCAAGGACTTCTACCAAGTAAACCTGAAATAGTGTATTTGATCACTAAAGCATTTAGACAGTAACAAACCCGAAACTTGTTTATTTACTTCAAGGATGTCCACACAATATGTGCAAAGAAAAGTGATAAGGTGATCTAATCTATCTAACCCTATTGAAAGGTAAATGCATGTGCAACACATGGAATAACAAGGATGTCCTAAAGGAACAACATAAAAGATAAAAGTTACTTTAATATGATCAAATTATTAAATATTCTACTGTAAAAATTGAAATATTTCTGATAAACGCGAGTTGTTTCCTAGAAAACTACAACTATGGAAATGATTCTACTGAAAGAAACACCAAATCTTTCACTTAACAATTCTTTATCAATCACAGGAAAAGGTAGAATAAATAATGCTTCAGAAAATTTATTAACAAGAATACAATATCATAACTTTCATTCAAACTATTGTAGCAACTATCACTGTGATAAAATAATTTAATAACCAATGCTTAGATCTAGAAAGTGGTTGAATAATTGCAAAGAAAGGATTGAAATGAGTGACTGAATAATTGCAAAAAAAAAAGGAAAGCTAAAATGTAAATTTAATAACACAAAGAAGGGAAGTAGTCATTTCAGGATTGGGCCCACGATCAATGGAATTAAACCTCCTTAGAGAAAATTCATTGCAAGGAGTTAAAGTCGAACCATGAAAGTCTTTGTTATATTAATCAGGGACAATATTACAAAATATGCCTGTAAAAATTATATCATAGATCAAAATGACAGTAATTTCCCAACTAATCTACCGAGGTTTAGTTGCTCGATTTTATATTACAATCAAGTCTATTTTTAAAAATAAATAAGAAATCCTAAGAATTTGAAGATTCTCAGGATGCTTAATTCAACTTACAAAATCTCCCATGTTTCCTTGGAATAGGTGGCAAAGATCACATTCACAACTGAGCTTTCCATGATGATTGTCAATCTTGTCCAGTCATATTATAACTGACCTAAGAAGCTCCATGTGACTTGTTCCTGTCCAACTATTTTAGGGAACATCATCCGCTATCGAAATTACATGTGATTTAACACTTCAAATCACAATCATAACTCTTATTTTCATAGTTAAATCAACTCTTTTAAAGAATAAAATGTTGAAATGATTATTTAACTCTTCTAAAGTTCATATCACACAAATTACCATATTATATAAATAAAAATATTTCTAAAACTAATATAAAGATAAGGAAACAAGGTAAAAGGATGTATCAATTTTGGACCACAACATAACCCTCGAGCTTACTTGTTTGCATGACCTCATGCAAACAAATGATTGACTTGGAATATAGTTAAAGAATAGGTTGGGTAAGATTTTTCTCCATAATGCTGGAAACCATTTCTTCTTGGAACTTCTTGGAAAGCGACATACTTACCTACTTCATTTTGATCATACTCATATTTTTATTGATTTTGATGGCATCAGATTATTGGACACATGTGCCTACACGCTATCATTTTAGGGCCTTCTTCTAATACCATGTGAGCGTAATCCTTTTCTCTGCCCATTGCAACTTGGAAATTTAGATAATTGAAGAGTTCTCTACTTTTAATTTCCCCGAATGAGGTTTGCTACCTTTGTTTGCCCCTTTTTAGGGCCTAAAACCTGATATATAGCAGATATTCAAACACTTCCTACAAAACATCATTATGAATAGGTGCTAAAGCATTAGCAACACCAAACTTCTCCATGAATATTTGTGATAGATGAGTGTACGTAAAGGGATTCATGGTTCTCCTCTGACCCAAAGTTCGAGACCAAGTTCTCTTGTCTAGAACACATTATAATTTTTTTCCCATCTTATCGGATTTTTAGAAAAAGATATGAAATCCTGGAACTGTACATCCCCTATGAAAGGTGTAGGATTCTCATCTCTTTGTTCTTCTAGAATGAAATTATGCATATAAATTTCACATAATAAATACCTTTTATTATCATCTTGTTTATGGAAAGAATCAATGAATTCCAAAACATTGCTAAATTCATAAGCTTTCCCAGATCAAACAACCTTAAGTTTGAGAAATAAGTATCACTCCAGCAAAAATAAGATATAATTAGGGGGACCTCCATGACAAGGCATCCGAGTATATAGAGCATACTTCTTTTATTTTTTCAGTAGATTTTTCAAATTGTTTCTCCATAGATGTAATATTTTTCTTCGTTGCTCACAATTTAGCATAATTTCATCTTCTATGAATGACAATGCCTTGAAATTTTTCAGTATCTCGTGATTTTCTTGTTGAGGAACTACCTATTTTTGATATCTTATGATAGTCTCTCATTGTTCTTCTATATTATTTTTCAAGACTTGAACAATAGCTTCCACTATCAGGAGAGCGTATGGAGGCACGAGCTCAGCCTGTGTTTCTCTTGTAATATAAATTTGTACTCCTATCTGAGTTCCAACTTCAGTAACTAAAACATCAATATTGGCCATGTATGACTCAGTATGAGTCCCTATAGTGAAGGAAACAACAAAATTTTCAATTCCAGTTTGGGTTTCATTTTCTTGAACTTCCTTCTTTTTCTCATTTCTTTTCTCATACTTCTTTTGAGTTTTGCTATTTCGAAACCATCTCTTAATTTTCCATACCCTTATTTGTAATTTCATATTTTCCTTCTTTAAGAACTCCATATTTTTACTATTATTATCTTCTCGTTTGTTTCCCAATCTTATATTAATATTTTTTGTAAAATTTTTGGCTAGGGTAACTGGAGGAGAGGGAACAACAATAATAGCCTCTAGGTTTTCAATCACTATTTAATTAGCAGGATCAATTGTAGCATCAATTATAGATTTAACAAGGTTTCCTTCATCCTGGGGTCCCTTTGGAGAGTCGACATGGAATTATTGTTCTAGAATTTCCCGAGGAGATTGTAAGGATACCTCTTTGGATGAGGAGGATTCTCGAAAGGTGGCGACCGAATAAAAAAAGTGTTCTCGAAGAAAAATATTCTTAGGATCTCCTGAAGGTTCTAAAATAATAGTAGAGACAGAATTGGAAGGAGAGGATGGAGATATGGGTGATGTCCTCTGATGAGGAGAATACTTTGAACAACCTATAACTCCTTCAAGGTCCATAAAATTAAAAAAAAAAATCCAATCCCTCTAAGACTTTGGCTGCCTCGATTTCATGTTCTTAAGGAGGGTCCTCCTCATGAGTTTCCAGTATGTTCAAATATTTTTATGGTTCACTGCCGTCCAACAACCATTCTGCAGAGTTTGTGGAATTTTTAGATTTAGCCAATCTGGTTGATCTTCTTCTCTTCTTGGGTAAGGAGGCCAGGAAAGACACCATCCTCTTTTCTATCCTTGTTAATTTTTGAGGGGAAGGGGTCTGAAAAGTATCTTCCATCGTAACATTCTCATTTTTATTGGTTTCTTCATTTTCCTCGAGATGTATGTCATCACATAGAATTTTCTTAGGTTCTTCTCTGGGTTCTTCATTTCTTAGTGGAGCCTCAAGAATTCCCAAGAATTCTTCCCAGTTTGACTGTGATTGGTTCATGTTTCTGATAATTATTAATTTTATAATACCATGGTTGCTCACCACCAAAGGCTGATCCTTGAAACTCTTAGGTCTCATGTAGCATTCTTGTGCAGTAATGAAATCAGAAAATGAGGTAGGTTCAAGATTACCTTTTCTCTTATTGCTTCCAACAGATTTAGGTGTCACCCTCTCACTACATCATAGAAACTGTCACATGTAATATATCTTTGGACCACACCTGCTAGTTCTTTGTAAGGTTCTAGTAGTGAAGTATGGTTGTACCCATTCCCTTTTCTTACCAATTTGTCCTCAGGATTTACAAACAAGGATGCTCCCCTCTGCAACAAAGTGTGCATCTCAAACCATTTCTTGCCTTCCAAGGGTAGGCTTGTTTCTTTCGCTAGTACTTACAAATTAACCTGAATTTTTCTACCTTATACTATTGTCATTATATTCTTTATATTTTCCATGAATTCCAAAGCCACTTTACTGTTGAAACCTTGCAGCCGTAGGAATTACTCTAACATCCCACTTGGTCTAGAATGCTTTGTCTCTATTCAAAAACTTTTAGTTGTGCAGGTTCACTTCATATCGAGTGACCACCCATTTCTACAAGGAGAAACTTGAAGATAAAACATAAAAAATAGGCTTAGCAGATATAGGGTCATAAATATTGTATAGAGTAGAGAGTTCAAAGAACATAGCATACATTGATTATTACATAGTTTGTACGCATAACATACAATGAGTGTTGCAAAGTTTGTATGCATTATTTATTTAATAATGGTCGTCATCGACCATTCATTATGCATTTGATATGAATTATTTAGATAATAATGAGTTAATTCATCATAATGGAGAAACCACCAAAGAAATGGGAATAATGGCGAAGCGTGTGATATACTTATTAAAGGAATTAATCTTGGAATGTGTTGATGAGACTTATATACTTGCGATGCCCTAAGCATTAAAATAAAGAAAAAGCACAGGGAGATATTTTTGAGCCCCAATCATGGATAGGATAGATTTCCCTGAAAATGATTGACTTTAGGGAAAATAACTGAAATAAACTTAAAATTGATTTAATAACTCTTAAGGTTACATCCCTGATACGTAGAAAATAATTATTTATACACATTCATCATTACCACCTTCCAATGGGAAAAAATGAGTTCCTATAGAAGTTCAATGAGTTTCCTTTTTTTATTGGTAATGGAGAGAAAAAATGGCTATTTTTAGATGATAATTTTTAGATTTACTTCTATACCACAAGCATGGCCTCTACTGCCAACAGGCATCTATAGCCTTGAAAGGGTTTCTTTTTAACCCTTTGATATGCCACTATCCCATTCCAGTTTAAAAATTAATTTGTAACATTTTATTATTTCTCAATTAATGACAAAAGGCCATTGTTTTGGTGTGGTGACTAGTTGATAACAATGCCATTCATGAGAGATAATGAGGTGAACTAGTCGGCTCAAGATGAGACCTCTTGACCTTCGACCTAATGATCAAAGGCCATTACCCTGTCTTGGTGACGAGAGTGGAAAGTTCACCACAATAAATATTATGATAATGGTAGGTCGGCTCGTAATGAGGCCTCCTATCCTTCGTCCATTTTTTTCTTATACTTTATTTATTGCTATTAGTTTTTTTGTTATGATAAAAATATTAGTGAATGGGGTGGCTTATCAACTACTTAAGATTTAGGGATGGTGTAAAAAGTATAGAAATGATTACCTTTTTATTTTTCCATTTTTGTTTCCCATAATCTATTTTCTTAAGGAGATCAAAGAACTATAGGAAATTTTGAAAAGAAATAAAGCTCTTCCAATGGTATTTGAAGAAATGTAGTATAAATATCTTTATAAATTTACAATATCAAGGTTGTTTTAGAAGTTTAGGATTTTTTCAAGGTCTACCTCAAAATTTTATTATAAAATATTCTCTAATGGAAACAGTTCAAGGAACTGATTATTTTTACCATGATTCAAATAAAGGCTTTAGAATTATTAAAAAAAAAAAAAAAAAAAACTGTTTCTAGAAAAAAAATATGGTTGGAAAGAAATAATAAAAAGTAAAGGAAATGAGTTAAAACTATGGAAACAAAAAACATGACCTAGGAATGACCTAGTAAAAAACAACTGTGGCCAAGGAAACAACAACCATTACTAAGGTGACATCGACCGCGACAAAGGGAACAACTACTATGACTAAGGGAAGAAATCTGTGACTAAGGGTATAACAATTGTGGCTAAGGGAACATCAACTACGACTAGGGGAACAACAGTTGTGTCTAAGGAAAAATATTACTATGACCAGGGGAATAACAAATACGACCAAAGGAACAACAACTCTGACTAAGGGAAAAAAAAGTTGTGACTAAGGGAACAACAATCGTGACTAAGGGAACATCAGTTATGACTAAGGAAACAAAAAATGCGACCAAGGGAACAACAACTGCGACCAAAGGAAAAACAAATGTGGCGAAGGGAACAACAACTGTGACCAAGGGAACAATAACTAAACCAAAGGAAACAACACCTGTGACTAAGGGAACTACAAATGCGACCAAGGGAACAACAACTGTGACCAAGGAAATAACTGTTGTGACTTAAGGAAACAACAACTTCCCCATATATGTTTTATTATTATATATTGTGTATACACACACACACACACACACACACACACACACACACACAAACACACACACACACACACATATATATATATATATATATTATTTTCAAAACAAGTATATACAATATGTACAGAATGAAAGGAATTTCTAAGAAGAATGATTTAGCTATTTGAAGTTGTGGGGTTACCCCCTTGTTCAACTAAAACCTGTAAATGAGAATCATTGTTTACCTCATGAAGAAAATACTCTCATGTAAGCTACTGGAGATATATACTTAATCAGTGTCCATTGGAAAAGAGAGAGATTCCAGCTCCATCAATAGTAGCGAGGCTCACTGTACCATTGTTGTGAACTTTGGTAACTTCATATGGTCCCAGCCATATAGTTTGAATCTTCCCCAGGAAATCCTGAAATCTAAAATCATACAACATAGGCCAATTGTATTTTTGAAAATTTTTCTTTTTGATAAGGTGATCATGCCATTTGGCCTTCTGTTTTTGAATAATAGTTATGTGTTGTACGACTGCCACGCATACTTCATCTAGTTCATTAAGTTGTCGCAGGCATTGTTTATGTGCTTCTGTCAAATATAGTCCAGCTTCTCTTGTGGTTTTTAGAGTCTTGATTTTGAATTCTATCAGAAAAATGGGCTCCTTCAAAAAAATAAGTTGGTAAGGTGAATAATTAGTAGTGTTGTTCCAAGTTGTTTGGTGGGCCCATAGGGCCTCAGGGAGTTTTGAGGCCCAGTTCCAATGGTTTCTAGATACAGTTTTGGTTAAAATTGCCTCCATAACTTTATTGGTACTTTCCACCTATCCATTTTCTTGGGGATGATAAGGGGAAGTAGCCCTATGTTTGATGTGATACTTTTTCATCATAGCAGAAATTTTGTGTGCAATGAATTATGAACCCCCATCTGTTATGATCTCTCTAGGAAGTCCATACCGTACAAATAGTTCAAATAAAAATTTAATAATTTCTTCTTCTATATCCTTTGAGAGAGCTACCACTTCCGCCAATTTGGTTACATATTCTATACAAACCAAAATTTATGTCTTTTGGTTCTATGGTGGATTAAAGGGGCACATAAAATCTAATTCCCACCTTTCAAAGGGTTCAAGTAAAACTTGGGGTTGCAGGGGAATTTCATCATCTTGAATGGGGCGGCCCATCCTTTGACAACTATCACAACTTTGGAAATATTTCTTTGGATATTTGAATATCATGGGCCAATAATAGCCCATATGAAAAACCTTATGCCCAATCCTTCGGTCAACAAAATTTCCACCGCATGTTTCATCATGGAAAGCCTTAAGAATATCTTAAACGTCATCTTCTCTGGCAACCAAGAGAACCATGCACTACGTTGGACAATGAGCTTCCTTTATTGAGATGGTAAGTGTGCTAGTAGCTTTCCTATTGCCAGATCACAAATCGACCACTATAGGAAATCTGGACAAAAAATATGCACCTAGATTCTCCTTTCCCGAACAATATTTTATATTAATATAAAATTCCTGTAACAATAGAAACCAATGTGTTATATGACCATTAGTAACATGTTTTTTTTAACTATATTCCTAATGGAAAAATGATTGGTATATAGACAAACTAGATTTCCTGTTAAATATTGATGAAATTTATTAACGAAGTAAATAACGTCCAAATACTCTTTTTCCATCACTATGTAATTTAGCTCTGCGAGTCTGGGATTATTGCGAACATAGTAAATAGCATATGGATTTTTGTCTTCTTCCTATCCTAGTACAACTCCTATTGATGTATCAGATGCATCAGTTGAAATGTGTAATGGTAAGTTACAATTTGGCCCTCTCAACACAGGGGTTGTTAAGACTAACTTCTAAAGATCTGCAAAAGAAAAATCACACTTGTCAGTCCAATCGAATACCACATTTCCTGTTAATACATACAAAGGTGTTGTTATCTTTGAAAAAAATTATATATATCAATGATTATAACCAACATAACTAAGGAAACTACGCACCTTAATATGTGTACGGGGAGTAGGGAGCATAAGAATTACCATAATCTTTGTTAGATCAACCTAAATACTCGTGACAGAAATACAATAGCCCAAAACTCACCTTGGTCATCATCATATGGCACTTTTCATTATTGAGGCATAATCTAGTAGCTATGCATTGTTCAAGGAAATTTTCCAGGTTTTGTAAGGCTTGCTCAAATTCATTACCATAGGGAGTAAAATCATCGATGTAGAGCTCAAGCCCTTCACTAATTAAATTAGAAAAAATACTCAAGATTTATCTTTGGAAGGTGGTTAGTGCATTACACATCTTGAATGTTAAAACCCAGTATGCAAAGGTTCCCCATTGAAAGCTAAACGTGGTTTTGTCTTGATCTTTAGGAGCAATCAAGATTTGATTGTATCCACTAAAACCATCCAGGAAAGGGAAAATTTCATTCCCAGTTAGAGTATCAAGGACCTGATATACAAAATCAAGAGGTAAATTCTATTTTTTTGTAGTTTTATTCTATTCCCTATAATCCACACAAATTCTCCATTCTCCATTTTTCTTAGGGACCACAACTAGAGGTGAAACCCACTAGCTTTCAGAAATATGATATATAAAATTAACATCAAGAAGCTTCTGCAGCTCCTATTTAGTCTTGTTTGTGGATTTAGTCTTGTTTGTAGTTGGCGAATGTCCTGATCATATTCTCTATATATATTTGATGTGTACACAATTGAGGATTGATTCCTCTTATATTGAAATATTCCAAAGCGAAGGCTTGCTTATATTTCTAGAGAATCTTAATTAATTTTTCACATTGTAGTTCATCCATATTAGTATTAATATTCAAAGTTTTTCGAGGTTCAATATCTATGGGAATACTATTATGAACTGTACTTGTGGTTATATGATCATTATTTGAAACATTAAATGGATCTTCCTGGGCCTCTTTGTTGAACATTGATTTTAAAATTTGGCATGTTGGATTTGAAATAGTAGACAGTTGGTTAATGAAGCCACTGATTTTTCCATCCTCGATCTGCCTTTTAAAAGTGAGAGCCTCATCTAAAGTAAGAGGAGGACGCATATTTGATTCCTGATATTTTGGAGGAAATGATTTATAGTTATCAATCGGTAGGCTAGGTTTGGCACATGGATATAGGATTATGTTTTTAATAGCGGTCCCTTTTGCAATTTTCATATTTCTTACTTGGCATCCAATATATGCATCTGAAGTTGCTAGATAAGGTCTTCCTAATATCAAATGGTGTCCAACCAACATATTTATGGGATTAATGACCATAAATTCCACTTGGCATTCCCAGGAATCTACAAAGACAATAATGTCTTCCAAATTTTCTTATGGTCTGATTATCGATCTGTCAACCAATTCCAATATGATGGTGGTCAGTTTAAATGTTTTTATCCCTGGTATCCCACATGTTTCTACAGTCAAGATATTTATTGCAACTCCTAAGTCCAAAAGAGTGTTTGGGAAGTTATGTCCTTGTATTTAGATTGTAACCATTAGATTTTGAGGATCGCCATATTTAATAGATATCTACTTCCCTAGAATAAGATCTAAAAGTGTTCCCAACGCATGAACTGTAGGAGGGTATTTTGGCTTTCTTACAGGATTTTTATCCCACAAATCCTTGATATTTTCATCTTATATTGGAACATCATGAATAGACTGGAGAAGAGGAATTTTAATACATAAATTTTTCAATTCCCCTACGAGATCAAAATCAGAATAAACTAGTGGTTTAATTACAGTAATTCTCTCAGGGTATGGTGGAGCAACATTCATAGTTGTAGTGGACTCTTTTTGTTTAGTCAGTTTATTAGGCATCTATGTTTCAGTAACAAATATAGTGGACAAAGAGTGTTCTGTTAAGGGATGCTTTTCAACAAAATTTTCATTTTATACATACTCTTGATTTCCTATATCATCCTCTGGAAATATCGTCCATCCAAATCTAGAGAATTATAGAGAAAAAAAAGAGGAATTATAATCCACGTGGAAGTTTGTTGAAGAAGAGTAGAGAAATAAATATTTAAAGAGAAAATGGGAAAAGGAAGTGTTAAAAAGGACAATGTAAGAGGAGAAGGTTCACTAATAAGAGGAAACCAAAAAGAAAAAAGAAGAATATCAATGCATGATTATCAATGAACAAAGAAGAAAATAAGAAGAGTTTCAATACGAGACAAGCTAAAGAAAAGGCATGAAGGGAAGTTACAACAAGAGACAACTACAAATGAGCAAAGCACAAAATAGTGGACATTAAAAGAGTAACTAGATAAACACTCTACAAGACCAATGAAGGAAGTCATTGTGACTAAGGATGGGCAGAAGATGCCTAAATTAGATGTTAAGGATAAAGAGAATGTTCCAAATTTAGACAATAAGTTTGAATAAAGTGCCCTCGAAGAAAATGATGATCCTCAAAATCCATAGGTAAATCAAGCAATTGACAAGGGAATTAACTAGAAATGGATAGGTTTTACACCCTGAGAAGCCCTGATAATATCATATCACAGGGTTTCTATTAGGATAAAATTGTCACAAATGTGAGAAAAATAATACATTGAGTAGCGGAAATGTTGGAAAATACTCACATTTAGGAAAATAAGATATCAAAGGGGTAGTAGGTTAGGCAACTTTCAAAAAAAATATGAAACCAAATAAAGTAGAAGCAAAAAAAACAACAAAATGAAAATGAATCAAGTATATATTTATTACCAATGTTAATATATAGAGGAATTTATGAGACATTGGGAATAAATGGACAAAAATTAACTCATTCTCTATCTCCTTAGGAGGGTCCTTATGAATTTTTTTAAATCCTTCCAATGTAGACCCATAGCCTCTTTATATAATGGATATTTGTACCAATAATGGAATAGGTTCATGCACTAGAGACATATATATTTTGATTAAAAGAGCTTGAGTGAACTCATGCTTTATCGTGATTTTTGGTCTCCAAATGCACAATGAATTTGTGATTTTTTGAATTTCCATTTGAACTATCATGGATGGATTTTATCAAAACAGAAATATCTTTTTTTATGATATATTTTGAATTTTGTTATTATCAAGTTATATTCCACACAATTTTATGTGAGTTCTTTAAATAAACCCATGCAAGTCCACAAAAGCATAGTTTCCATGGTTTTTTGCAATTATTTATATATATATATTATTTCACACTGCATTTCCTTCATGATGATGCCTTTAATAAACACTTATATGGTTTTGAGTCATTTTTAAGTGATAAAAGTACCCCCACACCCCCCCCCCCCTTTATGTGTTAGGTTAGGAGAAATTGTATAGCCAAAATACATCATCATTTTCTCACTGAAAATAACAATTTGTAAATTGATAATATGACAAGAGAGGGTTGGAAGGACCTTACAGATGGTCTAAGGAGAAACATAATCCAGGGTAGGCATGCCCCATGCTCGTGATATTTCCAAAAAAATGAATTTACGATGGTAGAGCACATGGTACAAGGTTTCGTTTGAACATGACCTCAAAATATGATTGAAGATTTGATGTAGCTATAAATACCAATATATATATCTGCATCACCCTCAAGGGCATCCATACGAGGAAATAACTAATTCAAGAGAAATTTTCCATCAAACCTAATTTGCACACGGTTGAAAGAGAGTGTTATGATAAATTGGCAATGATGATCAAATCAAGCCCATGTGTCTTCAACTAGAAAATATGCTTCAACTATCAGAAGGTATGAATTATGATTGTGTGGAGTGTATTCTGAATTAAAACATTAGATAAGTCAATGGAACTAGGGAGAAATGACGTCTCTCTTTGTCCTATGCAAGGTTACCATTGTTATGGGAAACCAAGATATTAACATATTATTGGAATGGATGATCCATTTTCAACATAAATGAAGGTGAAATTGTAAAGAGAAAGTACTAATATTTATATTCCATAATAGAATAACCAAACAACTATTGTTTTGAGATATGGTTGTTTTTTTGGAAATGATAGATGAGGAAGGAAATTGAACTTCCCTTGTTTAGAGATATTTTAATGACTAACATGGGAACCAATGAAAAAATAAACTAGACATGAGATGATCATTCCTTTCATGAGGAAAAGAATATATGGGAATTTTAATTCAAGTTGTAACTAAGGTTATAGTGGATACAAAGCGTTTTAGTAACTGACAGGTCATTTCTAGGGACTACAATGTAGAATACCAGGGTATTTGGGGAATTCATGGGATTCATTATGATCATGTAGACATGTGTTATTTAGTGTAGTTGATCTAGACCAAGGGAGATTGGACCTTTCCACTAAGTAAATAATGAATATTTATAAAAAATAGTAAATCTTTCATGAGGAAAAAATGCTTTGTATAATTACCAAATAATGAAAGAATAATTGGGTGAGTGTACACACATAGGTATGAATTCCCAACTGATAAAAATGGCTCACTCTTAATAAGGGGTAATGATAGAAAAATGGGGGAGTGGAGGGCGTGGATGATTCTTCATGGAGGGTTGCAATGTAGATGATTTACTAATCTTGGGGGAATGAGGGACCAATGATGATGCAAATGTGCATTCAGCATAACCAATTAATACTAAATCAAGCAATCAGAATCTAAGGAGACGACTTGAAATAATGATTAGAAAGAAGAATAAGGTTCGTTCTCTTATATTTATACTATTATAATACCTTCTTATGTTGTAAAGTAGCATGGGCATTGTTTTTCCTTGAGATATTCTTTGCTAGATAACTATGCCTAGGAACCAATTCACTGAAATGATTGATTTAATATAAATTTATTTAATCTCCTCAATAATATTATAAAGAATACAATTGTAGTTAGTAGTGTTTAGTAAGTCATTCAATTGTGACAACAAGATTAACAACATCAAACTAATCCTAAAAACCCTTTTGTGTTAGAATATGTCCCAAGAAATCAATTTAGAAATCACACAACATACTTAATCTATGTATATGCATTTTATTTTAATAACTTAATTAAAAAGGGAGGTATGTTGGGTACAAATTAAATCATTTATAAATTCAGCTTTTCCATAAATCATGCATAGATATGTGAAAGGGGATTTAATACCCAATGGTATATGTTAATTTTTTTTTGTACAAAGAGGCACAATCATATAGAAGAAAAATAGTTTGAGTAACAAGAAAAGATTTTGTAGAGATTTCAAAATATTGTCACTATAAGAAGCACTAAATCTTAGAGACTGATAAAATAATACTATCCAAAATTATTGTTACTAAAGCTAGCCATCCTCTCTCTTTCTCAAGATTTCATTTAATTTCCCTTTTTAATGTGATTTACAAGGCCATTTCTAAGATCATTACTTGTTGTCTCAAGAATTTATTTTTCGTTACATATCCTTGGAGAAATCTTCCTTATTGTAGGGTAGAAAATTCATGAGGATATTAATATCGAACAGTAAGGGCTTCACCACATGAATATACAAAATTGAAAAGGGGACACTATCAAGATTGATTTATCCAAGGCCTATGACAGAGTTAACACGATATACAGTTGACTCCCCCCTCACTTGGGTTTCTATTTTGGATTTATAAATTGGTTCATGATTTGTATCTAATCAGTATCTTTTGTGGTCCTTATAAATCCTTCTCCATATCCTTATTTAAATGCACAGATAGGGCAACAACAGGGCTCCCCTCTTTCCCATCTTCTCTTTCTTTTGATTATGGAATGTTTGAGGCATCTCCTCCTGGTTTTTTAAGGGACATGGGTATTTTTAGGTTTTTCTCATTGTTTGGAACCTAACTATTAGATACATGTTGTTTGTTGATGATATTATTTTATTTTGCAGTGGTGGGGTCAGGGATATTTTTATGTTGGTGTAACTTCTTTATCTTTTTGGGCATGTCACAAGTATGTTTACAAATGGAAAAAAATATTCCATCTCTCATCATAATATCTATGATGGAGAGAAGCACCATATGTATCAACTCCTTTGTTTTGATTTCAAGTCATTGCAACAAGGTATAAAATATTTGGGCTTCCAGGTAAAACCAAATAGCTACAACAAAGTGGATTAGTCCTAGCTTATTTTGAAGGTTAACAAACAGCTGAAATATAGATGACTCTGTTAGGGTCCTATAATAATAGGATTCATAATTTTGAATTGACTTTAATTAGTCTTGTAATATGTACATACTTTTATTTTTGCAAAATTGTTTTCCCATATTAAAAATTAAAAAATGTAAAGAGAGTAAAAGTCCTAGAGAAAAATCAAAGGACTTGAAAGAAAAGAGATAAGAAAAGAATATAAAAAATCCACCCCAACCAAAAAAGAGATAAAAATAGATCATGAAAGTGATGAAAATTCAAATTCCACTACTATTTACTTTACTTTGCAAAATAAAATTTCGTGCAACTTGTAAAAAATGCCACAATCCATGAAGGTCAAACTGCTTAATCTTGAACTTTCATGCTTTAAATTTTATGTTGATAGATAGAGAATACATATCTAGCCAAATTGTTTAATCTTGGAAGATCAGTAGTTAGGTAGAGAATAATAAGGAACTTAACAGTTTAATCTAAGCCCTTGGAAGAAATAAGGTTAGAATTAGATAGTTTATCGTTAAAAGAAAAATAATAAGGGTTTGCAAGCTCAAATGCACCCAAAGAAATGAAGAAATTTTTTTAGGGTAATCCGATGGGTAGGTAGAAGCATTTTTCACAAGGCATGGATGACAGAAAATTGGTCATTTCATTTACTAACTTCCTTTCAAAATCATTCCCCTTGTAAAAATACCTTTTCCCCTTCATTTTAACCCTTTTTCCCATTAGTCACTCATTTTTCATTACAAAACCCCTTTTCCTAAGTTAAAATGCAAATTTTCCTTTGGCAAAGTAAAAATCCTTTATTAACTTCCATTTTCATTCAAAAATGCACCAAAAACCCAAAAAATATCTTTATCCTAAGTATGTCTTTAAAAAAATGACATGTCGGGTCCCACATTGAAGAATTGCCTTCCTGATATTAGTTTTTATGATAAAACTTAGTGTATTTAACCTCCCGCATTATATACCTTTATTAAAATTTAACTTTATGTATTAATTCCCACATTATATACCTTTTAAACCCGTATTTAATTACTTCCTTTATGTATATTTCCCAACCCATTATTTTTATATAACCTATAGTTTAACTCCCACACCTTTCGATTTATTTTGAGCCCACTTATTGTTACCCCGCCTATTATAATGTCTCACTTACCTTAACCCCATTGGCTATATCATATAAACCCGACCAATGTATATATCTCATAAACTTCCACAATTGACTTTTCCTTGGCCCCACGCCTATCACATCCCAATCAAGCCCTACTATTTTCCAACCGCAAGATCTACACTGGTCAGATCCAACAGCCAGTAATCCTTTTCACAAGCCCGATAGCAAATTATTTAACCACACCCCAACCTTGCGAAATGTGGGGTTTCCGGAGCTCCACTCCCTACTACGTGGCCAATTTCCATTCGATCGCATTCATTTGAATTATACCACCAACCACCTTTGATCGATGTGAAAACCGCTTAGCAGTATTCTTGTACATTTCAAAAACAACCTTGACATTTAAATTAACCTGTGTATTCAATGTTAAGCCCTGATTGGTTAAAACACTTATATAAAATGCCCTTTGCAACCTTTTCTCCACTTTCTGTTACAATTTTTAGCAGAAGAGATATTGGTGACCTAAAAAGTTGCTTCCGACCTTGTTTTAAACCAAATTTCATACAAAATTCATCCATTTGTTGCTAAAGACATTGCACAACCAGTCTGAAGCCTTATAAAGACCAGAAGAGCCTTGGAAAGCTTCCACAACCTCAGAACCCCTTCTACAAACAAGAATCTTCATTTTTCTCCAGGTATTCTTCAGTGATTAGGCCTGTTCCTAAAACTAAAAGGAATTAATTCAAGTAATTGAATCAATTTAGGAGTTTTAGTAGACCAAAAGTGCTTGTTGCCTTCCCTATCCTTTTCTGTAGACCCTGGTCTGCCTTTCACAGAAATTCCTAGGTCCTGAGATTGCTTTTTGTCACAGAGAGTACAGTTTGATCAATTTGAGTAGTTTAAACCTTTGCAGACCTAAAAGAAATCCTTGTAGCTTCCCAAATCCTTTTTTTCTGCAAACCCTAGACCTATTTTCACAGATTTATTGAGACTATTTTTAATTATAGAGAGTAATAATTAACCAATTTGCTTCTTAAATCAGTCTACAAACTGTAATTATCTTTTAGAGGTGCTCTCAAAGGCCTTAATCTATTTCTTAAGTCAAAAGAGTAATTAATTGTAAAATCAAGAAAAACAATGACTTCCAAAAGCATTGTATCTGTCAATCCTCTGCCACCTCTAGTTGTAGATGTAAAACACACTCCCTTGGCTGACAAAGATTTTAAAATTAATGACACAGTCACTGAGTTTAACCTTCTTGAGCTCCACTACTGGAGCCATGACAAATACATATACCAAGCAGATGAGGTTTTCATTTGGGAGACTAATTTGTCAAATTATGTTCTCCCACGGACTTTCCAGTGCCCAGAAGTTATTGGACTCTGTTAATATTGCTATTTCCCAAATAAGAGAGCCCTATAACCCCTGAAGAAGAAATTATGTTCACCATCACAACTGAGTCTATCAATCAAATGTTGCAGATCCAACCTAAGACAGATGAAACCCCTTTGTCCATTGAGCCTCTTACATAGTTATACCTAAATCTAGACTTCCCCAAGAGGTTCCAGATATTCCAAACTTTCATGCCTTCATCTGTAGAAAATCCCAAGACAAATCCTCCTTCCCCATTTGCAATATTTTCTGAGAGAACTAGATACATTATCACAATGTTGTCCTGCATTTTGGTTTATTTTACTAATGATCATATTGATGCTGCAGTCTTAGGTTTCCTATCCACTTTCACACTTGGTCAGCCTCCTGCTACCATTTTCCATTTTTCCCAGTACCTTGCTGATACAATGCATGAGAAACTTGTTAAAATACCTGAAGAAGGTGTTTTCAAATATTCCTCAGTCCTATTCCACATGTTTTTGTATTTTCAATCGAAGAAATTTGCCATCAACCTTCAAAAGCTTGATGTTGAAGGTAACCCACAACCAGTTATATTTTAGACTCATTTAATCAGAAAAGACTCCAAACAGTCCACCTACACAGATTTCATTGATTCTTTCATTCATCCTATGTTCAATATGTTGAACAACAACATGCATCTAAGAATCAGTGAGGAAATTAAGAAGGTCCTACAATTTTTAGAGCATAATAGGACAGGAGATTGGTACCTGTATCAAAACAACACAGAGATTAGGGTATATGGATCAAATATTATTCCATATAAATTTCCCAAATACCTCCCAATGAGGTTATTTTCCCTTGATTACATCACGAAGATCCTTAATTATGATGGAATCAATTTCTTAGCTTTATAAAAGAAGACACAGTTCAAAATAAAAAAGCAGGTTGGCCCTTTTATTTGTAACAGTAGAGATGCAGGTCCAGAGGCTGAAAAGTATTTACAGGGTTTGAAATTCAGTAATAGTTTTCTGTGGTATTATGATCCTCTAGGAGTAATAAGTAAATTTCGAGTTAAATGCAAATTAACTACTTATGTACATGATAAGAAACCAAATATTGAGAAATACTCCATTCAGTCTGAATGGTTGGAAAACACCTTGACATAGGAAAAGAAGCAAGGTGATACTAGTCAAATCTTGCAGACTCCAACCCAAGAAGATAGAAACCCAAAAAGAATCAGAGAAGAAGGATCATACACTGTAGAGACTACTACTGAAACTAAATTTAAATTGATGTACAGGAAGAAGACAAAATTAGATCTTGTCAATGAGAAAGTAGAAACAATTGTAGTAATTGATACTGAAAAAATGGTGAAATGACAAAGCAATGCAGGACATGTCTATACAGACAAATGAAATCAACAAACTTAAAGAACAGTTGAAAAGTATGGAGGATGAAAAGAATCTTGCTCAGATTATGCACAAAAATGAAGAACAAAAAGCAAACAAGTTGAATGACAAATTGAAGAATTTAGAGAAAGATCTAACACTGAAAGAACCAATGGCACAAGCCAAGCAGCAACTATGGGCCAATATCATTGAATCTATCAACAATATTTGGCCATCCATACAAGTTATCTACGAAAAAAAATATTTATTCAAAGAATTAGGTGAGGCCATCTAGAAAATGAAAAAGAGAATGGAAACAATCCAGAAGAGGCAAATGAGATCATAAAATTTCTTAATTCCAAGAATAGGAAAGAATTGGAAGAAATTGGTATAACTGACTGAACAAATACAATTCTTGAAGTCAGGAAGGTAATTTAAAAAAGGAATCTGATGATACAACTAGAAGAAAAATGTCAAAACATGGAGTTTCCCATCACAAGGTTCATGATGAATTTTGACACTCTAAAATAAAAAGGCCATCCAAATCCACTAGTCATTCATGATAGATTAATGAAACATGATGACTATGATAAGAAGATGAGAGAAGTGGCTAAGAAGCAAGCTAATAATTCAACTATGTAGGGAATTCCAATAGGGAAGGTACTTTACAAAAGCTTTGAGAACAATGTTTACCTAAAACATGAAGTAAACCACCTATTTGTCAAAAAGCCTACGTTCTCAAAATACACAAAGATTGATGAGATATTCATAAGTATGATGAAGATAAAATTACCAAAAGTAGAATTTTTGGATAAATTAATTGATTTACTGTGAAAGCAGTAAAGGTTAAAACAGATAAAAAGAGTAGACAGCTTTTACAATTACAAAATAGCGATAACAATGAAAACAGAACAGTGAATGATGAAAAGTAAAACAACAGTCAAAAGGTCAAAGATTATCAGAGTCAAAGAGTATCAGTTTAAATTCAAAGCTAAAATCAAATCAGAAATTACGAGATAGAGATAAATATTTCCAACATAAAGGACACTCCACTTCCCAACAAAAAACCTCCGTTGAGCAAACAGAAAAGAGAGAAATCAGTAGAAAAATATCAACAATTAAACATTAAATTCAACAAAATTAGGGACAACTTGCATTAGTTAGATAGTTGTCTCTATCTTCTTGCATGAAGATATTTATTTTTCCATGAATAATTGCTAAGTTTGTTTTAGGATATTTTGTAAGATTTTTTGTATAAATACTTCTCAATTCGAAGTATTGAGTGTGGATGAATTGCTGAACATTTCTATAGTTGTACTATTCTGGAACCCGAGGGTGATTGTACCAATTTCAAGTCAACAGACTGGATTAAAGCAATAAAGATATTATAATACACAATTCATATGTTGGGCCACTATAGTGAAGTACTTTCTACTTGTTCAATTTTTTATTTCTGAAGTTTTCACAAATAATTGTATGCTTTTTCTAAATATAAATGATATAACATGAGTATTATTACAGAATATGTTTAATTTCACTCTCTCTTGAACTATTTATCATTTATATGTTTTCTTCTGAAATCTAGATCAGGGAATTCTTAATTTCTCCCTAGTTTCGATTGACCTTTGTCTTTTCACTCATTATCCGGATTTGAGAACCCTTAATTTCTCTCTTACCCCGATTGAAACCATTTTAACTATTAGCCTTAGGATCTAAAGTTACTCAACTATATTGACCTGTGAATACTTCCCTTTAGAACCTTGATCCTGCTTCTGCTTCTTGACACTTTGACTGCATTATCCCAATGGTAAGAATATCTACATCTATCCATCTGAGTAAGTGATTTCACCACCAAACCAAATCCAAAAATTAAATCCCAAGTAATCCTACATAAATAGCCTAAAATAAACTACAATAAAAAAAAGATAAATCATATAATGGGGAGCCCTCTCTGAGCATTAGGAAGACTAGATCCTAAGGCTTAAAAGTAGGTTTTTGGTTACCTCTAATATTCTTTAAACCAAAAAAATAAAAAATAAACAACCCTTTGGGAATCATTGGAGTGATAACATTTTGGCGACCATTTTAGGGAGCTAACTAGTCCTCAGTGTTAAAATTAATCTTAAAGGAAATACTTTTACTTATCTTTTCACCTTAAGATTGTTTTAAAGCATTTTTAGTAAAATTTTCATTAAAAACTAAAATTATGGCTTCCAGAAGAATTTACTATACTAGATCTAATCCAGATCTAGAACCTGCTGTAATAGTATATAATCCTGAATTTTTTTTAAAGAAAAACAAAAGAGTAGAAATTTTAGGTAATAAAAATTTGTTGATCAAAATAAATTCTCTTCCCAATAAATTATCAATTTTACAAGACATTGAATTTAATTTAGATTTTGAGCAAGCTTTGTTTAAAACTAAATTAGAAAGTAACATATATAATAGTGTAATAGATCCCGATTTCATTTCATTTATTGAAAGTAAGAAGGAAACTGTTTCACTAGATTCAGATGAAAAATCCCTAGAAGTATATGATAAACTTGATGCTTTAATTGCAACTTTGATTAAGGAAATTGATGAAACTTATTTTCAACATTCAGTTGAATTGACTACTTTATCTGCCAATACCCCTAAGCCTTCTACTAGTGTTGGAAATATGATGCAGAGTGTTGTCCTTGATGGCAACCCACTGAATGAGGATGAAGACATGCGACTGTTGACATGTGTTGTCCTTGATGGCAAACCACCTGATGAAGTTATTCTTGACTTGATGGACTTGGTAAATGATGTAAATCTGATGTGATATGATTTTTGTTGACAATATGATGCTGAGTGTTGTCCTTGAAAGACAACCCACTTGATGAAGATAATGGCAACTTACTTGATGAAGTTGTGCTTGATAGAATATGATTTGATGAACTAAATCGGATGTATCTACAGTGTGTACAGAAGGCAATGAAGAAAGGAATTCAGCATGTGCTAATTCTATGATGAAAAAGAGTATGTCTCTAGGCATACGCGGATTGGCCTAGGGGAAGTCGCGTATGCACGCGGAAAGGAACGTTCCAAGTAGCGTATGGGAAAAAGCGCTCAAAAAGTGCAAAACCATGGGTAACCACCATGGTATTGACCCATTGTATTGGGTAATGATTCGCCTAATTGACCCCGTCCAGGAATACCATCGGAAGTAATGTGGTTTTGGCTCATGGTATTGAAAAAGGGTAAACCTATATAAGGAGAAGAAATTCATTGTGCAAATCATGAGCGTGGGTGCAAGATGTCTGAGCCTGAATGAATACTTCTCTCTGGAGTATATCTGAATGGAAAGGGTTACAATTGAATGAAGGATCTGAATGTATGATGCACCAATGAAGGAGTGATGAAGAAGGGGATCTAGATCTGAAATATACTTGTATTTGCTAGATCTGTTTATGGAATGACTAGATCTGTGATGAGGCGAACATCTAGGCGAACATCTGTCTGAAGTAAAAAGGTAAATATGAACTGAATATCTGATCTGTAGAAGTATGCTGCTCTATAATGATTGAAGATCTATACGCTACTTCGCCGCGGAGGAAGCGCGTATATACTTAGCTTCGCTGAAGAGAAAGCGCGTATGCGCAATAAAATATACACAGAGGTATACGCCGGTTTGTGTGAACGAAAGCGCGTATATACGCGACATCAGTGAAAGGAAAGCGCGTATGCAAACTAGGGTTTGCTGAAGCATGGGGTATGAAATATCTGATCTGTTCTGCTGTGTTTCTGCTATCTGATCTGTGTTGATAAGTATCTGTTGGTGTTGTCTGTTTGAGCATAAAAGTATGAAAGGGTCCAAATCTGAAAATATGATGAAATGTGGCCTGCAAGTGTTGTTCTATTGAAGTTGTTGGATCCAGTGTGAAAATTGATGAAACGTGGTCCAAGGTGGTGCTGAAGGTTGTAGCCTTCAGTCAGGGGGTTGTAGCTCCCTTCCAGGTGAGGCTGGTAAACGAGATCGGGGGGTCGTAGCTCCCTTCCAGGTGAGGCTGGTAAACGAGATCGGGGGTCGTAGCTCCCTTCCAGGAGAGGCTGGTAAACGAGTCAGGGGGTTGGAGCTCCCTTCCAGGAGAGGCTGGTAAACGAGCGCAGGTGGGTGCCTGCGTGTTGGTAGAGTCTGCACCAGCACATATGTTGTAAGATTTTTTCTCTATAATAAAATATTGAAGGCTGAGCAACTGCAGCGGTGGTTTTCTCCCGACTTGGGTTTCCACCTAAAAATCCTGGTGTTCATGTGTGATGCTTTGTGTGATGGTTTATTCTGTTCTTGCTGCACATGTTTACTGTTTATTGAATATCTGATGAATAAATGAGGGAATGATTTAAGTGAAGAATTAATGACATATTTAGTTCTCTGTGTATACGCGAGTTTAATAAAGGGTATCCGCGTATATACGCGAGTCTGCTTCAGGAAAGTAGCGTATGGGTTTTGAATTAAAGAAAATTAAAAAGTTTTGAATATACTGTAAATACTGATTCACCCCCCCCCCCCCCTCTCAGTATTTTTCCCAACAACTAGTCATTTAGAATCTGTAGATTCATCCTTGCTTAGTACCACCTCATCTATTATTTCCACCACACTTCATTCCACAAAATCCTTCATTCCTAAGCTTCCACTTCAACCTAGAATTTTATTTCCATCTCCCAACACCTCAAGTTCATCCCCTAGTATTTCTACTGCTTTTTCTAGTACTTCATTTTCATTTCTGAGCTCCTCTTCTAGCATCCCAACTACATCTTCTAATATCCCAACCTTATCTGCAAGTACTTGAAACTTACTTCATATCCAAGCTAGAATCCTAACCATGGTTGCCAGATATGCACCTTTGGTTCTATAAGCCCCTCTACATGCCATGCCCAAATATTACCAAAGAAAAATATTTCAATTTGATGGTACTAGTCATTACACTGCCCATAAACATGTTAACAAAATGACATATTACTTTGAACTGCATGAAATAGATGAAGCTAATGTTCAAATGATACTTTTTGCTCAAACTTTAGTTGGTGATGTAAAGAAGTGGTTTAAAGGTTTTCCTATTGGTAGTATTGTTGTTTTAGCTGCTTTCCATAGGATGTTTCTTAATATATGGGAGAAGAAAAAGTATCCTTTACAAATTTTATCTGAATTTGAAAACATAAAAAGAAAACCTAATGAAACAGTTCAGGACTATTGTACAAGATATAACAGTATTTACAATGAAATCCCTACCAATCTTAAACCTCCTCCAGACTCTGCCTTGATCAAATTCCCTGATGGATTTGATACAAATATGGCTTACCAATTGAGAGAGAGAAACCCGAAAACCTTAGAGCAGCTTCAAAGTAATGTTGTAAGTGTAGAGGAAAGCTTGTTAGCCAAGAAAGCTAGATTGAGAAATTAAAGTAGTGACAATAAAGGAGGAAACATCAACCACAGACCTTAAAATAGATAGCTTAGCAAAAAATTTAGAAAGAATGATGGATAGATTAGATAATATGGAAAGGAAGCCACAGTGGGATAACCAAAAACAAGATCCTCAAATAATAAATCCCAATTTCAGGAAGAACACCAACACTGGTAAATCTAGAGAATTAACACCTGATCAAACAATAAGACCACTTTTCCAAGAGAATTATGATGAAAGTTCTCACCAAAAGGAAGATGATGAAGACACTTAGATAAATCTAATGGGAATTAATTATAATAATACCATTTTTCTTACACAAGAAGAACATGAATTATATGAATTACAATAGTTACAATTAGAATCTGGTGAGTCTTTTGATTACAAGCAAGGTTATGAGTTTGCAATTAATGAAGTTCATAAGAAATATAACCTTAGGAGTAAGAAAAATGTAGAAGCCCCTACTAAGAAATCTGCCCAAACTTAGACAAAGAAAACATTAGAAGCTCCTACAACCAAAGTACTACAAATCCTCCCTAGGGAAACCCAACAAAACTCTAGTTCAAATCAGAAAAATTCAAATCCTAATCAGAAAATTTCAAGTCCTAAAATTACACCTAGTCCTAAAATTGTTGACATTATAGATACTGATGTTCAAACTTCAGCTGATCCTCAAAAATTTGTTGCTTCTAAAACAATAATTTCAGCTAAAACCATAATTACTAATCCTAAAACATCTTCTTATGATCCAAAATCAACTGATCCTAAAAGAACTGTTGCCAAAACAGTTGTTGAAACTTCTAAAACTGCCAAAGTTACCACAAAAACTCAAAATGTCCCTGAAAAGAAGATAAAAAATAGTAAAAAAGCGGAAAGACAAACAGAAAATGAAAAACCAACTGTAGAAAAAGAAGAGAAACACACTCAAACTACATTTACAAAAGAAGAAATAATTCAGTTAGGAAAATCACAAGCACCATTCAACATCCAAACTAAAATTGCCAAACTAAAAATACTAATTCCTTTAACAAATTTGGTTAAGCATGATTGATACAAATCACAGATCACTGACACATTAAAAATGAAGGAAGGAGAAGACTCTGTTAATTTGAGTGATGACCAACTAGAACTAATATTTGGTCCTGAGGTAAATGGAAAACACCAATAAGGAGGAGTTCCTTCGTTTTACATTAGCTTGACTATTCATGATCACATTTTAAATAATTCTATGCTAGACTCAGGATCTTCACATAATTTAATGCCTAAGACATTATGGAAACTTTGAATTTAGACATCACTAGACCTTATAAATATCTTTTCTCATTTGATTCCAGTAAAGTGAAATGTCTAGGCTTAATCAAAGATTTATGTGTCACTCTATTTCAATACCCTGGAAAAAGCATATTCATGGATATTTTAATAGTTGATATCCCTCGTAAGTATGGAATGCTATTATATTGCCCCTGGGGAGCAAAACAGCAGGTATATTTACAATTAGACATGTCTTATACCACTCTTTCAGTATTTGGCCAACCAAAGAAAATTTACAGAGAGACATTAATGAAGTACATGGTTAGTAGTGTAGAAAGACCTCGAAACTATCCTATCTATTCTACACCTACTGATGTGGACTCTTTCATTTTATGTAATTCTGAAACTGGTATAAATAACAACACAAAATTAAAAGAGAAAAAGAAATACCCAGACAGTGAGAACATATTTCATGAATCAATGTGGCACCTAGATTTTGATGTATTAGTGAACAAATTAGGATCAAGAGCAAGAGTTTGGATACATAACATGGAAAAAAATCAATCTGAAGGTCATGCCTTTATATTAAACTTCAAATGTACAAACAACATGGCAGAGTATGAAGCTCTTATTTTAGGACTGTAGATTGTAAGAAATTTACGAGGAAAAAGAGTTTCTATATGGGAGACTCTGATTTAATTGTGAAAAAAATTAGAGGAGAATATTCTATAAATAATCCTAGATTAAGCCAATATATAGAAACAGGTTTACATCTAACCAAAGAATTGCTTGAGTGTGATTTTGCTGCAATTCCTAGAAAACAGAACATACAAGCACATAGTTTAGCCACTTTTGCTAGTACCTGTAATATGCCTTTTCAACCAAATCACCAATATACAGCAGAGTTAAGACACAAACCCACTATACCATACAATTTAAAATATTGGCAATTTTTTTCACAGGATACTTAAATCTATCACTTCATGAATGTTGAGGGAGAATTCCAGAATTGTAACATAGACACAGATTGTACATTAGATGATAAAATTGACAGTGAAATAGATGTAAATAACTTAGATTTCACTAAACCCACTAAACTCACTCAAGTAGAAATAGATAATTTAGAAAAGGTAGAGATTGAAGAATTAGAAAATCATGATTCTGACATTTTAAACCTCAAAAATAACTTTTTACCTAAGGGATTAGCCCCATTAGAAGATCTTTTTGATTCAAATGAAGTTGCAAGAAAACCAAAGATGGAACCATTAAGATCATATATAGAAGAATGCAATATAGGAATAGAACAAAGACCAAAACTCATTAAACATTCAAAAGCCATACCTCAAGAAGAAAAATTGAAATGCATGGCTCTGTTTAAATAGTTTCAGGATGTATTTGCATGGAGTTATGAAGACTTAAAATCTTATGAGACTACCATAAAATTGAAATGCATAGCTCTGTTTAAATAATTTTAGGGTGTATTTGCATGGAGTTATGAAGACTTAAAATCTTATGACACTAGCATAATACAACACAAAATACCTATAAAAGAATATCA
Source organism: Pinus albicaulis (assembly GCA_034641835.2). Lineage (NCBI taxonomy): Eukaryota > Viridiplantae > Streptophyta > Pinopsida > Pinales > Pinaceae > Pinus > Pinus albicaulis. The sequence goes on from MU968359.1 coordinate 34,828,538, forward strand.
AAAACCTTTCAAACAAAAGCTTAGAAGAATCAATCCAGGCTTAGAAGAATCGATCCATTTTTAATGCCTTTGATTGAAAAAGAGGTAAAGAGGTTGTATGAAGTTCATATTATTGCACCTATTAGATATTTTGATTGGGTTTCAAACTTAGTTCCCACTAGAAAAAAGACAGGGGAAATCAGACTTTGTGTTGATTTCCATAATTTAAACAAAGTGCCCCTAAAAGATAACTACCCTCTCCCCAAGATGGATCATATTCTACAGAGGTTGGTTGGTTCATCCAGGATTTCATTCCTTGATGGATACGCTGGGTATAACCAGATTTTAGTTTAGCCAGAAGACCAACCAAAGACAACATTTACTAATCCTTGGGGTACTTTCATGTATTTGAAAATGCCTTTTGGATTAATGAATGCAGGAGCCAACTTTCAGAGAGCTATGGATATAAATTTTTCTGAAGATATTCATGATTTTCTTGTAAATTATCCAGATGATATAACTGTATTTTCAAAAAATGACAATGAACATCTATATCATCTAAGACAAGTGTTTATTAAATGCAAGAAATTTGGTATTTATTTGAATCCGAAAAATACTCTCATTGGACTTGAAGAAGGTAAACTATTAGGGCATATAATATCAAAATAGGGAAATAGGATAGACCCAGCTAGAATAGAGGCCATTTTGAACATAAGCCATCCAAGAAATATTAAGGAAATGAAAGCTTTCTTAGTTAAAATCAATTTTCTCAGAAGATTCATTTCAAACTTAGGAGAAATAATTAGATAACTCAATAACATGTTAAAGAAAGACTCAACACTTAAATGTACAGTAGAGGCCAAACAATCCTTTGAATCAATCAAAAAAGCCCTTACAAGAACACCATCCTAATAAGTCACGATTTCAAAAAAGATTTCATTATTTTTTTCTTTTTTCTTTAGAATATACTATTGATGTAGTTTTATTGCAGAAAAATGACCAGGGCTATGAATAAACCATTGCTTTTTTCAACAAATCACTAAGAGATGCCACACTGAAATATAAAATAATGGAAAATCAAGCACTAGCTTTAGTGAAGGCTATTAAAGACTTTACAGCGTACATCTTGTATTCACACATCATTGCTTATGTTCCAAATTCAGTAGTAAAGGAAATTCTAACTCAGAATGGGCCTAATGGTAAAATAGGCAAATGGATTGCCACCATTTTGGAATATGACATAGAAATTAAGCCCACCAAACTCATTAAAGGTCAAGGTTTATCCAAACTAATGGCTAAATCAAACTGTCATGCCTTAGATATAAATTTTATTGCCCAATTAGATTATCAGGAAGAGATGGTGACTCCACAGATCAGTGAAGCCTTTTCAGATTCACCATGGTATGAAGATATCATATTTATATTACTAAAATTATAAGCTCCTCCTAGATCGTCAAGAAATAAAGCTAGATTTTTAAATTTAAAGTTAATGAAATTTTGTATCATAGATAATGCTCTATTTTGGAAAGATCATGGTGGCATTTTATTGAATTGTTTGCTTAAATATGAAGCTGATAAAGTTATGGAAGCCTTTCATGTAGGTGACTATGGAGGACACCTTTACTGGAAGTCAAATGTACATAAAAACTTGAGAGCTGGTTTTTACTGGCCTACACTTTTTGCAGATATGAAAAAGTATGTGACCTTCTGTCACAAATTCCAAATATTTGAAGGGAATAAAAAACTACTACCTTTACCCTTTAAACCCATCTCCATATAAATTCCTTTTCAGCAATGGAGTTTAGACTTCATTGGTGAAATTCACCCACCATCCTCAGCCCAACACAAATGAATTTTGACAACCACAGACTATTTGACCAAGTGGATAGAAGCCATTGCTTCTAGGCAAGCCACTGATACTCTCATATTCTGATTTTCATAAAACAATATATTGTCAAGATTTGGATGCCCCCAAAAGCTCATTACAGATAGTGCAGCTGATTTCAATTCTGAAAATATGATTAACTTCTGTAATAAATACCATATTACCCTTGGCCATTCTATTTCTTATTACCCTCAAGGTAATGGTCTTGCTTAACCCTCCACTAAATCCTTGTTAATATCATCAAGAAACTACTAGAAGACAATAAGAAAACTTGGAAGAAAAGGTTAGTTAATTCCTTATGGGAAGATAGACTTACTACAAATAAGTTCATTGGTGCATCCCCTTATCAGCTTGTATATGGGATGGATGTTGTTTTACCATCCTCTTTAGGAGTACCAGTAATGAAGATGATGCAAGAACTATAGGTAGAAAACAATGATATCCAGAGAAGGATAAATTAGACCATACACTTACAGCAAACCAGGGAAGAAATCTATGTCAAGTCACAAGTTTTCCAAGATAAGATTGAAAAGATATTTGATAGGAAGACAAAGGAATGTGATTTTTACATAGGTGACAGAGTTATTAAATGGGTAGGTAGAAGCAATTTTCACAAGCCATGACTGACAGAAAATTGGTCATTTCATTTACTAACTTCCTTTCAAAATCATTCCCCTTGTAAAAAATACCTTTTCCCCTTCATTTAAACCCTTTTTCCCATTAGTCACTCATTTTGCATTACGAAACCCTTTTTCCTAAGTTAAAATACAAATTTTCCTTTGGAAAAGTAAAAAACCTTTATTAACTTCCATTTTCATTCAAAAATGCACCAAAACCCCAAAAAATATCTTTATCCTAAGTATTTCTTTAAAAAATGACACGTCGGGTCCCACATTGAAAAATTAACTTCTCGATATCAGTTTTTATGATAAAACTTAGTGTATTTAACCTCCATCATTATATACCTTTATTAACATTTAAACTGGTATTTAATTAATTTATTTATGTATATTTCCCAACCCATTATTTGTATATAGCTTATAGTTTAATTCCCCCAAATTTTGATTTATTTTGGGCCCACTTATTGTTACCTCGCCTATTATAATGTCTCACTTACCTTAACCCCATTGGATATATCATATAAACCCAACCAATGTATATATCACATAAACTTCCACATTTGACTTTTCCCTAGCCCTACGCCTATCACATCCCAATCAAGCCCTATTATTTTCCAACCACCAGATCTACATTGACTAGATCCAACGGCCAGTAATCCTTTTTGCAAGCCTGATAGAAAATTCTTTAACCACACCCCAACCTTGTGGAATGTGCGGTTTCCAAATCTCCACTCCCTACTTCGTGGAAAATTTCCATTCGATCGCATCCATTCAAATTATACCGCCAATCACTTTTGATCAATTTGAAAACCTCTCAGTGGTATTCTTGCCCGTTGCAGAAACCACCTTGACATTTAAGTTAATCCACACATTCAATGCTAACCCCTGATTGGTTAAAAAACATATATAAACCTCCCTTTATAACCTTTTCTCCACTTTCTGTTACAATTTTCTGCAGAAGAGCTATTGTCGACCTAAAAATTTGTTGTTGACCTTGTTTTAAACTGAATTTCAAATAGAATTCATCCATTTACTGCTAAAGGCACTGCACAACTAGTTTGAAGCCTTATAAAGATGAGAAGAGCCTCAGAAAGCTTCCGCAACCTCATAACCCCTTCTACAAACAAGAATCTTCACTTTTCTCCAGGTATTCTTCAGTGATTAGGCATGTTCCTAAAACTAAAAGGAATTAATTCAAGTAATTGAATCAATTTAGGAGTTTTAGTAGACCAAAATCGCCTATTGCCTTCCCTATCCTTTTCTGCAGACCCTGGTCTTCCTTTCACAAAAATTTCGAGGTCCTAAGATTGATTTTTGTCAGAGAGAGTACAATTTGATCAATTCGAGCAGTTTAAACCTTTACAGACCTAAAATAAATCCTTGTAGCTTACCAAATCCTTTTTTTGTGAAAACCCTGGACCTATTTTCAAAGGATTCCCAAGGCTTGAGACTGTTTTTGATTGCATAGAGTAATGATTGACGAGTTGGTGTCTTAAATCATTCTGCAAACTGTAATTATCTTTCAAAGGTGCTCTCAAAGACCTGAATCTATTTCTTAAGTCAAAAGAGTAATTAATTGTAAAATCAAGAAAAATAATGACTTCCAAAAGCATTGTATCTGTCAATCCTCTGCAACCTCCAGTTGTAGAAGTAGAACACACTCCCTTGGTTGAAAAATATTTTAAAATTAATGACACAGATACTGAGTTTAACCTTCTTGAGCTCCATTGTTGGAGCCATGACAAATCCATAGACCAAGAAAATGAGGTTTTCATTTGGGAGTCTAATTTTCCAAATTATGTTCTCCCACATACTTTTCGGTGCCCAGAAGTGATTAGAATTTGTCAATATTGGTATTTCCCAAACCAAAGAGCCCTAACAACCCCTAAAAAAAAAAATTTTGTTCCCCATCATAGCTGAGTCTATCAATCAAATGTTGTATATCCAACCGAGGCCAGATGAAACCCCTTTGTCCAATGGGGCTCTTACACAGTTATACCTGAATCTAGACTTCCCCAACAGGTTCCAGATATTCAAAACTTTCATGCATTCATCTGTAGAAAATCCCAAGGCAAATCCTCCTTACCCATCTGGAATATTTTCTGGGAGAACCAAACACATTATCACAATGTTGTCCTGCATTTTGGGTTATTTTACTGATGAGCATGTTGATGTTGCAGTCTTAGGTTTCTTGTCCACTTTCACACTTTTTTAGCCTCCAACTACCATTTTCAATTTTTCCCAATACCTTGCTGATACTATGCATGAAAAACTTGTTAAAATGCCTGAATAAGGTCTTCTCAAGTATTCCTCAGTCCTATTCCACATGTTTTTGTATTTTCAATTAGAGAAATTTGCCATCAACCTTCAAAAGCTTGATGTTAAAGGTAACCCACAACCAATTATATTTTGGACTGCTTTAATCAGAAAATACTCCACACAGTCCACCTACACAGAGTTCATTGATTCTTTCATTCATCCTATGTTCAATATGTTGAACAACAACATGCAGCCAAGAATCAGTGAGGAAATTAAGAAGGTCCTACAATTATCAGAGCATAATATGATAGGAGATTAGTACTTGTATCAAAACCACATAGAGATTAGAGTGTATATGGATCAAATATTATTCCATATAAATTTCCCAAATACCTCCCAATGAGGTTACTTTCCCTTGAGTACATCAGGCAGATCCTTAATTCTGATGGAATCAATTTCTTGGCTGCCAAAAAGAAGGCACGGTTCAAAAGAAAAAAAATAGGTTGGCCCTTTTATTTGTAACAGTAGAGATGTAGGTCCATAGGCTGAAATGTATTTGCAGGAGTTTAAATTCAGTAAAAATTTTCTGTGTATTATGATCCTCTAGGAGTAATAAGAAAATTGAGTTAAATGAAAATTAACTGCTTATGTACATGAGAAGAAACTAGATATTGAGAAATACTCCATTATGTCTAAATGGTTGGAAAACACCTTGACAGAGGTAGAGAAGCAAGGTGATACTAGTCAAATCTTGCAGACTCCAGCCCAAGAAGATAGATATTCAAAAATAATCAAAGAATAAGGATCATACACTGCAGAGACTACTACCGAAACTAAATTTGAATTGATGTACAGGAAGAAGCCAAAATTAAACATTGTCAATGAGAAAGTAAAAACAATTGAAGTAATTTATATTGAAACAATGGTGAAGGATAATGTACCACTTGTAGTTGCTAAAGAAACACATCGGCCTTCAACTTCAAACACTCAGCTAATTTAGAAACAACACAGTTTTGAAGTATCCTCATCCAGCAAACCATCAGAGAAGGAAATGGACATTATGCAGGAATACAAAGAGATAAAGATGAGAAATGAAGCCTTGAAGACTGATACATATAACCAGTATTGTGTAATATTCCTAAAATTTAGCTTTTAGCTAAATGGAATATTATAGGTCATTTTTTCACTAGGTAGGTGAATAAATGGGTGGGGAGGCCCATAAATCTCCTTAGCAGCAATGAAAACACTTCAAGTGTGAAAGGAGACCTTCTAAACAGCTAAATAAAGCACATTTGAGTATGAACAAGGGTTGGATCATGTTGAACAGATAAGCTTTAACCAATTCAACAGTGTTGTTATGGAGGAGTGGACATTAAATGAGGAATAACACAGTTTTGGAGGGAGATGGATTGCATGGAGGAAATGACCTAATTGAGTGGAGCCAAGGGAAAGGAAGCTCATAATCTATATAAGGAAGAGTATGGAAGCCATATGAGGTTATGTTTTGGATTATTATTTTATATGTGGTCTGTTTAGACTTCTTTCATTCTTCAGCTAATTAATTGAGATTGTTGTGTTGTTTAGCATCGGGTTTTCCCAAGTGGGAATCCCACCTCTTCCCTTGAGAGGCCTCTTGGAAGAGCATTGCATTTCATTTCCACATTTAGTTTTCATACCAAGCTATAGCTTTTTTCATCAGTGCAGTTTCTACAGGTTATTGTACTGTGTTGGAGGGCGTAGCAGTGGAGAATTAGATCGGGTGTCTTCAAAGCTATTTTTGCAGTGGAGGAAGGTTTCCACCCATTGGAAGGCCTGCAAAGAAGACCCTTGAGCTTTATTGACACATTTAGTACTAGGATAAGGAGAATTTATCCCCTACAAAGTAGTTCCAGTCTAGATCTACATTATTTTAGGAAGGAGTTGCAGCGGTAGTTGCAGTGGTTGTTTTGGGAGGTGATTTCTTCAATGGAGGAGCCATTATTTCATCTGAAGGATCTATTGGAGAAGAGATGTAGGTTTCTACATCAACTTCAGCCATATCTTCTCATATCATTCATTACATCATATCTTCAGCCCTAGGGTTGCAGCTTACAATGGCACATTGTGTGCATTTTCCAGAAACCCTCTTGGGTTGTCTTGGAAAGCTGATCTAGTGCTTGGATCTATATGTTTAGATTCTATTGGAGTCTATATAAAAAAAATTTACATCATTGCATCATCTCTAGCTTTAGTTATACCCAATATGACTGTGTTGTAGTAGTTCTCTGGCATTTTTTATAGTAGCGACATCTCACTTTTGAGAGTGTTTATGTATTGGAGGCTTGTGTGATCACATTATATTATTGGTGCCTCATTGTTTTGTACTTATTTGATGCATATATCATCAATAATATGGCTTCATATTGGTATCATGATTTTATGTGTTAAATAATTTTTTTTGCTTTCATTTTATGATCTATATTGCTTCTTTCCCATTTGGGAATATTGCAGTGGTATCAAAGCATAATCTTGGCTCATCCTATTCATTCAGCCAATATGTCACCATAAGGAGAAGCTTATCTCAAGAAGAGGAGATGTACAAAAGAAACAAAGACATGAATCCATTATTTGGAGGAATGAAGGAAGAGAGGCTCTCAAAGCTTCTTTTTCAAACTATGCAGAGCATTCATGAAGATATCAAAAAAATGAGAAGGGAGATGAGCAAAGAATCTCCAAAGGGGTTTGAATATGAAGCAAGCCCTAGATTTTTTTCATGATGGGTGTGAGCACGCAGCCACACATTATGATTCAAAATGTAGTCTTATGCCTAGATTTACTGTCAGAGAGATGGAGGGAGGAGATGTGCCAAAGAAGGAGATTCTTGGTGATTATTTGCAAGAATATGAATCTCAATCTAAGAGGTTCAAATATCACCTTAAATTCCAAGGTTTTTGCAAGATCAAGGAGGGAAGAAGCAGAAAGAGCAAGCATCATGATGTGGGTATATTATTTCTATCTACTTTTGATGGTTCACCTAAATGTTCAGTTAGGGTTTGGGTGGAGGAGCTAGACACATATTTGCAGCAACACCAAATTTCAGAGAATGAAGCCATCAAAGTAGCATCGCTGCATTTTGAAGGTAAGGCTTATGCTTGGTGGTTATTTGAATCTTTTTCATTAAAAAATTCAAATACATCTACTTATGCAAAGTTCACTAGGAGAATAGTGGAAATGTTTGATGAAAAACATTCTGAAACACCTTTGGTGGAACTAAACAAACCAAAAAAAAAAAACCTTTGCATGGGTTGGAAGGATCTACGAACCCAACTCCACTTCAGAAAATTGTTGAAGAGGCTAACATCTTGCATAATACCTTTCTAGAGGCAATATCTCTATCTCATACTCCTGGAAAAGAGGGCATGGAGATCCATTTTTCAAAAGAGGATACTCTTATTGAAAAGTTGCCCATTCATATTGAAGAGGAAGAGAAGGCTGGAGGCAACAACACTGTCATATACAGATCATATATAGCACCTCATGCAGAGGAATATGGAGCACTTTCTCCAACAAGAGGAATTATTGTATGTTCACAAATAGTTCCAAAGGATCTCATATGTGGAGATCAAGGCACAATCCATGAACAACATGTTCCATTATTGATTGATTGTGAGACCTTACAAATGAAAGGAGAAGGTAGGGAGGATGGCCAACATCATATGATTAGGAACACACACCCCTATATATTTCATAAGGTTGATGCATAGACTGATTCACGCAGTAAGGGCAAGGACAAAGTTTTCCATTCATATATGCAGTCTACTCTTGATATTGATGTCTCATTGCATGGAGGCATTCCACCTGGGAGACCACCAGATTAGGAGATGATGAGAGATGCTTCACATTTTGTTGCACCTCTCATTGATCCCAGAGGGGTGAGGACCTTGGGAGGACTTGACACAACGCAGAGAGTCTAGGAAAGACTCAAGGAGGAGGGATAAACTCTCCCATTTTCAGCATTACCCACTCTCACTACATATTTTGCGCTGACAGGAGTTGCTGCAGTGATGGAGGATGGCACCACCATGGTGCAAGGAAGCTGCTCCATGGATTTGGAGAAATAGAGGGTACTTCCCTTGAGGAAGGAATCCTCCATATATTGGAGTATATGGAGGCCACTCATGCTTACTTTGGCCAAGATCGGGAGGTTCTTTTTTGATGGTAGCTTCTCATGGGAGGCCAACTTCCAATGGCCACCACTTCTACTTGAGCATGAGCAACTGCATGATGGGCATGGCAGCACTTTGGAGGATGAATTTATCATGAGGGATGTCACAGGAAAATACAACAGCATGTGGGTAGCTTCACATTTCAGATCTTCAGCATTATCTCTTAGGAGGATTGATCCATATTGGAGGTCTCAACTTTTGGTAGAGTACTCCAAGGATCTTGGTGCTTGCATGATTCTTTATGACCCAGAGGGAAATGATAGATACATGGTGGATGATGGGGTCATCTATTCTTGTGGTAGAGTCTTCTTGAATAGAGATTCTAAGCTCAAGGAGAATTTATTACATGCAGCACATGTGGACTTTCTTTCCATGCACTTTGATTCATATCATTCTTTGATGGAGGAGTTCACTTGGGAGGGCATCCAGGAGGATGTATATCATCATATGGAGATATGCATAGCCCGGATGATGATGGAGAGGTTGTCACAACCACTTCCCTACTCATTGAGATTAAGGGGGAACTTTCAGTTGATCCATTTCAGGTCAATGACCAAAGTAAATAATATAGGATGTACATTTATGCATGATGATTTGTACTCCAATAATTTTTGTGAGCAGCATGTTGTACCAAGGAGGATCATTCCTTCTTGTATATTTTATTTGGATGTACTTGAGGCCATTTGCAGCATTCATTTTTTCCATTCTATTAGTGTTTTGTGGGAGATGCCACATGATTCTTGGTGTGCACCATTGGCACCAAATTTTACTTTTATGATCCCATCTTGTAGGATGATTGTGGCAGAAAACAAGTGGCTAAAAAGACACTCGTTATTCTTTTATTTGAGGCAGGAAGGGGATGCACTACGCTAGTTCCACATGTGGGACTATGATCCACCTTCCGGTTGTCATATGGCAACTTTTTTTTATTTGTTTTTGCTTCCATATATTGGTGGTGTTCTTATTCTTATGGGAAGACTTTTTGGGAGGATGGAAAAATATTTGGAGGTGCCCATTGGCAGTATGATTCTCCATACTTAATATGTTGCATTTTTTAGGATAAACAATGGGAAAGCCATGATTATCACACTACATCTCTTGTATTCATGTGGGAGGAGCCATTTGGAGAACTTGAGTTCTTGGGAGAGGCACTTCATGGATGTTTTGATTGGTGGGGTAACTTGGGACATTCTTGGAGACCATAATATTTTAGCCCAAGATCAGCAGTATCCCCGTACATATCATAAATGGAGACAGAAATAACATCGGTGGAAAAATCTAATCTCTCCATACAGCCCCAATACATTTCATGAACAAGGGGTTGAAGATTTCTTTGATGACCTACCTAGAATGGCTCATTTCATTTGGATGATAGCATGGGTATGGGAGTCCCTCATTGGGAATGAGATCCCTTATGTTTTTCATCACTCCTACCTTGAGGAGGCCATTGGACAGCAAGAAGGTTTCCATATAGACCTTCCATTTTCTCATGATGAGAGCCATTACGTTTATCCACTAAAGGCCAACTTTCACACATGGGAGGAACCATTGGGAGGTAGAATTGTTGTAGAATATTTGAAGCAATGGTGGAGACTATTTGATGAGGATGCCACAAGAGGAAAAGAGTAGAATTTTTCTCCACCTTTATAGTTGCTTAAGGACAAGCAACATTTTGGAGGGGAGGACTATAATATTCCTAAAATTTAGCTTTTAGCTAAATGGAATATTATAGATCATTTTTTCATAGGTAGGTGAATAAATGGGTGGGGAAACCCATAAATCTCCTTCGCGTCATTAAAAACACTTAAAGTGTGAAATGAGACATTCTAAACAGCTAAATAAAGCACCTTCGAGTATGAATAGGGGTTGGATCATGTTGAACAAGTCAACTTTGACCAAGTCGTCAATGTTGTTATGGAGGACTGGACATTAAATTAGGAATAACATAGTTTTGGATGGAGATGGATTGCATGGAGGAAATGACCTAATTGAGTGGGGCCAAGGGCAAGGAAGCTCATAATCTATATAAGGAAGAGGATGGCAACCATATGAGGTTATGTTTTGGATTATTGTTTTGTATGTGTTCTGTTTAGACTTCTTTCATTCTTCATATGTTTAGTTGAGATTGTTGTGTTGTTTAGCAACGAGTGTTCCCGAGTGGGAATCCCACCTCTTCCCTTGAGAGGCATCTTGGAAGATTATTTCATTTCATTTCCACATTCAAGTTTCAGACCAATCTACAACTTTCTTCATCAGCGCAGTTTCTATAGTTTATTGTGCTATGTTGCAGGGTGCAGCAGTGGAGAATTAGATCGGTTGGCTTCAGAGCTAGTTTTGCAGTGGAGGAAGGTTTCCATCTGTTGGAAGGCTTGCAAAGAAGCCCCTTGAGCTTTATTGAAAAATTTAGTAGTAGGCTAAGGATCATTTATCCCCTATAGCGCAATTCTAGTCTAGATCTGCGTTATTTTAGGGAGGAGTTGCAAGGGTAGTTGCAGTGGTTGTTTTGGGAGCTGATTTCTTTAGTGGAGGAGCCATTATTTCATACAGAGGATCTATTAGAGAGGATTTGTAGGTTTCTACATCACCTTTAGCTGTATCTTCTCATCTCATTCGTTGCAGCATATCTTCGGCCCTAGGGATGCAGCTTACATTGGCACATTGTGTGCATTTTCCGGAAACCCTGTTGGGTTGTCTTGGAAAGCTGATCTAGTGCCATGATCTGTATGTTTAGATTCCATTGGGGTATATATCAGTATTTTTACATCATTTTATCATCTCCAGCTATATTTATACCCAATATTACTGTGTTTTAGCAGTTCTCCGGCATTTTGTATAGCATCAACATCTCACTTTTGAGAGTGTTTATGTATTGGAGGCTTGTGTGATCACATTCTATGATTGGTGCCTCATTGTTTTGTACTTATTTTCTGCATATATGATCAATAATATGGATTTATATTGGTCTCATGATTTTATGTGTTAAATACTTGTTTTTGCTTTCATTTTATGAGCTATATTGCTGCTTTCCCCATTTGGGAATATTACATATTGGAAGCAGTCACCCAGTGACCAAAGTAGATTGCTTTTCACTTTTGACTGTAAGACTAGGAAGATGCAGATGACCTTCCTGCAGCCTAAAGTAAAGCATCCCAAATCAATAGAAGATTACAAAAATAAATCATATGAAGTTCAAGTAGAAGATCTTCATCCAATTGATCAGATAGAATTTCAAAAACAAGATGGTGAAATGCTTTATTCCACAATGACAAATCAAATCCATGAGTGTACAGAAGCTACAAAACACCCTTGGGAACAGTAAATATCAACTTAAATTAGAAAAGGCATCTCACAAGCTAAGGATAACAGAATCAAATCGTTGGAAGATTTGATTATTGAAGTAGGATATGATCCAACAAATGTAAAAGTTGCAGATGAATTGATAAAGAAGAATAATGCAAACATTGTTGCATTAAAGAAGAAATTAAAATCTCCTCCTACTGAACATCCTCAGGAAAAGGAAGTGTTACAAGATGAAAATTAGAAAGATGAGATGATGAATCCCATTCTTCAGTTGACTGCCCAGATAAAAGAAATGGAGAATGAAATGGACAAATTGGTCCAAGAGAAAAAGGCCAGAGCAGAATAAGTTCATGTCATTGTAATTCATGTGGTCACAACAACTGTGCCTTCTACATTAGTAGAACCATTGGCTCCTATAGTCCTAGTGGCGACAAAACTTCCTGTCACATCAACTACTACTTCAGTCACAGATTCCTCTACATCAATAACATAGCCTACAGATGAGGCAAGTAAATTAGTTAAAGAAATGCAGGACATGTCTATTCAGACAAATGAAATCAACAAACTTAAAGAATAGCTGAAAATTCTGGAGGATCTAAAGAAGCTTGCTCAGAATATGCTCAGAAATAAAGAACAAAAGGAAAACAGGTTGAATGAGAAATTGAAGAAATTGGAGAAAGATCTAACACTGAAAGAACCAATGGCACAATCCAAGCAGTAACTATGGGCCAATATCATTGAATCTTTCACTGATATTTGGCCATCCATACAGGTTATCTATGAACAAAAAGATTTAGTCAAAGTAGTAGGTGAAGCCATCCAGAAATTCAAGGAAGAGCTTGGCAAGAAGCCAAAAGAGGCAAATGAGATCATAAAATTTCTTAATTCCAAGAATAGGCAAGAATTGGAATAAATTGGTATAGCTGACAGAAAAGATACAATTCTTGAAGTCATGAAGGTAATTTCGAAAAGGAATATGATGATACAGCTAGAAGAAAATTTTCAAAACATGGAGTTTTCCATCACAAAGTTCATGATGAAGTTTGACACTCTCAGAAAAAAAGGCCTTCCAAATCCACTAGCCATTCATGATAGATTAATGAAATAGGATGATTATGATAAGAAGATGAGAGAAGTGGTTAAGGAGAAAGCTACTAATTCAGCCATGCAGGGAATTCCAACAGGGAAGGTACTTTACAAAAGCTTTGAGAACCTTTTTTACCTTAAAAATGAAGTAAAACACCTATTTTTCAACATGCCTACATTCTAAAAATACACAAAGGCTGATGAGATATTCAGAAGGATGATGAAGATAAAATTACCAGAAGCAGAATTTTGGGAGAAATTAACTGATTTACTGTGAAAGAAGTAAAGGTTAAAATAGATAAAAAGAGAAGACAGTTTTTACAACTACAGAACAATGGTAACAATGAAAACAGAATAGTGAATGATGAAAATTAAAACAATAGTCAAAAGGTCAAAGAGTATCAGAGTCAAAGAGTATCATTTTAAAGTCAGAGTTAAAATCAAATCAGAAATTACAAGAAAGACATAAACATTGCCAATGTAAAGAACACTCCGCTTCCCAACAAACAGCCTTCGTTGATAAAATAGAAAAGAGAGAAATCAGCAGCAAAATATCAACAACTAAATAGTAAATTCAATAAAATAAAGGACATCTTGCATTATTTAGATAGTTGTCTCTATCTTCTCGCATAAAGATATTTATTTTTCCATGAATAATTCCTAAGTTTGTTTTAGGATATTTTGTAAGATTTTTTGTATAAATACTTTTCAATTCAAAGTATTGAATGTGGATGAATTGCTGAACATTTCTATAGTTCTACTATTCTGGAACCTGAGGGTGATTGTACCAATTTCAAGTCAACTGACTAGATTAAAGCAATAAAGAGATTATATTACAGGATCCATGTGTTGGGCCACTACAGTGAAGTAATTTATACTTTTTCAATTGTTTCTTTTTGAAGTTTTAACAAATACTTGTATGTTTTTTCTAAATCTAAATGACATAACAAGAGTGTTATTACAGAATATGTTTAATTGCACTCTTTCTTGAACTGTTTATCATTTATATTTTTTCTTCTGAAATCTAGATTAGGGAATTCTTAGTTGCTCCCTAGTTTCGATTGACCTCTGTCTTTTCACTCATTATCCGCATTTGAGAACCCTTAATTGCTCTCTTACCCCGATTGAAACCATTTTAACTATTAGCCTAAGGATATGAAGTTACTCAACTATCTTGTCGTGTGAATACTTCCCTTTAGAACTTTGATCCTGCTTCTGCAACTTGACACTTTGAATCCATTAGCCCAATTGTAAGCAGACCTACATCTATAAATCTGAGTAAGTGATTTCACCACCAAATCAAATCCAAAAATTAAATCCCAAGTAATCCTACATAACTAGCCTAAAATCAACTCAATCAACAAATATGTTATGCGGATTAATCCCTCTTATGGACAAGAGTGATCTCCCTAGTATTCTATGAATAGCTAGAAGCAAACATCCATTTGTAAATAGTCTACTCTAGATTATTTTCAATTCAGAATTATTATAAACAAAGAAAGAGGACATGCCCCTACCTTGAAATCCAATGTTCGGTGCAATATTTTATCCAGTCGCTCCAAAGAGGCTTCTTCAATAAGTAGAACCTGCAATCAAAGAAATACAAAAGAATTAAAATAACCTGCAACATATAAGAATTAATAACAACTAATCTAACTTAGTGATCAAGGAATCAAATAATCATAAGAGAAACTCAATGAGAAAAGGAGATCTATATGAATTATCTTGAATGAAAAGAGTAACTTTACAACTTGATGCCTTGATGTCGTACAAGTTTCTCCTGGGGTCCTGAACAATCATTCCTCCTTTAGTTTTACAAGCCTTCCTCTCTTTGAACCAGCATGGAGTTATGGACATAAGGGTGTGATCATTCTTATGCCAACAACAACTAGTGTAGAGATCATGCTCTCTTAAGGATTTCTTCAGCAATTACCGTATACAAGGTACCCTTGAGACTGAAACATCATAAAAATTTATAGGGAAATGGAGGTAGTTTAAGTTCCATGAAGAGGGGGATGGATTCCTCTCATGAAGGGAATTGAGCTCCATATACCAAGGGATAAGATCCATGAGTAAAGGGATAAAGCTTCATGAGTGGAGGGATAAAGCTTGAACTGATTGTGCCTCTAGAAGCTTCCAGTTGGGAGAATATTCGACCAGATGGGCTTCTAAAACTTAATTTTTCATTTATTTTAATTTTTATGGGGATTCGCAGGTTTTATAGGCAGAATGTGTAGGAGCTATCGTAGGGTATAGAAGAAATATCTGAGAACCTGTAGGAAAGGGCTAGGAAAAGTGTGGAGTTAGACTTTTAAGGTTTTTAATGAGATTTTTTCCAATTCCAAGACTTGGTTTGGGAACATTAGGGTTTTTGAATTCTAAGGAAGCATAATATAGGTAGTGATGGACCTATATGGATAGTCAAATGTCATGGTGACAAAAGAACGTGTAACAGATTGCCCCTAAACTGTGAAACTTGAGGTTGTTCTGAAGAGTGAAGTGCTTTATCATTCCGAGGATTGGATTGCGGACACACCGGTCGAAAACTCGTAAAAAATTCAATGCAAGAATATATATATATATATATCATCGCTGAGGTAGGAATTCCCATACTTAGATCAAAACTAACTAAATGTTCTAGTACAAAAATTATTTTAATATCACATCAATAGTAGACACAGCATGGGCGCAGCCATCTGTCATAAGTAGTCTACTATGTCATGAATAATAAAACTCTTCATAGCGTGGATGGTGGAAATTAGATCTAGGGTCTTGATTTCCGCTTCCTGAACTAGTACGTTTCTATCCATGCGATTGATTGTGTCGAAGTCGAACATGGTAGAAACCACTTGATTACCAGTTAATGATGTGAAATGTTAACAAGTGTGAGAGAAACCACCAATAATGACAATGGTTCTCAAATCACTCAGTACAATCCATGAAGTCTGAATGAATGATTTGTAGTCGAACACTTCATAGTATCATTCGGTCGAACGTCAATGATGCAACCTGTCGTTAAAGGCGAGAAACCTTCCATTAGGGAATGCAGATCCCAAGGTATTGATAGGATTCTAGATCAAATTTCTAGATGATGAGCTGTCGTCGATAGAAAGTGACCCGTCACAGGAAATACCACGACACGAAACCATTAGATCAAGTTTTGAAGAAATATTTGTAAGTACTGACTCAGGGATGGTCAACGTAGATGGAGACAAATGTTTGTAATGAATGGTTTATTTTAACTATGTCTTGGACACTGCAGATGGTTTGGTAAAAATTGACCTAAAGCTAATACCCAGAAACTGGTTGAAGACTTTCAATGTGGTTTGATTAACTGTTAGAAAAATTATCTTCCCAACCCAGGTACAAGTGTGACAAAAGTGTCATGTTCAAGAGTGGTATACTACTTTTTAAACAAGGGTGACAACTAGATTCCTTTTCTCTCTTTTTCCCCCACCATTACTAGCAAGTACCTCTTTATTTTTAACAAGCTTGAGGAGGATAACATTTTCTTGTTTGTGTAAGATCACCATTCAGATGATTCCATCTTAGTATTAAAATTGAACCCTAAGAAGGAGTGGTTCGGTCCTGTTTGTAATCGACAGGCCCTTTACTGTTAAATTTTAATGAGTTCAGTATAGGAGAAACTCATTGTTTTTCAATTTTATGGAGTCAGAAGAAAAACATAAGTAAACTCTGTGTTGTACTTTTTCGTAAATTTAGTCTCTCAAGCCCAAAAAAGGATAAAATAATACAGGAGAGAACTCTATTGACCATTATTAGTCAACATATACCTTTTTCGTAAATAGTCCATTTCAGTCCGGAAAAGGGGTAAACTTATACTGAAGGGACGACTATTCATTTCCTTTAACGAGTTCGAATAGTCAAGTACTCGGTGATATTTTCATGTTTAGAGAGTCTAAAAATGGCTTAAAAGAGAACTCCAGGATTTCGCATTTTCATAATTTTCAAGAGCCCGAAAAACTGATAAAAGTATACTTAGCGTCAAAATAATTCTTTTCACCAAAAAACCTATACTCTGCACAAAAACTAGAGAGATTAAAAATACCTATTCGAGAGAAGTAAAAATATTTAAAAATAGCCTTTTAAAGTGAAAAATAAATCAAATATAATATTTTTATTCATTCAAAAAATATAAAAAGGAGTTTAACAAAATCATTTTCACCTTTTATCTTCAAAGCAGTGAATTGAGAGCTTTTGGCAAAAACGTTCCAGAGCTAATATTGGGAGAACCGACTATTCATTCGATGACTTGTCAGAACTAGGTAATCCACATCGTCTTAATCTTCATTTCTATCCATTTCAATTCTCTTTTTTAGCTTTAATTTCATTTTTTGGGAGGAATTTATGTTCAAAAATGTGCTCTCGGAGGTCCGCAAGTTATACACGCGCTACCTGCGGACCCCAATAATTTTTCAAAAGGAAAATTATCGAGCTACTGTGGTTTTTTTGTGGAGATCGTGCAGACGTCCACACTATCTCCACACAAAAACTGCAGAGGCACCGTGACAGTTTTTAAATTTACAAATTCTCTTAAAAATTATTAAAGTTTTACACTACAATGGTTTCTAACTTTCAAATGTGTTTATTTGCAGTCTATTTCACCATGTTAGAGTGGAGAGAACGTGACCATGAGGCTATAGACATTGAAGCCATGAATGATCCCGCAACAATGTGTGTGTTAAAAAATTATGGTTTATATAATTTCTAGGTGATCCAAGGTATGAAAGCACTAGTAGAGCTGATGACATGGTTAGTAAACATATGGGATGTTCAAGATCAGTGCTTTATCATTGGTAAACATCGGCTAAAAATCAAGCACGAGGATATCTATTTCCTCACTAGATTGTCCAGAAGAGGAGAAAACATATCCTTGTTTGGTGCTAGACAGCGTGGCCTACCCGTTGCTAGCTACAAACAAAATTTTTGCAGTGATGAGGCAGATCCAAAGGATAATCGCATAAACATAAAAACTATCCTGCAATTAGATCTCGAAGTGATTGTATTCAAGGTAACGAGGTTGTGTGGAATTGCAGCTCCACATGTAGCCACTAAATCTCAAATGCAGACCGCGGTAGAGTGTTTCAGAGGCACCATATTCAACTGGTGTGAAGGGGTATTGGCCAAAATAAAAGGCGAACTAACTAGCGGAAAGAATGAAAAGTTAAAAAAAAATTGGTTATGGTGCCATTTTGATTTCTTTTGCTTTGGAGAGAAAATTGCTTCTCACCCCTCAGCTTATTCTAGTAGATCGTGGGGAACCTCAGATGGTACGTTGGGTTGCATTAATGTCCAGCCATGGTGGTGATGGCAATTTAATGGTTCGGTTCACTCCGGTTTAATTTATGTGGCTAAGGAACCAAGTCTTCACAATTGAAGACTTCCCTTATGTAGGTATAGATTTCAGAGGTGATCTTGAGATGTCCTTGCCTCCAAGGGCACAGTGGGACGAATCAGGTAAGCGAACTATTTTGATGTTTTTAATCGAATTTTTATTTTTGTTTTATCATCCAATACTGATAAAAATATTTAAATGTAGATTTTGGTCCAAGAAGTCCAGCTACACTCTGTCGCTTTGATAGGTGGCAAGAAGAGCCTATAACACCACCACAGGATCAGGCAGCAGAGATCCTAACTGATATCGAACACAACCTAGAGAGCTTAACCATAAATATTCTCGAGACAGGGACATATGACATTCCTCCCCAGCTTCAGAGACATGTTA
Organism: Pinus albicaulis; assembly: GCA_034641835.2. Classification (NCBI taxonomy): domain Eukaryota; kingdom Viridiplantae; phylum Streptophyta; class Pinopsida; order Pinales; family Pinaceae; genus Pinus; species Pinus albicaulis. The sequence goes on from MU968359.1 coordinate 34,847,618, forward strand.
CAGGTGTTCCAGGACAATTTAGGAGATTCCTACACAAGGTAGTGTGTGTCATAGTCTACTACCATGATCATCATCACGGACGATGGATGATCATTGTGGATTGACATGTTTTTTTTTGTATCATTATTTATTAGATCATAAGGTGTTTGAACCTATGATCATAGACGATGTAATATTTTTCAAAACAAACCTATCTATGATATTACTACTTTCTCTGAGTATCTTGTTCAAGATGTATCAAATGTTGTTTTGGTTTACTATTTTAATGTTGCAAATCTCTATTTAGAATATGATTAGCTAATGCATCGACCAATGTGTTTAAATTTCTTGAAATGTGTTGATATTCAATGTAATCAAACTGTTGTTCCAAGAGACGAACCTTCAAAAATAATCTCAATAACACTGGATTTTTAATTGCGTATACTCTGTTTAAATGTAATACAATGAGTTATGAATCCAATCTAATCATCAATCATCGAATACCAAATTAAATGGCATCAGATAATAACTCAATGACTTCCCTATATTCTACAATATTGTTTGTTGTTTGACCAAGGCTTACCCCATGCATAGAAACTAACTTGTCAGTGGGTGAATAGACGACCCAGGCCGCGGAAGAAATATTATGTGTACTAGGACATGCACCATTAGCAAAACCAATGTACATTTCAAGGGATGTTGACATCTGCAATATCAATAGTAATCAAGATAAGAAGTGATAGTATTAACAACAAACTTAATCGAGACACACTTATCTAATCTAAGGCACATTATCTAAAAAATAACTAATATACAAGTGAGATCTTCACACAAGAGTCAAGCATAATATCTCTTAAGATAAAGACCATTTATGGGCTTATCTGAAGAGACCCCATCATAATCAGTCAATTCATAGGCCCCTTTTGCAAGCACATGATTGACAATGTAGGGACCATGCCACATTGGTTCGAATTTCCCAGCAGCTAGCTTATCGTTAGCTTGATCATATACTAAGACTAGGTCACCTTCTGAAAAAACACGAGGGGTAACACTTCGATCATACTGAGATTTCACATGTTTCTTATGAGCTTCGGTAGCTAATGTAGCGGTGCGTCGAGTCTCATCTAATTTTTCTAAGTACAAAAAGTGTTTTTCCTCTTCAGAGGTAGCTGGTAGTAGCTCTATCACTAATTGGAGTGACAGTATTTTTCATTCAATGGGTAACACAGCTTCTAAACCATAGACCAATTGAAAAGGAGTGAACCCTGTAGCATTTTTTGCTGAGGTTCGGTATGCCCATAGTGCCAAAAAAAACATGGTATGCCAATTCGATTTGTGAGTTCCGATAATCTAGTTAATCATGGTGGTTAAAACTTTATTGACGGCTTAAACCTAACCATTAGCCTGCGGGTAATATGGAGTAGAGTTATCATGGCACAGGCCAAGTTGATTAGAAAGTTCAGTCATCATTATATTTTGAAAATGACTCCCATGGTCTATGATAATAGCTTGGGGTACACTGAAATGAGAAATTACATGATTGAATACGAACATAGCTATAGTTTTTCCACCTTTCGTGAATGTAGGCATCACCTCAACCCATTTCGTAAAGTAATCTACCGTGATAATAATAAACCCATTTCCCCCGGCCGAGTGAGGGTTACATGTAATAAAATCAATTCCCCATTTCGCAAAAGGACCAATAACAATGATGGGTAAAGAGGAGTTGGAGGCACACACATCTTTCGATCAAAAATTTGGCGGTTGTGGAATTTTTAGACCACAATAATACAATCTTTGAAAAATGACGGCAAAAAATAATCGTTGCACAATATCTTTTGGGTTGTGGCAAACCCAGACATATGACCACCACACGACATAAGATTTTGATAGCTAAGGTAGACTAGGGAAAACACAAAGCAGCAGGTGATTTGGTTCCTAAAAAGAGAATTTTCAAATTTTCAAAACATTTCCAGAGGTCCGTACATTATAATGGAGAACAAAGAAGTATCGAACTATTTTGAACTACAAGTCGCGGAGGCTATCACACTTTTTTCAAATGAAAACCGCAAAGGCAAGGAAAAGTACAGAAAAAATAAATATTCAGCTTTTCCTTTTAGGGATTCTTAGAAGTTATCTACCCAACCGAGTCTCAGACTAATCAAAATCAGAAAATTGTGAAAATTCAAACTGAAAAATAAAAAAGGAAAACTAAGTTATATTCCCCAGTGGAGTCACCATTTTGTTATGCGGATTAATCCCTCTTGCGGACAAGAGCGATCTCCCTAGTATTCTACGAATAGCTAGAAACAAAAATCCATTTGTAAATCGTTTTCTCTAGATTATTTGAAATTCAAATTATTATAAACAAAGAAAGAGGACATGCCCCTACCTTGAAATCCAAGGTTTGGTGCAGTCTTTTACCCAGTCGCTCCAAAGAGGCTTCTTTAATAAGTAGAGCCTACAATCAAAGATAGAAAAAAGAATTAAAAGCACCTGCAACATATAATAATTAAGAAAAACTAATATAACTTAGTGACCAAGGAGTCTAAGTATTGAATTATTCAAATAAGCACAAGAACAACTCAATGAGAAAAGGAGATCCATATGTATTATCTTGAATGAAAAGAGTAACTTTACAACCTGATGCCTTGATGTCATACAAGTTTCTCCCGAGGTCCTAAAAAATCATTCCTCCTTTAGTTTGACAAGCCTTCCTCTCTTTGAACCATCATGGAGTTATGGACATAAGGGTGTGATCATTATTATGCCAACAACAACTAGTGTAGAGAGTATGCTCTCTTGAGAATTTCTTCAGCAATTACCATATACAAGATAACGTTGAGACTGAAACATGAGCCCAATTTATAGGGAAATGGAGGTAGTTTCAGTTCCATGAATAGGGGGATGGATTCCTCTCATGAAGGGATTTGAGCTCCATAGACCAAGGGATAAGCTCCATGAATGGAGGGAAAAAACTCCGTGAGTGGAGGGATAAAGCTTGAACTGATCGCGCCTATAGAAGCTTCCAATTGGGAGAATATTCGACCAGCTAGGCTTCTAGAACTTACTTTTTCCTTTATTTTATTTTTTACAGGGGTTCTCAGGTTTTATAAGAAGAAAGTACGGGAGCTGCCGCAGGCTATAGAAAAAATATCCGTGGACCCGCATGAAAGGGCTAGGAAAAGTGCGGAGCTAGACTTTTAAGGGTTTTAATGAGAAATTTTCCAACTCCAAGACTTGTTTTGCGAACATTAGGGTTTTTGACTTCTATGGGAGAATAATGTAGGTAGTGATGGACCTATATGGATAGTTGAATGCCATGGTGACAAAATAATGTGTAACAAAAGATAAATGATATAGAGAGAACCCTCTTTGAGCATTAGGAAGGCTTAAAAGTAGGTTTGTGGTTACCTCTAGTATTTTTTAAAGCAGAATAAAATAAAAAATAAACAACCCTTTGAGAATTATTGGACTGATAACATTCTAGTGACCATACTGGGTAGCTAACCTGTCCTTAGTGTTAAAATTAATCTTAAAGGAAATAATTTTACTTATATTTTCACCTTAATATTGTTTTAAAGGGTTGTTAGTAAACTTTTCATTAAAAATTGAAATTATGGCTTCCAGAAGAATTTACTATACTAGGTCTAATCTAGATCTAGAACTTGCTGTAATAGTAGATAATCCTGACAGAATTTTAAAGAAAAAAAAAAGTAGAAATTTTAGGTAATAAAAATTTATTGATCAAATAAAATTCTCTTCCCAATAAATTATTAAGTTTACAAGACATTGAATTTGATATAGCTTTTGAGAAAACTTTGTTTATAACTAAATCAGAAAGTAAAATATATAATAGTGTAATAGATCCTAATTTCATTTCATTTATTGAAAGTAAGAAGGAAACTGTTTCAATAGATTCAAATGAAAAATCCCTAGAAGTATATGATAAACTTGATGCTTTAACTGCAACTTTGATCAAGGAAATTGATGAAACTTATTTTCAACATTTAGTTGAATTGACTACTTTATTTTCCTATACCCCTAAGCCTTCTACTAGTCATTTAGATACCAGTCATTTAGAATCTGTAGGTTCATCCTTGTTTAGTACCACCTCATCTATTATTTCCACCACACTTCATTCCACAGAATCCTTCATTCGTAAGCTTCCACTTCAACCTAGAATTTTATTTCCATCTCCCAACACCTCAATTTCATCCCCTAGTATTTCTACTACTTTTTATAGTGCTTCATTTTCATTTCCAAGCTCCTCTTCTAGCATCCCAACTACATCTTCTATTATCCCAACCTCATATGGAATTACTTCAAACTTACTTCCTAGCCAAGCTATAATCCTAGCCATGGCTTCCAGATATGCACCTTTGGTTCTACAAGCCCCTCTACATGCCATGCCCCAAGATTACCAAAGAAAAATATTTCAATTTGATGGTACTAGTAATTACACTGACCAACAACATGTTAACAAAATGACATATTACTTTGAATTGCATAAAATAGATGAAGCCGATGTTAAAATGAGACTTTTTTCTCAAACTTTAGTTGGTGATGTGAATAAGTGGTTTAAAGGTTTTCCTGCTGGTAGTATTGTTGATTTAGTTTCTTTCCATACGATGTTTCTTAATATATGGGAGAATAAAAAGAATCCTTTACAAATTTTATCTAAATTTGAAAACATGAAAAGAGCACCTAATGAAATAGTTCAGGACTATTGTACAAGATATAACAGTATTTACAATGCAATCCCTGCCAATCTTAAACCTCCTCCAGACTCTGCCCTGATCAAATTCCCTATTGTATTTGATACAGATATGGCTTACCAACTGAGAGAGAGAAACCTAGAAACCTTAGAGCATATGCAAAGTAATGTTGCAAGTGTAGAGAAAAACTTGTTAGCTAAGAAATCTAGATTGACAAATGAAAGTAGAGTGACAATAAAGGAGGAAAAATCAACCTCAAACCTTAAAATAGATAGCTTAGCAAAAAATTTAGAAATAATTATGGATAGATTAGATAATATGGAAAGGAATCCACATTGGGATAACCAACAATAAGGTCCTCAAATAAGAAATCCCAATTTCAGGAAGAACACCAACACTTGTAAATCTAGAGAATCAACACCCGATCAAACAATAAGACCACCTTTCCAAGAGAACTATGTTGAACATTTTCACCAAAACAAAGATGATGAATACCCTTAGATAAATATAATGGGAATTAATGATGATAATACCATTTTTCTTACACAAGAAGAACACGATTATATGAATTACAACAATTACAGTTAGAATCTAGTGTCTCTTTTGATTACAAGCAAGGTTATGAGTTTGCAATTAATGAAGTTCATAAGCAATATAACCTTAGGAGTAAGAAATGGTAGAAGCCCCTACTAAGAAATATGCCCAAAATTAAACAAAGAAAACAATAGAAGGTCCTACAACCAAAGTACCACAAATCCTCCCTAGGGAAACCCAGCAAAACTCTAGTTCAAATCAAAAAAATTCAAATCCTAATCAGAAAATTTCTAGTCCTAAAATTACACCCAGTCCTAAAATCGTTGACATTACAGATACTGATGTTCAAACTTCAGTTGATCCTCAAAAATCTTATGCTGCTAAAACAACAATTACTGATCCTAAAACATCTGTTGTTGATCCAAAAGCAGTTGATCCTAAAACAGTTGCTGCCAAAACAGTTGCTGAAACTTCTAAAACTGCGAAAGTTACCACAGAAACTCAAATTATCCCTGAAAATAAGATAAAATAAAATAAAACATTGGAAACACAAACAGAAAATGAAAAACCAACTATAGAAAAAGAAGAGAAGCACACTTAATCTGCATGAACAAAAGAATAAATAATTTAGTTAGGAAAATCACAAGCACCATTCAACATCCAAAATGAAATTTCCAAATTGAAAATATCAATTCCTTTAATAGAGTTGGTTAAGCATGACTAATACAAATAACAGATCATTGACACATTAAACCTAAATGAAGGAGAAGAATCTATCAATTTGAGTGATGACCAACCAGAACTAATATTTGGTCCGGAGGTAAATGGAAAACACCAAGAAGGAGGATTTCCTCCTTTCTACATTAGCTTGATTTTTCATGATCAAATTTTTAATAATGTTATGCTAGAATTAGCATCTTCACATAATTTAATGCCAAAATCCATTATGGAGACTTTGAATTTAGACATCACTAGACCTTATACAGATCTTTTGTCATTCGATTCCAGTAAAGTGAGATGTCTAGGCTTAATCAAATATTTATGTGTCACTCTAGTTCAATACCCTGGAAAAAGCATAGCAATGGATATTGTAGTAGCTGATATCCCTCCTAAGTATGGAATGTTTTTATCTCGCTCGTGGGGAGAAAAACTACAGGGATCTCTACAATTAGACATGCCTTATGCCACTATTTCATTATTTGGCCAACCCAAGAAACTTTACAAAGAGACATTAATGAAGTACATGGTTAGTAGTGTAGACAGAAATCGAAACTATCCTATCTATTCTAGACCTAATGATATGGAATCTTTCATTTTGTGTAATTTTGAAACTGGTATAGAGAACAAAACGGAATTAAAACAGAAAAAGAAATACCCAGATAGTGAGAACATATTTCATGAATCAATGTGGCACCTAGATTTTGATGGATTAGTAAATAAATTAGGAGCAGGAGCAGGAGTTTGGATTCATAACATGGAAAAAAATCATTCTGAAGGTCATGCCTTTAGATTAAACTTCAAATGTACAAACAACATGGCAGAGTATGAAGCTTTTATTTTAGGACTGCAGATTGTTAGAAATTTAGGAGGCAAAAGAGTTTCTATTATGGGAGACTCAAATTTAATTGTAAAAAAAATTAGAGGAGAATATTTTGTATATAATCCTAGATTATGCCAATATAGAGAAACGATTTTATATCTAATCAAAGAATTGCTTGAGTGTGACTTTGATGTAATTCCTAGAAAACAAAACATACAAGCACACAGTTTAGAAACTTTTTCTAGTACCTATAATATGTCTATTCAACCAAATCACCAATATACAACAGAGGTAAGACACAGGCCCACTATACTAGACAATTTAAAATATTGGCAAATGTTTTCACAGGATACTCAAATCTATCACTTCAGGAATGTTGAGGGAGAATTCAAGAATTATAACATAGACACAGATTATATAGTAGGTGATAAAATAAACAGTGAAACAGATGTAAATAACTTAGATTTCACTAAACCCACTAAATTCACTCAAGTAGAAATAGATAATTTAGAAAAGGTAGAGATTGAAGAATTAGCAGATGATGATTCTGACATTTTAAACCTTAAAAATAACTTTTTACCTAAGGGATTATCCCCATTAGAAGATATTTTTGATTCAAATTATGTTGCAAGAAAACCAAAGATGGAGCCATTAAGATCAGATATAGAAGAATGCAATATAGGAACAGAACAAAGGCCAAAACTCATTAAAATTTCAAAATCCCTACCTCAAGAAGAAAAATTGAAATACATAGCTCTGTTTAAAAAATTTCAGGATTTATTTCCATGTAGTTATGAAGACTTAAAATCTTATGACACTAGCATAGTACAACAAAAAATACCTATTAAAGATCAAAAAACTTTCAAACAGAAGCTTAGAAGAATCAATCTAGTTTTAATGCCTTTGATTGAAAAAGAGGTAAAGAGGATGTATGAAGTTCAAATTATTGCACCTATCAGATATTTTGATTGGGTTTCAAGCTTAGTTCCCACTAGGAAAAAGACAGGGGAAATCAAAATCTGTGTTGATTTCCAGAATTTAAACAAAGTGTCCCTACAAGATAACTACCCTCTCACCAAGATGGATCATATTATATAGAGGGTGGTTCGTTCATCTAGATTTTCATTTCTTGATGGATTCTCTGGGTATAACCAGATTTTAGTTCAGACAGAAGACCAACCAAAGACAACATTTACTAATCCTTGGGGTAATTTCATGTATTTGAAAATGCCTCTTGGATTAATGAATGCAGGAGCCACCTTTCATAGAGCTATGGATATATCTTTTGCTAAAGAAAATCATGATTTTCTTGTAATATATCTAGATGATATAACTATATTTTCAAAAAATAACAATGAACATCTAGATCATCTAAGACAAGTGTTTATTAAATGTAGGAAATTTGGTATTTCTTTAAATCCAAAAAAGACTCTCTTTGGACTTGAAGAAGGTAAAATATTAGGGCATATAATATCAAAATAAGGAATTAGGATAGACCCAGCTACAATAGAGGCCATTTTGAACATAAGCCATCAAAGAAATATTAAGGAATTGCAGGTTTTCTTAGGTAAAATCAATTTTCTCAGAAGATTCATTTCAAACTTAACAAAAATAATTAGAGAACTCAATAACATGTTAAAGAAAGACTCAACACTTAAATGTACAGTAGAGGCCAAACAATCCTTTGAATCAATCAAACAAGCCCTTACAAGAACACCAGTCCTAATAAGTCCTGATTTCAAAAAAGATTTCATTGTTTTTTCTTTTGCTTCAGAACATACTATTGCTGCAGTTTTACTGTAGAAAAATGATCAGGGCTATGAACAACCCATTACTCTTTTCAGAAAATCACTAAGAGATGCCACACTAAAATATAACATAACGGAAAATCAAGTACTAGCTTTAGTGAAGGCTATTAAAGGCTTTGAGTGCACATCTTGTATTCACACATCATTGCTTATGTTCCAAATTCAGTAGTAAATAACATTTTGAATCAGAATGGACCTGATATTAAAAGAGGCAAATGGATTGCCACCATTTTGGAATATGACATAGAAATTAAGCCCACCAAACTCATCAAAGGTCAAGTTTTAGCCAAACTCATGGCTGAATCAAACTATCATGCCTTAGATATAAATTTTATTTCCCAATTAGATGATCAAGAAGAGATGGTGACTCCATAGATCAGTGAAGCCTTTTGAGATTCACCATGGTATGTAGATATCCTATTTGTATTACTAAATTACAAGCTCCTCCTAGATTGTCAAGAACTAAAGCTATATTTTTAAAGTTAAAGGCAATGAAATTTTGTATCATAGATAATGCTCTGTTTTGGAAAGATCATGGTGGAATTTTATTGAATTTTTTGCTTATAGATGAAGCTGATAAAGTTATGGAAGAGTTTCATGCAGGTGACTGTGGAAGACACCGTAATTGGAAGTCAACTGCAGATAAAATATTGAGAGTTGGTTTTTACTGGCCTACACTTTTTGCAGATGTGAAAAAGTATGTGACCTCCTGTCACAAATGTCAAATCTTTGAAGGCCAGAAAAAAATTCTACCTTTACCCCTTAAACCCATCTCCATAGAAATTTCATTTCAAAAGTGGGGTTTAGACTTCATTGGTGAAATTCTCCCACCATCCTCAGCCCAACACAAATGGATTTTGACAGCCATAGACTATTTCACCATGTGGATAGACATCATTCCCTCTAGGCAAGCCACTGATACTATCATAATCTAATTTGTATGAAACAATATACTGTCAAGATTTGGATGCCCCCAAAAGCTCATTACCGATAATGAGGTGGCTTTCAAGTCTAAAAAGATGATTGACCTCTGTAATAAATACCATATTACCCTTGGCCATTCCACTACTTATTACCCTTAAGGTAATGGTCTTGCTAAATCCTCCAATAAAAGCCTTGTTAATATCATTAATAAACTACTAGAAGACAATAAGAAAACCTGGAACAAAAGGTTATTTAATGCCTTATCGGTAGACAGACTTACCACAAAGAAGTCCATTGGTACATCCCCTTATCAGATTTTATATGGGATGGATGATGCTTTTCCATCCTCTTTAGGAGTACCAGTAATGAATATTATCCAAGAACTACAGGTAGAAAACAATGATATCTAGAGAAAGATAAATCAGAGCATACACTTGCAGCAAACCAGGGAAGAATTCTATGTCAAGTCACAAGTTGTCCAAGATACGATTAAAAATATATTTGACAGGAAGAAAAAGGAGTATGATTTTTACATAATTGACAAAGTTCTTAAATGGGATTCTAGTAGAGAAGAGAATGGTAAACATAGTAAATTTGATTTCCTATGGAAAGGTCCTTATGTCATTTTTGGTTACAGAGGTAACAATGCATTATTTTTGAAGGAGTTGGATGGATCAGATCTGCCAGGTGGACCTATCAATGGTAGAAGGCTGAAGCATTACTATTCCCCAGAATAACAGTAGTTCACTTTGTTTACTTTTCTCATTGTACATAACATTACAGAGTTTAGATTGGATTTGATGTTTTTCTTCCAAATTTGAAGCCCGAAGAGAAGGACTTAAGCTTTGAAAGACAAAACATCGTAAGTATGAATAATGCAGAGCTTAGAAAATAGCTCCAAGGAAAAAGCACAGTCAAAATTCAAGGCCATTGATCTTAAAGTTCTTGACATTTCACCAGAAAATGCCATCCCCATGTGGAGCCACTGTTAGGGTCCTATAATAATAGGATTCATAATTTTGAATTGACATTAATTAGTCTTGTAATATGTACATATTTTTCTTTCTGCAATTTTTTTTTCCCATATTAAAAATTAAAAAATGTAAAGAGGGTGAAAGTCACAAAAGAAAAATCAAAGGACTTGAAAGAAAAAAGATAAAAAGGAATATAAAAAATGAACCCCAACCAAAAAAGAGATAAAAATAGATCATGAAAGTGATGCAAATTCAAATTCCACTACTATTTACTTTACTTTGCAAAATAAATTTGTGTGCAGCTTGTAAAAAATGCCACAATCCATGAAGGTCAAACTGCTTAATCTTGACCTTTCATGCTTTAAATTTTATGTTTATAGATATAGAATAAATATCTAGCCAAACTGTTTAATCTTGGAATATCAATAGTTAGGTAGAGAATAATAAGGAGCTCAATAGTTGAATTGGAGCCCTTGGAAGAAATAAGGTTAGAATTAGATAGTTTGTTGTTAAAAGAAGAATAATAAAGGTTTGCAAGCTCAAATACACCCAAAGAAATGAAGAAAAAATGTTAGGGTAAGTTGATGGGTAGGTAGAAGTAGTTTTCACAAGGCATGGATGAAAGAAAATTGGTCATTTCATTTACTAACTTCCTTTCAAAGTCATTCCCCTCATAAAAATACCTTTTGCCCTTCATTTTAACCCTTTTTCCCATTAGTCACTCATTTTTCATTACAAAATCCGTTTTCCTAAGTTAAAAAGCAAATTTTCCTTTGGAAAAGTAAAAATCCTTTATTAACTTCCACTTTCATTCAAAAATGCACCAAAAACCCTAAAAATATCTTTATCGTAAGTATTTATTTAAAAATGACACGTTGGGTCGCACATTGAAGAATTGCCTTCCCAACATCAGTTTTTATGATAAAACTTAGTGTATTTAACCTCCCACGTCATATACCTTTATTAAAATTTATGTATTAACTCCCACAATATATACCTTTTAAACCCATATTTACTTAATTCATTTATGCATATTTCCCAACCCATTATTTTTATAAAACCTATATTTTAATTCACCCACATTTTGATTTATTTTCGGCCCACTTATTGTTACCCCACCTATTATAATGCTTCACTTACCTTAACCCCATTGGCTATATCATATAAACCTGACCAATGTATATATCACATAAACTTCCACATTTGACTTTTCCCTGGCCCCACGCCTATCACATCTTGATTAAGCCTTGCTATTTTCCAACTGCCAGATCTACACTGACCAAATCCAACGGCCAGTAATCCTTTTTGCAAGCCCAATAGCAAATTATTTAACCACACCCCAACTTTGCGAAATGTGTGGTTTCTGGAGCTCCGATCCCTGCTACGTGGCCAATTTCCATTCGATCGCATCCATTCAAATTATACCACCAACCACCTTTGATCGATGCAAAAACTGCTCAGTAGTATTCTTTCTTGTTGCAAAAACCACCTTGACATTTAAATTAACCTGCGCATTCAATGTTAACCCCTGATTGGTTAAAAAACTTATGTAAACCACCCTTTACAAACTTTTCTCCACTTTTTGTTACAATTTTCTGCAGAAGATATATTGTCGACCTAAAAAGTTGCTGCCAACCTCGTTTTAAACCGACATTCAAACAGAATTCATCCATTTGCTGCTAGAGACACTGCACAACCAGTCTGAAGTATTATAAATACCAAAAGAGCCTCAAAAAGCTTCTACAACCTCAGAACCCCTTCTGCAAACAAGAATATTCATTTTTCTCCAGGTATTGTTTAGTGATTAGGCCTGTTCCTAAAACTAAAAGGAAGTAATTCAAGTAATTGAATCAATTTAGGAGTTTTAGCAGACCAAAAGCACATATTTCCTTCCCTATCGTTTTCTGCAGACCCTAGTATTCCTTTCACAGAAATTCTAAGGTCCTGAGATTGATTTTTGTCATAGAGAGTACAGTTTGATCAATTTGAGCAGTTTAAACCTTTGCAGACCTAAAAGAAATCCTTGTAGCTTCCCAAATCTTTTTTTCTACAAACCCTGGACCTATTTTCACAGGATTCCCAAGGCCTGAGACTATTTTTTATTACAGAGAGTAATAATTGACCAATTAGCCTCTTAAATCAGTCTACAAAATATAATTATCTTTTGGAGGTGCTCTCAAAGGCCCGAATCTATTTCTTAAGTCAAACGAGTAATTAATTGTAAAATCAAGAAAAAAAATGACTTCCAAAAGCATTGTATATGTCAATCCTCTACAACCTCCAATTGTAGATGTAGAACACACTCCCTTTGCTGAAAAATATTTTAAAATTAATGACATAGTCACTGAGTTTAACCTTCTTGAGTTCCACTATTGGAGCCATGACAAATTCATAGACCAAGAAGATGAGGTTTTCATTTGGAAGTCTAATTTTCCAAAGTATGTTCTCCCACGGACTTTCCAATGCCCAGAAGTGATTAAAATATATCCATATTTCTATTTCCCAGATTAGAGAGCCCTAATAACCCCTGAAAAAAGAAATTATTTTCAACATCATAGCCGGTTCTATCAATCAAATGTTGCAGATCCAACCTAGGCCAGATGAAACCCCTTTGTCCATTGAGGCTCTTACATAGTTATGCATGAATCTAAACTTCCCCAAGAGGTTCCATATATTCCAAACTTTCATATCTTCATATGTAGAAACTCCCAAGAAAAATCCTCCTTACCCATTTTCAATATTTTTTGAGAGAACCACACACATTATCACAATGTTGTCCTACATTTTAGGTTATTTTACTGATGGGCATGTTGATGTTGTAGTCTTAGGTTTCCTGTCCATTTTCACACTTGGTCAACCTCCTGCTACTATTTTCCATTTTTCCCAGTACCTTATTGATATTATGCATGAACAACTTGTTAAAATTCCTGAAGAAGGTGTTTTCAAGTATTTCTCAGTCCTATTCCACATGTTTTTGTATTTTCAATCAGAAAAATTTTCCATTAACCTTCAAAAGCTTGATGTTGAAGGTAACCCAGAGTCAGTTATATTTTGGACTCCTTTAATCAGAAAATACTCCACACAGTCCACCTACAAAGATTTCATTGATTCTTTCATTCATCCTATAGTCAATATGTTGAACAGAAGCATGCAGCCAAGAATAAGTGAGGAAATTAAGAAGGTCCTACAATTGTCAGAGCATAATAGGAAAGAAGATTAGTACCTGTATCAAAACCACACACAGATTAGGGTATATGGATCAAATATTATTCCATATAAATTTCCCAAATAAGTCCCAATGAGGTTATTTTTCCTTGAGTACATTAGGAAAATCCTTAATTCTGATGGAATCAATTTCTTGGCTGCCGAAAAGAAGATAGTTCAAAATAAAAAAATTAGGTTGGTCGTTTTATTTGTAACGGTAGAGATGCAAGTCCAGAGGCTGAAAAGTATTTGTAGAATTTTAAATTCAGTAAGAGTTTTTTGTGGTATTATGATCCTCTAGGAGTAATAAGTAAATTGAGAGTTAAATGCAAATTAACTTCTTATGTACATGAGAAGAAACCATATTTTTAGAAATAGTCCAATCAGTTTGAATGGTTGGAAAACACCTCGACAGAGGCAGAGAGGCAAGGTGATACTAGTCAAATCTTGGAGACTCCATCCCAAGAAGATATAAAATAAAAAATAATCAAAGAAGAAGGATCATATACTGCAGAGACTACTACTGAAACTAAATTTAAATTGATGTACAGGAAGAAGCCAAAATTAAATCCTATCAATGAGCAAGTAGAAACAATTGAAGTAATTTATACTGAAACAATGGTGAAGGATAATGTATCACATGTAGTTGCTAAAGGAACACATCTGCCTTCAACTTCAAACACTCAGCTAATTTAGAAACAACACAGTGTTGAAGTATCCTCATCTAGCAAACCAACAAAGAAGGAAATGGACATTATGCAAATATAAAAAGAGATAAAGATGAGAAATGAAGCCTTGAAGACTGATACATATAACCAGTATTGGAAGCAGTCACCCAATGACCAAAGCAGATTGCTTTCTTCTTTTGACTATAAGACTAGGAAGATGCAGATGACATTCCTGCAGCCTAAAGTAAAGCATCCCAAATCATCAGTAGATTACAAAAATACATACTATGAAGTTCAAGAAGAAGATCTTCATCCAATTATTCAGATAGAATTTAAAATAAAAGCTGGTGAAATGCTTTATTCCACAATGAAAAATAACGCCATGGGTGTAAAGAATCTACAAGACACTCTTGGGAACATAAAATATCAGCTTAAATTAGAAAAGGCATCCTCACAGGGTAAGGATAACAGAATGAAATCACTGGAAGATTTGATTATTGAAGTAGGATATGATCCAAAAAATGTAAAAGTTGCAGATGAATTGATAAAGAAGAAGAATGAAAAAAATTTTGCATTAAAGAAGAAACTAAAACTGCCTCCTACTGAACATCCTCAGGCAAAGGAAGTGTTACAAAATGCAAATAAGAAAGATGAGATGATGAATCTCATTCTTCAGTTGACTTCCTAGATAAAAGAAATGGAGAATGAAATGGACAAATTGGTCTAGGAGAAAAAGTCTAGAGCAGAAGAAGTTCCTGTCACCATAATTCCTATAGTCACAACAATTGTACCTTCTACATTAGCAGAACCATTGGCTCCTATAGTCCCAATGGCTACAACACTTCCTGCCACATCAGTTACTACTTCAGCCATAGATTCCTCTACATCAACAGCACAGCCTACAGATGAGGCAAGTAAATTAGTTAAAGCAATGCAGGACATGTCTATTTAGACAAATGAAATCAACAGACTTAAATAATAACTGAAAATTCTGGAGGATGGAAAGAAACTTGCTCAAATTATGCACTAAAATGAAGAACAAAAAGAAAATAGGTTGAATGAGAAATTGAAGAAGTTACATAAATATCTAACACTGAAAGAACCAATGGCACAATACAAGCAGCAGCTATGGGCCAATATCATTGAATTTGTGAACGATATTTGGCAATTCATACAGGTTATCTATGAACAAAAAGATTTAGTCAAAGCAACAGGTGAAGCCATCCATAAAATCAAAGAAGAGCTTGGCAAGAAGCCAGAAGAGGAAAATGAGATCATAAAATTTCTTAATTCCAATAATAGGCAAGAATTGGAAGAAATTGGTATATCTGATAAAACATATACAATTCCTAAAGTCGGGATGGTAATTTCAAAAAGGAATCTGGTGATATAGCTAGAAGTAAAATGTCAAAACATGGAGGTTGCCATCACAAGGTTCATGATGAAGTTTGACACTCTCAAACAAGAAGGCCTTCCAAATCCAATGGTCATTCATGATAGATTAATGAAACAGCATGATTATGATAAGAATATGAGAGAAGTGGCTAAGGAGAAAGATAATAATTCAGCCATGTAGGGAATTCCAACAGGGAAGGTACTTTACAAAAGCTTTGAGAACCTTTTTTACCTGCAACATGAAGTAAAAGACCTATTTATCAACAAGCCTACATCCTCAAAATACACAAAGGTTGATGAGATATTTAGAATTATGATGAAGATAAAATTACCAGAAGCAGAATTTTGGGAGAAATTAATTGATTTACTGTGAAAGTAGTAAAGGTTAAAACAGATAAAAAGAGCAGACAGATTCTACAATTATAGAACAATATTAAAATGAAAACATAACATTGAATGATGAAAAGTAAAACAAGGGTCAAAAGGTCAAAGAGTATCAGAGTCAAAGAGTATCAGTTTAAAGTCAGAGTTGAAATCAAATCAAAAATTACAAGAAAAATATAAAGATTGCCAACGTAAAGGACACTCCACTGCCAAAAAAACAGCCTTCGTTGAGCAAACAACAAAGAGAGAAATCAATAGAAAAATATCAACAATTAAACAGTAAATTCAATAAAATAAGGGACAACTTGCATTAGTTAGATAGTTTTCTCTATCTTCTTGCATGAAGATATTTATTTTTCCATGAATAATTCCTAAGTTTGTTTTACGATATTTTGTAAGGTTTTTTAATAAATACTTCTCAATTCGAAGTATTTGGTGTGGTTGAATTGCTGAAAATTTCTATAGTTGTACTATTTTAGAACCTCAGGGTGATTCTACCAATTTCAAGTCAACAAATTGGATTAAAGCAATAAAGAAATTATATTATAGGATTCATGTGTTGGGCCACTACAGTGAAGTACTTTCTACTTGTTCAGTTGTTTCTTTCTGAAGTTTTCACAAATACTTGTATGTTTTTTCAAAATCTAAATGATATAATAGGAGTGTTATTATAGAATATGTTTAATTTCACTCTGTCTTGATCTGTTTGTCATTTATATGTTTTCTTCTGAAATCTAGATTAGGGAATTATTAATTGCTCCCTAGTTTATATTGACCTTTTTATTTTCACTCATTATCTGGATTTGAGAACCCTTAATTTCTCTCTTACCTCGATTGAAACCATTTTCACTATTAGCCTAAAGATCTGAAAAGTTACTCAACTATCTTGCCCTGTGAATACTTCCCTTTAGAAACTTGATCATGCTTCTGCGACTTGACACTTTGACTCCATTAGCCCAATGGTAAGCAGGCCTACATCTATCCATCTAAGTGATTTTACCACCAAACCAAATCCAAAAATTAAATCGCAAGTAATCCTACATAACTAGCCTAAAATCAACTACAATCAACAAAGATAAATCATATAGAGAGATCCCTCTCTGAGCATTAGGAAGGCTAGATCCTAAGGCTTAAAAGTAGGTTTGTGGTTACCTCTAATATTCTTTAAGCCAAAAAATAAAAAATAAACAACCCTTTGAGAATTATTGGAGTGATAAAAGACTCTATAGATTTGGTCACTTGGTTCTCATTCAATCGGTATTAGAGGCTATTATGGTTTATTGGGTCTCCATGACATGGATTCCCAAAGGTGTATTGGAAAAAAATCACAGTCAACGTTCTTTATTTCTATGGTATGGAAATCCTGAAAAGCGAGTGTTTCCCTAGGTAAGGTGGGATTCCATTGAAAAACCCAAAGCTCTAGGTGGTTGGGGTTTAAAATTTGTATTCTTATTCTCTATATCATTTGTTG
Source organism: Pinus albicaulis (assembly GCA_034641835.2). Classification (NCBI taxonomy): domain Eukaryota; kingdom Viridiplantae; phylum Streptophyta; class Pinopsida; order Pinales; family Pinaceae; genus Pinus; species Pinus albicaulis. Next base: position 34,865,217 of record MU968359.1, read on the forward strand.
CTAAATGTGGTTGGAAACTGATATCCTAAAAAAATATATGGACGTCGATGGTTTTTCATAAATATATTGCTCCCAATTCTATAGAATATTGGCTTAGAAGGCCGGTAAAACCACGATTAACCATACTTCTTATATGGTATGATTTTCTAAATTCATTGGGAATTATAGAAAGTGGACTTGCCTAGAAGATTAATAGGAGTGATTGGGTCCGTCTTGGTCTGGACCCATGGTCTGGTTGTGGAAACTGCCACCAGTTACCCATTCCTTTAATCAATGATATTAGAGACATGGGTTTTTGTAAGTTGTAGCATACTACAAATCCAAATCTTACTTCTATATGGGGTTATGGCTGGCTCTCTCTAGATGATATTAGTTTATAAGGGGAGTATCAGGTCTTATGGACATAATATACACAAGCTATTTTTGAAGGCCACGTGAGAATAATTGATAAGCTAGATGAATTTATTTGGAGTCTCTCTCCCATTATTATTTACATCCCAAAGCAAGGTTTCATATTTCTTATGGATGAATGGGTAAACGAAGAACAAAGATGGTGGTGGATGGTTTTTTGGAAATATAAATGTCATCCAATAGAAAATTTATTCATGTTGTGGCTCATGTCGAAAACATTTATGATTTGGGAGGTGCTCCTATGAATATTTATGTATGGGTCCGACTTGTGCTCATTATGTCAAAAAAATGGGGAAAGTATTGGTCATTTTTTCATGGAATTTCCTTTCTTTCAACAAGTATGGAAAATATATAGCTTATCATTGGGTCACTCTATTCCTTGGGTTGGGGTGGATTTCTATGCCACCTAGTTCTCTTGGAAAATCAGCCCCAATAGTCACCCCCTAAAATCTCTTCCACTCGTTATATGTTGGGGTGTCTAGTTGGCCAAAAATAGTGTGGTGTTTTTTTACAAGGCTTCGGTCCCCCAATGTTATACTGATGAAGAAATGTATATACTAAGTAATTTTCAGTAGGTAAAATGGGTTGCTGCTCCCATGGTGATTATTTTGGAAATTATTGATACCTCAAAGCTTTCAGCTTTATTAAATTACGGCTCAATCAATAATGCTCTCGTATATGGGGGCATGTTTATTATATTCCTATCTCCTTCTCACAGTTTTAGATTCAAGATGGGTTTGGGTCCTGGGTTGAACAAAAAATATGAACTCCTAGCATGCAAATATTTTCTTCTATTTGCAAAAGAAAAAGTATGCTCACATCTTCACATATTTAGGGATTCAATGATTTTTATAAACTGGCTAAATGACATAATATCATGCAGGAACATCTCTCTTCTCCCTATACTTGAGGAGATCTTTCGTATTACTAACACTTTCTCATCTTTTTCATGTTCTCATATTTACAGGGAAAGGAACCATGACATTGAATATTGTCAAAGGATGGTATTTTTTTGGAACATGATCTTTGGGAGATAATGGAATAGGTCAATGAATAATTTTTTGATTACTCTTATCATCTATTCAAGGTACAATGGAGCCTTCGGTCATTGACACAGCTTGATGCTATATTTTTCTGCTGATTTTGGTCATGTTATTCATTTTTTCTCTTTTCTCTTTGCTGATACTATCATATCATAGTCTACAACAACAACTCTTGTTCGGAAATTTTGAATCTGAAACCTGATCCATGTTTTTTGGGTTATGATGGGAATATTATTTATGGGCCTATTTTTTTTTTCCTCTGGGTTATCAGTATTTTTTGTATCTATAGGGACAATACATCTTATTTATGATATTTTCATACTATGTCAGATTGGTGATGAAAATTAATGTAATGTTTGGACATTTCTAATTTTTTCTTAAGGTGAGCTTCATCTGTAAAGCTTTGCTAAAATTGTAGGAATACACTCATTGCAATGTATATACAAAATGTAACTTCATCATACTTATTTGAATGAAATTATGGGTATAATTTCTCTAGAAAAAAATAATTATCCAAAATTATAATCTTTAGCAAATATAAAACTCTTGATCCCTTAGTATCAAGTCTTTCCTTTCTATATATATATATATATATATATATATATATATATATATATATATATATATATATATATATATATATATATCTACAAACATAAACTCTTGCAACAATTAGTTGCAAGTAACAACTTTATGTAGAAATAATTACAAGAATAGTCATTATCTATAATCTCTTAGAAATTAGTTATACTATGAAAGTGGAGAACATTGACACTATTAGTCCATTACATCCCATGTTTTCTTGAGGGGTCCTGACCCAGGTTCGGTGTGCAAGGTTTGCCAACAAACCCCTATACTACTGGCCCTTTCGGTAGTTACCTGCTTGCATAGGTCAAAGTCTCACCTGAAGTAGTATGGGTGGGTGCTGGAACCAGGTTTCTGCACACTGAGAAAGGATGGGTAAGGCAAGCAGAGCTGCGCTAGGTCTTGTAATTACCAGATTACCTTGTTTTGCGTAGGGTTAATTAAGTCTCTATTCACATCCACGTGTAGTAGATCTATAGTTATATGCTTTTTATAACATCAACACAGCAGTTCATAAACAGAACAGAATAGATCTAGATCCAAGAACGTAGTTACATAGATCTTCGTAGCTTAAAGACAAAAAAATGTACTATACAGCAATTATCAGCAATTCACAGAAAAGTACTCATAGATTCATTTCTCTAACAATCTTTCATATTCATTCATTCATCAATTCTTCCTTACAATTCCCTTCCAAACCTGCACACACATCAGTAGGGTCCACACACAGCTGGACTTTGATCTCCATGCACACAACCTATAGGAGTCCTTCCCTAAAACCCAAACAGATAGCTTAAACCACAAATCGCATCAATAGCTCATCATTTCTTGTCCTTCACAATACAAAATGCTTCTCTATTTATAACAATCTAGCCTAGACTTTCCTATGGTCCACAACCCATGGTTTTTGGACCCCTAGTTTATCCTTTCACCCATTACAATGCTTTCGAGGCTTTGACCAACCCCAAAACCCCTGCGCTAGACTAAATATAACCAAAAATATTCAAAATGGAGCAGTTTTGCAGCTTGTTAGGAGACCCTGTTCCAACAGTCCCCCAACACAATCTTGTGACTTGTCCCGAGTAACTGCAGTGGTGCGGCTTCTATTTTCGCGCACAAGGTAGCCAAAGCGTGGATGAGCATAGGGAGCCAATCCTGACTCTGGGCAACAGATTGTTGCACAATGTTGACAAGTTTTAAGGAGGCAGGGCCATTTGGAGCCACGAAAACCTGTTCTAACAGTCGGTGGATGTGCGCAATGGCTGACTGAGCATCTTCGACGAGCTAGAATGTGGTGTTGGCCCATGGTTTCAACCATTTTCGAATGACATGCTTTTGGTGGCGAAGGTTCTCAATCTTGTCCAAGATGGATAGACATTACATGGAGACATTGGAGGGTGAGGAGGCTCTGACTTGATCCAGAGCAGCTTCTGCCTACTATAATTCCTTCTGGATAAGCTAAAGCATAGAATGGTGCCGAACTACTGTCCATAATTGTGTAGTTGTTTCAACCACTTGTGCGCCCTGCATCAACTACTCGTGAATAATATGCGTTGCGTCTGTGACCAATGTCATTCACTGGGCCCGTACTTCCGGAGGTATGTCATATTGTTGTTTCATGCCTTGGTCACGGTGGCGAACCTCTTGCAACACTCTGGTGGATTTTCCTGTAGCTTTGTGCAAGATAGTTGTGCTAAATCTATTTGGATGTCCCCCGTAGTTGGATTATGAGTGTTAACTAGGGCAGTGCGAGGGAGTGAACACACATTGCTTCTACTGGGTGGCACTCTAAAGTTGGGGAGAATTCGCAACATGTCCCTGTAACTCAGCGTTCCTTCGTGGCACGGAACCAATTGTGACCTAACTATGATGCTGTAGGTGGGGGAATACGGTACTAGCAGATCTTCCTCTACTATATCTTCGAAGGTCATCTGGCTGGGGCTCGTGGTTTTCCCTGGAGTGTGAAGGTCGATTATTCCTATTGCGCAGTACTGGTGCCCCTCTGTGCATGGCTCGCAGATAATTCTTTCTACAAGAAGCCAGTGCTCACTCCTTTGACTGCACTCAGCATTCCCAGGTCCTCTCAAGGCGAAATATATGGGTACTGAGTAGCCTGGGACCGGATCATTCTGCGAGTTAGGTTCCATCGTAGCAACAATATAATGGGCATCCCAAAGAATGCTAATGAGAACATAAAATCAGTACACAGATAGCAGGAGCATGTTGTAGAGTGAATAAATAGCCTAGTGCAAAGTCATCCAGCCAACCGCACACTGTCCGGAGCTATTTAATGGTGGAGTAGCCCATTCGTGAGACTGACCATCGATCATGCGGATCAATCTAACCATAAATGGCTGCATTGATGATCTGCTGCATGTTTTTCATACTTGTAAGGTTCTTTTCTGATCAAATTGGGACATGTTGATGGTCGTCATTCGTGCTTGAGGTCACTTCCATGGAATGTTAGATCGCGGATGACACCTGCGTGCCATTCACGTACCCTGAATTAAGGTCGATGCGAGGTGTTTCATGACATGGTTCAGGGACCAGATTTGCAAGTTGGCCACCAATATTTTTGAGCCATGCGCTTTGGCCTTGGTCGGGACGTCCCTATACGATAGGGTTGCGTCACGCATCATCGTGCCATATGTTACTTGAGGCATTCACATATTCTCCCAATTACACGTGGGTTTAGGCAGGTCCGTAATCCAACGCACGCCTTGGCCAGCGTTACTCAGGCGAGCCTGTCTAGGCAAGGTTCGATCGCACCCTTGAGTGTTGTATGTCAGCAAGTATCTGTGTATGTCGACTTACCTCAGAGCCCATCTGGCCACTGGGGTCCCTAAGCGCAAGATCACCCTACTCCAATACTTCTCCTGCGTGAAGAATATTAGCCCTTGCGTAGGTGCTTCGCACAATGTTAGTGGCAGTACTCCTAGCCTGTTTTTCGTAGGAATTTTAGGTTCAACAGTATTCTTATTATCGCCTACATCCACATGGCAAGGTAGGTCTCTTTCCATGGTAGAGATGCGACATAAATTCCTGGTGGTCCGCAGAGATCGTAGTGCTAAAACCTCGTGTAACTGACCTTGCCAATTTTCTAGCCCCTCATCAGAGTCAGAAAAACATTCACTGTCCTTTTCCTAGAAGAGCACTCCTTCATCCATGGGGTTAACCCGATCTTCATCCTGCGCAGTTAATTTATAATTGTGATATATTTCCTCCTCCTCATACGCTGGCTTTGTATACCACGCCCCCTCTTCTGGATCTAGTTGTACTACGACGCATGTACTTTTGATTTCAAACACCATGCTATGCTTCTTGAGATTAATGACACCCCCCATGTCTATTTCCCAGTCCAGTCTGAGGAGTGTAGGGTAGGGATCCACATCTTCCACAATTTCTATTACCTCAAAGTTAGCTAGGACCCTTATCCCTGCAATGTCAACCATGACTTTTGGTAACGTACCTAGAGGGATGATTTTTTGTTGATTTTCCATTAGCAGCTGGATGGTGGACCATTCCAACTTAGGCTCTCCCATTCGCTGCCATGTCTGCTTTGGTAATACATTCACATCTAACCCAAGATCTAAGATAAATTGATCCATCTTGTAGTCACCAATCTGCGCAGTCAATCGCATCTCTCTTCCGGTGAATTTCTTATAGATGTATAGTTTGTGTACATCCTTGGTCCTAGGGATCAAATTGGGTCGAGCTGCGTACATATTGAGTAGTGCTTGGAGATTTCCTACGGCCTGCGGATTTCGTAGTAGCTTCAGACATGCCTTTAAAAAGAGCTCAACTCCTTCCTCTATATGAGGTTGTGTCGGTAGCTACGCAGAGGCTGCCAGTGGTGCTTTTTCTTTGAAATGCACTCCTTCCCAGGAGGTAAGTTCCTCTTTTTCTCCCTAGGTGACTAGCCCGCTACGTGTCATGACTTTTATACTTGGATCCACCTTTCGTAGCTCAATTTTAACTCTTCGTATGTTCTGCGTAGGGGTGGGCTTCTTTTCCTGCATCTTGGCTATTAAAATTGGGTAATCCTCCACCACATGGTCCAACTACCTACAATATTTGCACGATGGCCTGGTGGGATTTGGGCATTCTCTGGAAAAGTGCCCTATTTCTCCATAGTTATAACAGATTAGCTGCTCACGTCCTTGCCCTGCGCTTCCTCCCCGACCTCCTCTGCCTCTGGCCAGTGATCCTCCAAAATGCGCAGAAAGTCTCGGCGACACGGGGTCAGATTGTGTTCGAAATATTGAGAGGAGGGGGGGTGAATCAGTATTTCTTTAAATTAGAGCATTATTTAATCTTCAATTATTATCAGTGTTTGTACAATGATAATAACAAACAAGAGGAACACAAATGCACACAGTTTTTAAGGTGGAAACCCACTCCGGGACAAAAACCACCTAATGCTTTTCTAATAATTCTTTAATATTCAACTCCAATTGAAAATAAAGCTCCAACTTCCTAGAATCTAGAAAAGAATTCTTCTCCAGCTCCCATTGGATGGATGCTCCAATGCTCGAGATTCTTTAGTAGTCAACTGAATGGATGCCCCAACACCTAATGAGCTACAACTCACCCTAGCACCACCCTACCACCCTATAGAAGAATAAAATAAGAATGGACTCCTGTACTAGGGAAAATGGTCCACTTTGCAATGATATAGAATGATGTAGAAGAAGAATATATACTAGACCATAACCCCAACTTTGACACAACCACCTAATGATGATCCTAGACCTCCCAACACTGCCTCTTCAACCCTTGGTAGATAGACACTAGTACAATTTTTACAATAATGTATTTCCAATGACTTAGTACAATGATACCTTTACAATGATTGTATACAGTGCTGCCCACTTGAAGAATTCATATGATGAACTTCTTGCTGCTCTTGTCATGCTACCCTCTGCTGCACCTTTCTTTGCTTTGTTTCTGTAGAAAATCTAGTCCTTTGCAACCCTTGACAACACATGATCTAGCTTTTTCTTGCCTTTTAGGAGCTCGATATTGAATCTGGTGTATCTCTATTATTTCAAATCCTAAATATCTGATTTTCGGTCTGCTAGTAGTCCTCTAAGTCTTCTTTCCAATGCCATAGGTCTGACCCAATTTGGATTCTTCAAGAGAGAGTTATACCCAATCTCTCACAATTCCATAATTAAGGACTTTTTCAGTAGAGCGCACTTGTATGACATGCCACGTGTCACTGTTTTTTCATTTGTCTCTAAAATTTATATATAAAAATTAAAGATTGTGCAATATCTTCCAATTTTTACGGAATTCCAATCTGATACTCAGAGAGAGATTTATGACAAATTTACCAAGGTCACTTCTTTGAGATGAATTTCAGGAGCCTGCAAAAACCCTGACTTCCATAGATCATATCTCCAAAAATATTGTGCACCATGATCTGAAATTTTTACTGCAGCTTCCTTAGGATTTTTTCTTCACCTCATGAAAATTTCAGCTTCTGAACCTTCGTAGAAAACAATTTAGAGCGAAAATTCCATGATGACCTGTTTCAGATGGCCGAATCCCTTGCCTAAGGAGGAAATGGAGATCACAATTTATGTGAATGCTTAAGTTGAGAGGAGCTTCAACAAGTGAACGTGGGATGGATTTTATGAGCTTAAAAAATATTAATTATGACTTTTCAATGACCCATGCCTCAACCCCATGGGGTTTTAGCACACTAACTGGGGGTACAAACTTCAAACATGAATATCTCTCAAACCGTGAAGAATTACATGGCATGCCATATATCAACGGAAACATCTCGATAAGTAGAAACCATCAAAAGCATTATTGACCCAGAATATATTAATTTGGTAGGTTAAAATTCCCATGAAATATTGGGTTAGCCCCTGGTGCTACTTGTGTTGACATCAATGAAAACCGCTGATCAATAGATTGTACCCTATATAAGTTCCCATGATCCATCATTAATTCATAAGTACAACATTTCTGCTCATCATGTCCCACTGATCGACGGAATTGGCACCATTGTTGTTTTAGTTCTGGGACATACGCACCTAGTCGAGGGCAATGGTTCGTATCATGTAACCCTGCTAGCTGGAAATCGTCACACCATAGCATAGGTCCGCTTGAACCTAGTCGTAATAGGACAAGTTCCCTACTTGCCCCTGGGCGTACTGGACTAGGTCCTCCTAATTTCATGTAATCCGTCAGTAAAGGGCACTGATCCTTCATATGGCCAGAGACCCGGCATCGTATGCACCAAATATCTGCGCAACCGTCATTTCCTCATTCTTTTCATAGGTTCTGTATTTCCATATGCATAGCCCCAAGCTGTTCCTGAATTTGTTGTACCCCCACCGACGTATCCTCTTGGGGGCAGCTTCTAGTTTCATAGCAACTTCCACAGCTTTCTTATGCGATTCAAAGTTCTGATGACTCATTGGCATGCGTAGGTGAGGTAACAACATAGTGATTAACCATTCCATATGTTGTCTATCATCATACTCGAACCCTCCTTCCCTGATTGCCTTCTTCAATCGCTGATCAGCCTCCATACTGACTCAGACGCACCTTGTTTGAAGTCCTTCACCTCTGCTACCAGCTCGGAATAAGATTTTAGTTTCCTGAACTGGTGCTTCAAAGCATCCTTGATATATTGAATGGATGCACTCCCATTCTAGGCAATGTAGCACATATACTAGTCCAGGGCCGTGTCCTCAAATGACAACGACAGCTGCACCCTTTTTACCATATCACTCACCACATTCTACGTAGTCCAGACAGATTCTGCAATGAACCAAAATCGGTCCATATAGTTTCAAATGTGCAGCCATATCACTATCTAGGGGGGGGTGGTATGGGTGAATTCTTACCTTTGTGCAGCCTAGGTGGCGGTATAGCTGGGGGATCTTGTTAAACTAGGTCTTGCAATAGATTATAGGTGGATCTCCCTTTGTCAAGGTTGGTCCAATAGTATTTACCACTGCGTGTCGCGCTCCCATCTAGATCCGAGGTCATTCAGTTAGTATGACTACACAGGATGCTCTTTTCGCACAGTAATATCTTAATCAGCAACGGTAATTTCCTCAGAAATTTTCCCTGGAACCCTTTGAAGAATCGTCGTTCAGCCTTAGAGTATGAGACAAACTAATCAATGGAAAATTCTGTCACAAATCCTCCTAGCACACTATCCACCCAGTGATCCACTGTGTGCGTGATAGTATTATCAGTATTTTCCAGCTGCTCGAGCAGCTCTGGGGTCCACTGAGTGACTCGCTCATCCTTCCATCACTTTTGGAATTCCACAAGTCTGGCCAGCCACTCCTAGAGCTCAATCGCAAATTTTACAAAGAATATTTCATAGCTTTCTGTAAGGATGTACCTATTTTTCCACCTTTTTGCCATTAACTTCTCACTGCGAACTCTTGGATCTTCCTTTCGAACCAGTCTTCGATCTCCTTTCTTTCAGGCTTCTAGTATTCTCTTTTCATTACCCGATCCCTCTCTTAGACTTCTTCAGGTCCCGGCAACGGAACCATTTTTTGGCTTGAGGGGTCCTGACCCAGGTTTGGTTTATAAGGTTTGCCAACAAACCCCTATACTACTAGCCCTTTCGGTAGTGACCTGCTTGCATAGGTCAAAGTCTCACCTGAAGTAGTATGGGTGGGTGCTAGAACCAGGTTTCTGCACCCTGAGAAGGGATGGGTAAGGCAAGCAGAGCTACTCTAGGTCTTGTAATTACCAGATTACCTTGTTCTGTGCAGGGTTAATTAAGTCTCTATTCGCATACACATGCACTAGATCTATACTTATATGCTTTTTATAACATCAACACAACAATACATAAACAGAATAGAATAGATATATATCCAAGAACGCAGTTACACAGATCTTCGCAGCTTAAAGACAGAAAATGCACTATACAACAATTATCAGCAATTCACACAAAAGTACTCACAGATTTAGTTCTCTAACAATCTTTCGTATTCATTCATTCATCAATTCTTCCTTAAAATTCCCTTCCCAACCTATGCACACAGTAGCAGGGTCCACACACAGCTGGACTTGGATCTCCACGCACACAACCAGCAGGAGTCTTTCCCCAAAACCCAAACAGATAGCTTAAACCACAAATCGCATCAATAGCTCATCATTTCTTGTCCTTCACAATACAAAATGCTTCTCTATTTATAACAATCTAGCCTAGACTTTTCTATGGTCCACAACCCATGGTTTTCGGACCCCTAGTTTACCCTTTCACCCAGTACAATGCTTTCGGGGCTTTGACCCACCCCAAAACCCCTGCGCTAGACTAAATATAATAAAAAATATTCAAAATGGACCAGTTTCGCAGCTTGTTAGGAGACCCTGTTCCAACACCCCGCAAATTAATAAAATGTTAATTATTATTAAATATTTTAAAATTTTTATATATTATTTTTAAAATTAAAATTAAATTATTTAATATAGGTGTTGTCTAACTTATAGACGAAATGAGTTTTCTTCAAAGCATTTTTCTATTTAATTTTAATCAAAACTAGCTAGATATTTTTAAAAACTTTAGTTTAAGTTGTTTAATATGTATAATTCGAGTGCCCCATGGGATTTTCAGGGTGCTGAATCCATTTATGCATTGAAAAATGTATTTTAAACAACAACAAATGACAATCTTTCTTGATATTGTATCAGCCTATTCGGTGAAAAGGTGATTTCTTCTATAAGTTAGAGTACGCCTTTAATATATATATATATATATATATATATATATATATGGAAAGAGTGGGAAGGGCTCTTTACGACCCTCAAGATGACGAAGTGTTTAGATACTCATGGGGACTTGGTCATATGAAAAATAATTAATTAGAAATTGATTTTATTTATGTAGGTCCCTTGATTTCCAAAGAAAAACAAGTGAAAGAGCTCACAAACCTGGGATACTATCTCCTTATTTTGTAATATTTAGATAAAATTTCAATGCCCAAGGAAACATATCTAGAAAATATCATGAAAAGAGCATGAAAAATGGAAAAATAAATCCCATTAATAACATAATTTCATGTATTACGAGACCATAACAGAGAAAAAAACAAGTTAGCTAATCATGAATGCAAATTGAAAGTAGGAAATTATACATCAATGTCCAAATTAGGCCATCAATTATCCCTTACTAGATTTTAATAACTCAAAAATTAATTCAACCTAATGTAAATCAACTCATTGGAAAATGGGAGGCCTTAGAGGTCTAGTGGAATCTGGAAGAGATATATGTTATGCAAAGAGTTCAAGAGCATCCAAATTATCCCCTCATGGTAATGGTTCATAGTCGTCAATAAGCCTCCTCGGGACTAGATCATGTTCATAGTCATCAAAGACTTTATTATCAATTAGTAATTTTATGTTTGGTAAATGTTGCATTCTACTTGGCAAATTATTTAATGTATACACCTACATAAACCCCTTTTTTATCTCTTAGTAGTGTACTCATGTAAGTTTTGCATATCTTTTGAAAAATAAAAAAATAATATTTTTTTCAAAAAAATTTCTATATAACTTCTTACTTATTTTTCATAAATTAAAAATATATTTATTTAACATAAATACTCTTTCTAATTAAAAATCAATAACATTATTTTCATTATTTTAAAATCATATTAAACATTCTCCAAACTTTTTAGAATCTAAGCTTTTGTGGTCCATCATACAAATTGTAAAATTATTTTAGTAATAATCACATGCAATGGAACATTTTCGACGCGTTTCGAACCAACCAGTGTGGTTCATCATCAGGACTAGGTGAGAGATTAGATCAAGACATGAAGTTTAAAAAATGTAAGATTTGATCTCAACTTAGATACCCGCAAACATGCCCATTCAAAATGATGAATATTTATTACCAAGGCCCTATCAAGCAGGGTTTCAATATTTTAAGAATCTAATATTTTGTGATCCATCATACAAATTGTAAATTTTTTTTGGTAATAATCACATGCAATGGAACATTTTCGACGCATTTCAAACAAACCAGTGTGGTTCATCATCTAGACTAGGTGAGAGATTAGATCAAGACATGAAGTTTAAAAAAGGTAAGATCTTATCTCAAATTAGATACCCGAAAACGTTCACATTTGAAATGATTAAATTTATTGCCAAGGCCCTACCGAGCAGGGTTTCAATATTTTTAGAATCTAAGCTTCTATGATCCATCATACAAATTATAAAATTATTTTGGCAATAATCACATGCAATGGAAAATTTTCGATGTGTTCCAAACCAACCAGTGTGGTTAATGATGAGGACTAGGTGAGAGATCAGATCGAGACATGAAGTTTTAAAAAGGTAAGATATGAACTCAACGTAGACACCTACAAATGTGCCTATTTGAAATTATGAATATTTATCACCAAGGCCCTACCAAGTAGGGTTTCAATATTTTTAGAATCTAAGCTTTTGTGATCCATCATCCAAATTGTAAGATTATTTCGATAATAATCCCATGCAATGGAACATTTTCGACATGTTTCAAACCAACCAGTGTGGTTAATCATCAGGACTAGGTGAGAGATCAGATCATAACATGAAGTTTGAAAGAGGTAAGATTTGATCTCAACTTAGATACCCGCAAACGTGCCCATTCAAAATGATGAGTATTTATCGCTAAGGCCCTACCGAGCAGGGTTTCAATATTTTTAGAATCTAAGCTTCTGTGTTCCATCATACAAATTGTAAAATTATTTTTGTAATAATCACAAGAAATGGAACATTTTCGACGCGTTTTGAACCAACTAGTGTGGTTACTCATCAGAACTAGGTGAGAGATCAGATCAGGACATGAAGTTTAGAAAAGGTAAGATATGATCTCAGCTTAGATACCCGCAAACATGCCTATTCAAAATGATGAATATTTATCACCAAGGCCCTACTGAACAGGGTTTCAATATTCTTATAATCTAATATTTTGTGATCCATCATACAAATTGCAAAATTCTTTCGGTAATAATCACATGCAATGGAAGATTGTTGACACGTTTCAAACCAACAAGTGTGGTTCATCATCAGGACTAGGTGAGAGATCAGATTAGGACATGAAGTTTAAAAGAGGTAAGATCTGATCTCAACTTAGATACCCACAAATGTCCCAATTTGAAATGATGAATATTTATTGTCAAGGCCCTACTGAGTAGGGTTTTAATATATTTAGAATCTAAGATTCTGTGATCCATCACAAAAAATTTAAAATATTTTTTTTAATAATCACATGCAATGGAACATTTTCGATGCATTTCGAACCAACCAGTGTGGTTCATCATCAGGACTATGTGAGAGATCATATCGGGACATGAAGTTTAAAAAATGTAAGATCTGATCTCAACTTAGACACCTGAAAACATGCCCGTTCGAAATGATGAATATTTATCGCCAAGGCCCTATCGAGAAGGGTTTCAATATTTTTAGAATCTAAACTTCTGTGATTCATCATGTAAGTTGTAAAATTCTTTCGGTAATAATCACATGCAATGGAACAGTGTCGACGTGTTTGGAACTAACAAGTGTGGTTCATCATTAGGACTAGGTGAGAGATCAGATTAGGACATGAAGTTTAAAAAAGGTAAGATTTGATCTCAACTTAGATACCCACAAATGTGCCCATGAAAAATTATGAATATTTATTACCAAGACCCTACTGAGTAGGGTTTCAATATATTTAGAATCTAAGCTTCTATGATCCATCACAAAAATTGTAAAATAATTTTGGTAATAATCACATGTGATGGAACATTGTCTATGCGTTTCAAACCAACCAATGTCATTCATCATGAAGACTATGTGAGAGATCAGATCAAGACATGAAGTTTAAAAAATGTAACATTTGATCTCAACTTAGATACTTGAAAATGTGCCCATTAGAAATTATGAATATTTATTGCCAAGACCCTACCGAGCAAGGTTTCAATATTTTTAGAATCTAACCTTCTATGATCCATCATAAAAATTGTAAAATTATTTCAGTAATAATAAAAGGCAATGGAACATTGTCGACGCATTTCGAACCAACCAGTGTGGTTCATCATCAGGACTAGATGAGAGATCATATCAGGACATGAAGTTTAAAAAATGTAAGATCTGATCTCAACTTAGATACCCGCAAACGTGCCTGTTAAAAATGATGAATATTTATCATCAAGGCCCTACTGAGAAGGGTTTCAATATTTTTAGAATCTAAGCTTCTGTGATCCATCATACAAATTGTAAAATTATTTCGGTAATAATCACATGCAATGGAACATTGTCTACGTGTTTCGGACCAACCAGTGTGGTTCATCATCAGGACTAGGTGAGAGATCATATCAGGACATGAAGTTTTAAAAAGTTAAGATCCGATCTCAAATTAGATACCCGTAAATCTGTTAGTTCAAAATGATGAATATTTATCGCCAAGGCCCTACCGAGCAGGGTTTCAGTATTTTTAGAAACTAAGCTTTTGTGATCCATCATACAAATTGTAAAATTATTTCGTTAATAATCACATGAAATGAAACATTGTCGACGTGTTTCGAACCAACCAATGTGGTTGATCATCACGACTTGGTGAGAGATCAGATCAAGACATGAATTTTAAAAAAGGTAAGATCTGATCTCAACTTAGATACCCGCAAACGTACCCGTTCAAAATGATGAATATTTATCGCCAAGGCCCTACCGAGCAAGGTTTTTATATTTTTAGAAACTGAGCTTATGTGATCCATCATACAAATTGTAAAATTCTTTCGATAATAATCACATGCAATGGAACAGTGTCAACGAGTTTTGAACCAACCAGTGTGGTTCATCATCATGACTAGGTTAGAGATCAAATTAATACATGAAGTTTAGAAAAGGCAATATCTGATCTCAACTTAGATACCCACAAACGTGCCCATTTGAAATGATGAATATTTATTTCCAAGGCCCTACCAAGCAAGGTTTCAATATTTTTAGAATCTAAGCTTCTGTGATCCATCATACAAATTGTAAAATTCTCATGGTAATAATCACATACAGTGGAACATTGTCGACGTGCTTCGAACCAACCAGTGTGGTTCATCATTAGGAATAGGTAAGATATCAGATCAATACATGAAGTTTAAAAATGGTAAGATCTGATCTCAACATAGATACCCGCAAATGTGCCCGTTCGAAATGATGAATATTTATCTTCAAGGCCCTACCGAGCAGGGTTTCAATATTTTTAGAATCTAAGCTTATGTGACCCATCATACAAATTGTAAAATTCTTTCGGTAATAATCACATGCAATGGAACATTGTCGAAGCATTTTGAACCAACTATTCTGGTTCATCATTAGGTCTAAGTGAGAGATTAGATCAAGACATGAAGTTTAAAAAAAGTAAGATCTGATCTCAAATTAGATACCCAAAAACATTCCCGTTCGAACTATTGAATATTTATCACCAAGGCCCTACCAAGTAGGGTTTAAATATTTTTAGAATCTAAGAATTTGTGATCCATCATACAAATTGTAAAATTATTTCGCCAATAATGACATGAAATGGAACATTGTCGATGTGTTTCGAACCAACCAGTGTGGTTCATCATCAATACTAGGTGAGAGATCATATCAGGACATGAATTTTAAAAAAGGTAAGATCTTATCTCAACTTAGATACCTGCAAACGTGCCCGTTCGAAATGATGAATATTTATTGCCAAGGCCCTATAGAGCAGGGTTTCAATATTTCTAGAATCTGAGCTTCTGTGATCCATCATAGAAATTGTAAAAATTATTTCGGTAATAATCACATGCAATGGAACATTGTCGATGTGTTTCAAACCAACCAGTGTTGTTCATCATCAGGACTAGGTGAAAGATTGGATTAGGACATGATGTTTAAGAAAGGTAAGATCTGATCTCAACTTAGATACCCGCAAATGAGCCCGTTCAAAATGACGAATAATTATCGCCAAGGCCCTACCGAGTGGGGTTTCAATATTTTTAGAATCTAAGCTTATGTTATCCATCATAAAAACTATAAAATTCTTTTGGTAATAATCACATGCAATGGAACATTGTCGACGCGTTTCGAACCAACTAGTGTGGTTCATCATCAAGACTAGGTGGAATATTAGATCAGGACATGAAGTTTAAAAAAGGTAAGATATGATCTCAACTTAGATACTCGCAAACGTGCCTGTTCGAAATGATGAATATTTATCACCAAGGCCCTACTGAGCAGGGTTTCAATATTTTTAGAATCTAAGCTTCTGTTATCCATCATGAAAACTGTAAAATTATTTCAGTAATAATCACATGCAATGGAATGTTGTCGATGAGTTTCTAACCAAATATTGTGGTTCATCATCAGAACTAGGTGGGAGATCAGATCAGGTCATGATGTTTAAATAAGGTAAGATCTGATCTCAACTTAGATACGGGCACGTTTGTGGGTATCTTAAGATATGAACTTGGAAATAAAATTGAAAATTAGCATATAAAAGAGATGAAATGGATCATAAAGACAAAACATTCATACATATGTGATATAATAAAAAACTATGCTAAATTTCCATACCACAGGTATCCCAAACAAATAATTGCAACTCTTCCATTAATTTCCTACCAAATACTTATTACACTAGAGTCTCTGATCAATGCAACAGCATCCAACCTCTGAAATGAGTCAAAAATTACAAGATATAGACCTCAAAACAACTTATCCCAATCTTAGGTATCGAATCCATGATCTAAGGAGTTTTCCCACCAAAAAATGAACTAATACCTAGAGTGTAGGGAGGTCAAACTGACTCATCTGTCACTTTTTGGAAACTAATTCATTACATCTCATCAAGAGTTTTCACCTAATGTATTTACCCTAGGTAAGTGTAAAAACATAAAATTTACATTTACATAATTTAATTGTAAAACTTCATTTTCCAAAGTGAAACTGAGAAAAACTGAGAAAATTTACAAATATCAGAAAACTCATAAATTTGTTCAAAAGCGCAACACCAACTTCAGTTCCACTTTTGAAGGGGTTCCTGGTGTCCAAATTTATCTCAAGATAGCTCATTGAAAATAATGTCATGTCTAGTTTCCATATCTATGCTAAATTTCCAAAATGGTGCTGATTTGACCCTCCAAAACTTCATTCTCCCAAGACTAGTCAAAAGCAAAGTGCTAACCTCCAAAACAGGGTAGACATGTGATTTTTTGGGTGTTTTTTGAATTTTTGACTACTTTGTTGACCCAAAAAAAATTTGTAAAGGTTTTTTTCCTGACTGTATTTGGACTTCTGAATCCAATGGTTCTTTCATTTTTTCCATTGTAGATCCCCAGAAAAAGCACAATGCCTAGGGCGCTTCACTTTTGACAGTGTGACTGTGTAAAACTTCCAAAAATGAAAAAAATTCCAAAATTTCCAAAAAATGCTCAAATTTCTTCAAAATTTATTATGTGGGAGGCTAATGAGGTATTTTATGCAATGAGTGATGCCTCAACAAGGATATCAAGCTTTTCTCCTTCATTTTTCTTGGTTAGGGTTTCAAGTCTTGATTTGGCCTTTTGGAGCTTTGACCTTGCAATTTGATTTCTCTTGCAGTGGTGTTTTTCCATATTCCTGTGTATGTTATTGTCCTTATTTTCCTTTCCCAGGAGCTTCTCAAGATTCTCATTGGCCCTCTCAATCCAGTGCTCCCAGTTCTCATTGACCATGAATGCAAACTGCTCATTCAAAGTTAGTTCATTGGCAAGTTTAGCCTCTTTTTTCCTCTCTAGTTCTAGATATCTTTTCAGCCCTCTAGTCCTAGGTCTCCATCTTTTCACTTTCTCTTCTTCTTCATTTGTTTCACCATACCTCTCATAATCCTCATCAAGCAAAGCCTTTTCCTTTTTTTCTTCTCTCTTTTCCTTGAGAAGTTGCATCTCCATGATTGCCTGCTTGGTATTGAGTTTTTGATTTTCATACTCATGGTATGAAATCACAAAATTATATCTCTATAATTTGGTCCGAAGCTCCCTGATTTGGGCATCCTTCTCCTTTAAAATCACACTGGAAAGAGCATGATCATGTTGCTCATCCAAGTCAACAAGGTCAAAATCTGCTTCTTTCTCATGGAGGTCTTCCTCCTCATGAATGGCTTCCTCATGTACATCTTCCTATGCCATATTTTTTCCCTCTTTTGTACCTTCTTTTTTGGTGAAGAATGCAGGGACCCTCCCACAATCTATGGGGAAAACAATTTCCTATGCCCTCTCTGACTTATCCTTGCCAATATGCCCAATTCAGCCCTCTTAGGATTGTTGATCATATCTCTACTTGGTGACCCAGTCTGACCATGAAATGGTGATGATGGTGGTGATGGTGATGAAATAGGTGAAGTGGACTGAGGTGGATGCATAGGTGTAGCGGGATGAGATGGAGGAGGAAAATATTCAACATGTTGATCAGTGGGATGAGATGAAGAAGGCATATCTTCAACATGATGAGCTTGTGGAGCTGTGAAGATATCATTGGCTATGAAGGTGTACCATGAGATGTTGAACTGGTTAAGGTGATGGAGGACAATGATCTTGATCAATGAGTGGTGGAAGAGGTCGTTCATCAACTGGTCATAGTCTCTCCTTTTTATAATGTATTCCATTTTGTCTATTCTCCTGAATAGATAGTATGGGCTATTGAGAAATATTACTTTTTTGAAGTGCATAAGTAGTCTAATATGATATGTGTAGAGCCTAGAGAACCTTCATTCATAAGAGAAGTACTTCATGATGATTTCCATCATGGGGGCATACCTATCAAGAAGGTAGCTGAAAGGGAAGACCCTCTTCCTCTCATTTCTGTACCTTGGTTTGATGAATGTTCATAATATCGATCCTCTAAATATTTGGATTTAAACCACCCTTCACCCATGTTTGGAATCCCTATGGAAATAGCAATGATAGATGTAAATACAGTGAAGTTCACACCTGAAGGGTCACTTGATTATCTCTGAGGTTTGAAATGAAAAATCTACTCAACATAGGATGATGTTGGACCTATGAATCATGTTGCAAAAATCAAGGCAACCTACATACTCAAAACAAGTGAGGGTCATAGGAGAGGCCATCAGTTCATTTGTGTTGGTGGGTTCTAGCCTTAGGATTATTCCTCCTTTATGAGGCCTTCTATGTTCTGTATCCTCCTCTTCTTTTCTATCCTCCTATTCCATATAGTCTATGTCTTCCTCCATAGTGTTTGGTGGCCAAGAAACCCTAGAA
The DNA here is from genome assembly GCA_034641835.2 of Pinus albicaulis. NCBI lineage: Eukaryota > Viridiplantae > Streptophyta > Pinopsida > Pinales > Pinaceae > Pinus > Pinus albicaulis. Next base: position 34,884,499 of record MU968359.1, read on the forward strand.
ATGAGGTGGATGGGAATGGGGAGTGGATATAGGTCTAGGGAATAGGGATAAGTCTAGGAAAATTTAGGGATATGGGGGAAGGGGTTATGGAGCTTAGGGAGGTCATCTAAGGTTGAAATTTCAAGGGATTTGGGAATAAGAATTAAATTACATGTTTGAGGAAGTGGCTGCCTAGGAAATTTAGAAGCCTAGGACTTCAGGTTTTAGGGGAAAGGGATTTAGGGATGATCTGAAAATGGTATGGATAAATTTTTATGTATTTCAAGAACCTCCCACTCAGTTTAAAAATTAAATGATCTAGCTTGTACTTGAAATTATGTGGAATTTATGCTTGAAAGTTGTATATGAATTTTTAACTTTTTATGTGTATTAAGTTCATTTGTTCTTGCTAAATTTTAACATGTATAAAAGCAACATAATGCAGCAAATAAAACATTTAAACACAACAGAAAAATTAATCTATGATTTCACCCGAATCTCATGGGATACATCTCCTTTGAACTTTGTCATCTTGACTCGGCTCTTTGGGATTATGGTAAGGTTTCTTTTACAAGTTCCACACTTAACTCCAATGGATACTAAACTGATCCAAAGGGCTAAGAATACCATCTATATCCCTCTCATGGCTGTCCAAATTCTGCGAACAAATTTAGGCTCCCTTTTACACGATTCCTTCTGTCGGTGCTCTAAGCTACTCTGATCTTGTAAATGGCACAAAGTTATCCCTCTCATGGTTGTCCAAATTTTGTAAACAACTTTAGGCTCCCTTTGACACGATTCCTTTTGTCGGTGATCTGAGCTACTCTGAGCTTCTAAATGGCACAAAATCCTTCAGAATTCTGTTTCTGTCACTGAAACCACTCCTATTGTATCAATCACACATCAGACACCAAATATCAACTGATAAATTTCTCAAATCAAGCATTGCATCCCCAAACTAGGTTATCCTCCATGGTTTGCCCAAGGTTGCCCAAAACTTCACATCAGCTTCTCGAGCTTAGAAGTTATCAAAATTTTCTAAAACCACTTTCATTTTTTCCAAAATTTCTTATATATTCAATATAGACTCATCAAAAATGGCCTTTGGCTACTCTGGTTTCGCCTCCAACACCTGTCGGCATCCCTTGGCACTAGGGTCACTAAAAACTTGTCTTCTGGTTTTTCCACCCCTAGAAGTCCTCAACACTTTCTGAAACCTCTACCATTAGATTCAAAATTATTTTTACAGTCAAGAATGACTACTAGTTCGCTGCATATGGTCTCTAGCTACTTTGGCTAGGCCCTACATTGCTGCTGGAAAAAGCAGGCACTAATGGCCCTTGGAACTTTACTGAAGCTTTTCGGCCTTCAAAATTTCTCTACAGGCTCCGAAAACCATATCATCAGATTCGTAACATCTGAAATATCCAATTTTTCATATTGGATCTCTGGATAAGGCCTCTAGCCCCCCTGGCTAGGCCTTAGACTGATTCTGCCTCCTGGTGCAAATGGTGACCCCTTGAGCTTCATTGAAGCAAAAACTTTCTTAAAATCTCTTTGATGGCTCTAAAACATATTCCATTGAGTCAAAAAGGTCTGAGATAGTCGAAATTGACTATTTTTGCACTCAATTTGGTTCAATAATGAGGGAGTAATGGCAAAAACAAAATTTTCCCAATATCCCTAAACAAACTCCTCCAAAACTAGAGGAACTCCATTTAAAAGCACCAAAGTTGGAAAAACATCCGAAAATGTTGGATCTGCCCAAATTTGGTGGTAACTGTTTGAGGTGGTATTTAATGTCGGGATGTGTGGTCACATGTTTTTCCCCTCGAAACCGTCAGCCTTACCGCACAATGAATGGTTAATCAAACCGCTGCATTAAACTTCTTAACTCCGCCATGTGACCTGTCTCTGCAGTTACCACCATCTTAACCACCGGTTCAAAAGTGTTACTGCTAGGGTTCCAGGTCTTGGTCACTTGACAATGGTGCCTAGCCCTGAGGGCTAGCCCAAATCCTTTTCTCCGCCCGTTTAAACTACACGACAACACGTTCAACCTTGCCCGAACACTCAAGAAACTACTGCAACGGGGTTGGTCGGGTCACCTTTACATGAGGTGTCGGGTTGAGGGTTCAAAACCCACTGAACCCTTAAAAAAATTTAAACCTTCACACCTTGGCCTGGGGCCACATGGTAGCCTCTGGGTAGGCCATGTGGCACCCCCTGATTGGCCTCCAAAAACATATTAAAAAGATGATTTTTGACTTATATTTTTTTATAAAAATTTCATAGTCAAACTAAGTCAAAGGTCCATTTTTCGAGTTTACTGGGCGTTTTCAAACCTCAATAACGTCTGCATATGACCTCGATTTTGACAACCATTGGCGGCACCAGAATTGCAGCGACGAGACCTTTCTGGTCATTTAGATTGCAACCAATTCTGAGAACTTTCATTTTTGAGCATTTAAAAAAAAAACTTGGACATGATCTCTTGATCACACCTCCCCACTGGGAATATTTTGGACCCCAAATGATTGATATATTGATCTGTACAGTAGATGAGACTACAACAACCTCTTCTCTTTAGCCTCCAAACACTTGCCTTGCATGGCTAGTGACTTTGAACCACAACTAGTAAGTAATTGACACTTCCTTTCCTGGATGCGCTTGTCCTCCTGTCTAGAACTGTCTTTCTTGTACTCACTCATAAATTTCCAGAGAGAAATTTGCAGAAGGAAACTGAACATTGCTGCCTTGATCAAGGGTCCAAGGTGGCTTAAACAAACGAGAGACTACAACATAAAATACATGCATACAACCGAAATTTGCATATGTACAAAGGAGTATGTCTTATTGTGTTAATAAGTCCATCCAATTCTTACCAAGCCACTTCCATTGTGACTTTTGCTACTAAAAATCTTCTTCATGTGAAACTTCCATTTTCACATCAATAATGGAATCCTTGGTTCCACCTTCGCCAGTCTTTATGTCCTGTTGTTGCATGTGCTTGGGACGACTAGTTGGATGCAAAGTCCAACAATGGGAAAGAACATGTCCCCTCTTCTGGCAATATGTTAAAATCTTATGCACCTTCTTTGAAAGTTGCCTTTGCCTCATCTGCTTCCTGTATGCTTTCTTCCTCATCCAGCATCTCGAAACATCATGGTTAAATTGACCACAATATGGATAGCAAATCTTTCTTCCATTTAAGCATGAAAAGTTATCATACCTTGTAGAAACACAATCAAATTGATCATGGGAAGATTTATACCTCTTGTGTTGCTTTGCATGTTCATCCTTTTTGCCTTCATGAGGAGATCAACTAGTAGAGGCTCCGGCTTTCAATTGTAGACTAACATCATCGTTCTTGTCTTGAAAACTATCTGAAATCGCATGCTTTCCATAAGTTGCAGGTCTACCATCTTCTTGCTACAACAAAGGCTTAAAGCAATGGCAATCATCTTGGAAATAAATATGACATATTTGCATCTTAGAACTTGGAACAAAATTTCTCTTTGAAGTTGCCTCACATGATTTTATGGTTTTGTAGTCTTCACCATTAAATTTCACATAACCAAGACCAAGATTATTGGGTCGTTCCTCAACCAAAATAGGATCAACCATGCCTTGTACATGCTTTCCTAAACCCTTGTCTTCATAGCCCATTTTAATCATTAACTTGGACCCTATATCTCTCGTATGTTTTTCGAAAGAACCAACACATATTTCTAAAGTGGAAACTGAAGACAAATTAGAGTGGATTACCTCTTCCTCATGCATGTTCTTGGTCAAAGCCTCTTGGGCTTGATGGAGCTGCATCTCCATATCATGCAATATTTGAATAATTTCTTCCTTCTCTTGCTCCATGGCAAATAATTGCTCACGAATTTTAGTGCTTTCTCTTCTATCTTCAAACAGAATCTGCACCATGTCCTTCAATATAATAAAGTCACGCTTCATATCTTCATTGAAGAATCTTGTGAAGGAGGAAACCTCATCTGTAGAATTTTTCATAATGAAAATGAAAAAATTAACTTCAACAAAGTTCTCGAATATTTCAAAACAAATGACAAATTTTTTTTAAACCAAATGGCTATAGAGACAAACTCTTATTCAAGCAGCCAAACAACAAACAAACTCCAAGAGCTTCTTAACAAAAAATCGTCAAGAGGGTTTGTTTTCCAAGGGTGACCTTGAGGTCCTTTGGGGTAAGGAACATGCCTGTAGCCCTTTCTTCCTTTTTATTCTCTCTAGGACTTAGCTAATCAGTAGCTATCCCTTCACCTCCAGCAAATTCAAACAATAGTCAGTTTACAAACAGTAAAATAATCAATCTTTTACACTGTTTAAACACCTTTCAAGCTATACAAGCAATAGCTTACTCTTCCCAATCAAGCAACCAAATGCTCTGATTCCAACCTAATCTAAAAATGGTCTGGATAACTTGTTATGTACTTCAAGAACCTCCCACTCAGTTTAAAAATTAAATGATCTAGCCTATACTTGACATTATGCAGAATTTATGCTTGAAACTGGTGTATGAATTTTTAACTGTTTATGTGTATTAAGTTCATTTGTTCTTGCTGAAATTTAACATGTATAACAACAACATAATGCAACAAATAAAAAATAAAAATAAAATAGAAAAATTAATCTAGGAGCTCACCCGAATCTCATGGGCTATGCCTCCTTTGAGCTTTGTCATCTTGACTCAGATCTTTGGGATTATGGTAAGGTTTCTTTTACAAGTTCCACACTTAACTCCAATGGATATTAAACTGATCCAAAGGGTTGAGAATACCATCTATATCCCTCTCATGGTTGTCCAAATTCTGCAAACATCTTTAGGCTCCCTTTGACACAATTGATTTTGTCAATTCTCTGAGCTACTATGAGCTTCTAAATGGCACAAACTCATTCAATATCCCTCTCATGGTTTTCCAAATTCTGCAAGAAGCTTTAGGCTCCCTTTGACACGATTCCTTCTATCGGTGCTCTGAGCTACTCTGAGCTTATAAATGGCATAAAATACTTTAGAATTATATTTCTATCACTGAAACCACTCCTGATGTATCCATCACACATCAGACACCAAATATCAACTGATAAATTACTCAAATTGAGCACTGCATCCCCAAACTAGGATTTCCTCCACGGTTTGCCCACGACTGCCCAAAACTTCACATCAGCTTCTTGAGCTCTATAAGTTATCAAAATGTTCTGAAACCACTTTCATTGGTTCCAAAATGTCTTAAATAGTCAATATATACTATTCATTCATCAAAAATGGCCTCCAACTGCTCTGGTTTCGCCTCCAACACCTGTCGACACCCTCGGCACTAGGGTCACTAAAAACTTCTCTGCTAGGTTTTTGACCTCTAGAAGTCCTCAACACTTTCTGAAACCTCTTCCATTAGATTCAGAATTCTTTTTACAATCAATAATTATTACTATTTCACTGCATATGGTCTCTAGCTTCTTTGGCTAGGCCCTACACTGCTGCTGGAAAAAGCTGGCACTAATGGCCCTTGGAACTTTACTGAAGCTTTTTGGCCTTCAAAAGTTCTCTACATGCTCTAAAAACCATATCATCATATTCAAAACATCTGAAATATCCAATTTTAAATATTTGATCTCTGGATAAGGCCTCTAGCTCCCCTGGCTAGGCCTCAAACTAATTATGCCTCCTGATGGCCCCTTGAACTTCATTGAAGCAAAACATTGCTTAGAAGCTCTTTGGTGGCTCTAAAACATACTCCATTGAGGCTAGAAGGTCCGATATATTTTAAATTGACTATTTTTTCACTCAATTTGTTTCAATAATGAGGGAGTAATAGAAAAAACAAAATTTTCCCAATATCCCTAAACAAACTCCTCCAAAACTGGAGGAACTCCAGTTAAAAGTTCCAAAGTTGGCCAAACTTCTGAAAATGTCGGATCCGCCCAAATTCAGCGGCAACTGTTTGAGTTGGAATTTAATGTAAGGACGCGTGGTCACATGTGTTGCCCCTTGAAATCATCGACCTTACTACGCAATGAACGGTTAATCAAACTGCCGCATTAAACTTCTTAACTCCGTCATGTGACCTGTCTCCGTGGTTACTGCCACCTTAACTGCCGGCTCAAAAGTGTTACTTCCAAGGTTCCAGGTCCTGGTCACTTGACGATGGGGCCTAGCCCTAAGGGCTAGCCCAACTCCTTTTCTCCGCCTATTTAAACTACACGAAAACACGTTCAACCTTGCCCGAATGTTCAAGAAATTGTTGCAGCCGGGCCAGTCGAGTCACCTTTACACGAGGTGTCGGGTCGAGGGTTCAAAACCCATTGACCCCTTAAAATTTTGTCAACCTTCACACCTTGGCCTGGGGCCATGTGGCAGCCTCCGGGTAGACCACGTGGCACCCCTTGATTGGCCTCCAAAAACATCATTAGCAGAATTTTGAGGTCTAAAATGGGCCTCCTAAGGAAAATGTACAATCAAAACTCACTTTATGAGAACCAATCACAATGTAGGGGATGACATCATCCCTAATGGTTGAGGTGGCATTTCTTGAGTTAAAGGTACTTACTTGTCACATTCTCAATGGTGGATAAAAACTCATGGTTAACCATGTTATTGTTCTAAGTACTTTTAAAGTCAAAATAAAGTACTCATAATAAATGTCATTTCACACTTTTTAAATAAAAATATATTATTGTCATTTCATATTTCTTGAAAGAAACAATGAATATCCCTATGCATTTAATATATTATATTATATTATATTATTTTTATATAGTATATTAATTACATGTTATTATAAAATTTAAATAATATAAATTTTAATTAATAGCATATAATATAATTAAGAATTTATAAATTTATATTTATATTTTCTTTTAAGTTATTTAAGTACAAAGGACAAATGCATTAGTTGTTCAATGATAATGACTTTTTCTTGAAAAGTTCATTCTTATTTATAGTCACATCTACAAAAATTTTATTAATTTTATTTTGGTACAACTTTTGAATTGAATTTAACTATGGTTACATGGATTGTGGTGCAAAAATTGAATTGAAAATTCATAAATATTATTTTATTGTTTTAGCTATTATTTTATTATTCCTTAGGCGGCTCATTTTAGACCTCAAAATTCTCCTAATGATAAAAAAAATGAATTTTGAATTATATTTTTTTTATAAAAATTTCATAGTCTAACTAAGTCAAAGGTCCATTTTTGGAGTTTAGTGGGTGTTTTCAAACCTCAATAACTCCTGCATACTACCTCGGTTTTAAAAACTGTTCACAGCGCCAGAATCACAGCGACAAGACCTTTCTGGTCGTTTAGATTGCAACCAATTCTGAGCACTTTCATTTTTGAGCATTTAAAAAAAAAAAAATTGGACATGATTTCCTGATCAAGGAACTAGGAAATGGTAGTGTAGGGGTGGGGGTAGTTTTAATAATGATGTAGGAAGGGATTTCAAGGTTAAATGGCATAAAATTGGGAATGAGGAATAGAATTAAGGTTTATTCACTAGACCAAATTCCAATTTTACTTAGGAACAAGAACACTATGAAATCAATGCTTAGGAGTGCAAGGAGGAAATAAACATGATGTACTTACTTGCTAGAGGGTGTTAGAAGCAATTGCTGAAGGTTTGGAAGAGTTTGGTTGAGTTTTGAAGCTTGGAGAGCTCACTGGCCAAAACCACAATGCACCAGCAAAAAGTGCAGCGCCTCTCTCAGAAGCGCAATGCCAACTACCAAAAGCGCAACGCTGCCTCCAGAAATGCAACACCTCCCTGAAAGACGCAGCACCACCCACAAATTCTAGTTTTGACCCTGCAAATTTATTTTTCGTGCTGAGGGAGTGTGAGCTTGATTTTTGAAATGGAACATGAGCTTCTTTTTTATATATTGGTGGTCTTCATACTTCATGAATTTGATGTTTTGGGCTTTGGGACCCACTTTCTCCTCTTTACATTCACTTCACATTTTGAAACTATACCCTTTTCACATGACTTTTTCTTTGACAAATTGATCATTTAGTGACTTTGAGAACTCTTTGGATTTGACATTTTTGATGCTTTGGCATGTTGGAACTCTGAGATAGTAGCTTGGGAATCATGAACTTATCACATTTTGAATGACATAAAATTACATAGTGAAAAAAAAAATTACATTTAAAATAAAAAATTACATGCTGAAATAAATTTCTCTTTACAAATCATCTTTACATGGTGAAGAGATGTTATTTGATCACCCTTTACTTGCTAGTCTTATGCAGTGGAAATGAAGTTTTATTTGGACCTTGGAAACACTAATGACATAATGAAACCTTAACTGACCTAATTTCATGATGAGTTGACTGATATGATGACATGATGACTTAGACCTCATGACTGATGTACATTCAACAAGGTATGAAAATATGCTAGCAAGTAATCAAATTTAAGGAAGAGTGATGTTTTTGGGCTAGGGCTACCATCACTGACTAAAATTTTGAATGCAAACCTAGTATAATGATACAAATTACTAAATGAGACCCTAATATGATATGAAAAGAGGATTTTTTATCACTAATGGCGGGATGGAAATACTGCCACTAACACCTCCCCCTGCAAGTGTTATCGGCATTGGAATGTCCCGTCATCACTCTAAGGTAGAGTTGAGCCTTTTCCTTCAGTTGTGGAAGAATCTCTTACCTTTTAGAAAGAATCTTGATGAGTTGTTATAGCTACACTCTTTCGATAACTTTCTCCATTTTATGGATGCATATTCCTATCATTTTTCATATTTTCACTAGTTATTGGTTTCCAAAGGAAGAGCCTATCTAACCTGTGTCCATTTATAGGCTTGGGTTGGCCGAGGTGGGCATTTTTGGCATGGAGAACCTACATATGAATAGGTTTCCTCCACTTAAATTAGTGCATTTGTTAATCCCTACTTCCTAATTTCTTTCTAATAGCTTCTAAGATTTCCCTTGAGTTGTATAACTAGAGTTCTTTAGGTGTGGTAAGGCCTAAATACCATAAGGGAGAGGACAGCCACAGAGCATCCATGTCATTCATTCTGCAACGCACTGACCTAACGATAATGTTAGTGGTTTTAACTCCGAGAGGACGGTGGTGAAAAAGTGCGATAAGGAGGTCGGTATGAAAGGCGGTACTTACAAGATGGATCATATGTTATCTATGGAGGCCCTTTTGGATCACTTCATCTCCTTTTGTAGGGGCCATCCTAATTTCCTGGTATTTATCGGTATTTCTGGTCTCTACCTTTTGAATATCCCCCTATGAATCATTCGATACACATGGAATTATAACAGTTTACGTGGCATATAATAAATAACCAACATCAATTCCATTTGGAGAAAGAAAGATTTCAATTAATAGAATGTTGATAGAGCTTTCCCGGTTCAAAGGGATGAGTTGACAAGATGAAATGGGCTATTTAAACCGTGGATGGCAAGGAATGCTAGAAATATTTTCTAAAACATGACGACTAGGAGAGTGCAATTGTGGCACTAACTTGTTATCTTGATTGAACGATGCATTAAGAAACTGACGAGAATTTAATTGGTTCACCATGATTACCAATAGACTCAATGACAATTAAGTAACCCCAATTAAATGAATTCTTCAATTCGAGGAAAGTTGACGATCGAATTGAACCTATAAAATCTGGCCAGATGCAAGAAGATATCCGACCAGACGGAATCACCGCATTTTTATTTTCTCAAAATCCTCTGTTTTGGAAAGATAGATTGCGCGTTTAGGGTTAAACGAAGTTTACAAGAAATTAGATTTCAGTTAGTCATTTTTATGATGATAGATTGGATGTCAAGGAATGTCATGTAAATGGATCACACTCTCTCTTTTTTTTCCCCTACTAGTAGTACCTTGCTACATTGCCAATTAATTTTAAAAGAAAAAAACCCTCCACTATGCTCATGAATTTATTATTCAACCAAGGAATCTCATACACAAATAAATATTGTATAAAATGAGTCCAATAATTCCCAACACTTTTTTTGCACCATTGTAATTCATATCTCGCATATTCTCCAGGCACTGAGAGCGTACAACTAATAAACTATTAGCTAATGTTGTCAATTTTGCAACAAATAGGCTTCAAATGTTTTCCTCCGCAATATTAAAAAATACGTTTATTTTTCCAAACCGGGAGACAACTGTAATTATATTTTTGGACGCACACATACATAGATGTTGCTAGATCTCTTAATCAATACTAACGACTTGTGCATGCTTTGGCCTCCTGTGATGATGGATTTTCCTACAACACATCCTGGAACACTTTGTGAGCATCAACGAGCATCCTTTACTTCTCATAACACATCCCAAACAAATAAAGAGCTTTGAAGTTCCATGTATTGAACCCAACAGTGGTCTTAAAGTTGTCTAGGGCGACCTCCAAGCCACAATGCTTGGAATTGGAGGTTTCAAGTTCGAGGCCACGACATTTGGAATTGGAGGTTTCAAGTTTGAGGCCATGATGTTTGGAATTGGAGGTTTCAAGTTCAAGCTCCACCCGTTTGATGGGAGAATCAAACTTCTCATGGGAGGAGAGGCTCTTGCTTACGGGTGTCGTGAAGGCGGTGTCGAGGCAACCAATGGTGGTTGTCAAATGGAAACTCTTGTGAGAAGCAAAATAATGTATTTTATCAAACAAAAACACCAGAATATTTCTCAGGATCAAATTCTAAATGGTATTAAAACAACGTTATGCACATGAAAACCTTAAAAGACCAGTGCAACTAACAAAAAACTTCAATCTAGATCTAACAATTTCTTATACTTGTCATTAAGAAGAAATAATATATCAATAAGTTAAAAGGAAATTTTCACTTCTACATTAGTTTATCATTTTGAGGGTGTTTGACAAATTCTCTTTCAAAGACTAAATAGCTTCCAATTTTAAAGCATTTTCAAAATTCATGTTTCTATTCTTGTTTGTAATATATATATATATATATCCATTAGAGTAGAATTTGTCTTTTTATTTATAGAGTATTTCATTTTTATTTTAGAAGGGACATGAGTCAACTCCATGTTACTCTTTTCCCTCATATAGTCATAGAATGATCCTTTTGGTGAAAGTTTCATATCTCTATGTATATAGTTAGATAATTTAAATATGAAGTTATGAAATATAATGGTTACAAAAAAAATGTCTTCATTTTTCTTTTTTGTAATTCACAAAAAACAAATTAAAGCATGAAACATGATGTTGATGGTGCATATGGTTCATTATAAATACTCATTTTATCATATATCAATGTCCTTCATTCGCTTATGTGCATGATGCTTCATCTACTTATGTTCGTGATGCTTTGACCTTTGTTATAATTGACATCCAAGGTATTAACTTTTAAAATCTGCGAAGTGGATGATATTGGGTTGCCTTATCCCAAAGACAATAGAAAATTTCATAGGTATATTACATCCAATATATGATAGAAATATTTTTTCCATTAAATATATACATATTTGACATAGAAATGTTTTATTTATGGACCACATTGTCCACTTTGAAATGTTTTTTTTTTATTCATATATTTTTAAATACAGTTCAATAATAAAAATTTACTTAACACTACATAGTGAAATATTTTATTTATAATTCAAAATGAACTTGTTATCATTATTTATATTTTTTAAATTTCACATATTAAATTTTTATCAAAAATTGAATTAATTACACATTTCACAATGAATTTTTTTACTTTCAATTAATTTTTTTTTCTTTTAATGATGGAATGTTTTATTACATTGTCAACATTTTATTTCATTCATCTATGTAATATGTAAAACTTATAATGAGTGTCTACGTATAAATTGTGAAATAATATTTTAAATAAAAACTTCACACATTTAATATAATATTTTAAAGAAAATTATTTACTCATGAAAAATTCAAAAACAATTATTACAAACTTTATGTTTTATTCCTAAATTATCTATTTTTTATTGTGTTTTATTCATCGGAATTGAGTTCCCCACTATACCGACGGCAAAAACATCTACGATGGCAGAAACACCTACACCAAGTTGCTGGCATAACCTTAAGAAATAGATTTTTGTAACTGGACCAAGTGGTGAGAGAACATGGAGCTCCATATGCATCTGTTAAGATAAAATATTAACATTTCAGAGGCCATTGCTAAGATTTAGAAAAGCTTCTGATTCAAAAATAAAATATTTATCATCTAATTTCAGGGATAATGGGACCTAATCTAATTAGATATTTTAAAGCACTTCACTTGCACTTCCCCTATTTAACAATACTCTAAAATATGAACATACCAATTAGAGTTCGACAGTTGTCGTACCCTCTGCACCATTGCGTAAGACCTCCAATGTCGTAGTTGTGTAAAAAATGAATGGGTACACTTCTGCATAACATTTCTGAGTTGCATACAATACAATATTTCATTTAGTTCAACATTGTGGCTTACATACAAGTAATTAAAAATCAGTCAAATGGTATGGTGATGGATTACATACCGATTTCATAAATATGTACACAAGATTCATGGGATTCATTAGCACGGTGCCAACATATATGTTTTCTTGGGTTCTGTACCATGCCGGTTTTGGGCCAAGGACTCTCAAGAATTGATGAAAATATTGATCATGACAAGTTGAGATCCATAGAGTGTTTTCCATTTAACCCATTCTTAGGAACTGCTTCATCGCTGCGACAACAGGTCCTTCTGTGGAGGATTTGTCGATACCACACAATTTTCTAGTAACTCTCTCCAGCTGCACGACCCACAGAAATAAACAAAATCATTTTTGTCATCAAACAACAGTTGGGAGGAGGTTGCTTTAAAGTTTACAATACAAACTCTGATTTTTCTAATTAGCAGGAACAAATTCTTTTTAGAAGAACAATAGAAAAACAACTAATTACTAATGATAGAAAATAAATGTTTATACCAGTACCCTAAAACAATATTAAATAATATTTTTATCGAATGTATGAAATAGTTTCAAACTTGAAATGCATGCACCAGTTGCATTCCCCAAATTCTCTTCAATATTAATATTTCAAAGCCAATAAATTGAATTTCAAACAAACCTCATTTTTTAATCATGCCTTCACCAGTCGCAGATGTCGCTCCTCAAAAGTCATCTCCATGGGTCCTCCACAATTGTAACAGGTGCAGTGCACCAAATATTCTTTGATACATCGGTTCTCCATTTTCAGTATTTCATTTCCCCCCATCAGTGTTGTGTTATCTTGATGAGCCTGACTATTCCAAGAGTAAGAAGATCAGGGAAATGAAATAGAAATATTTAAACATTTTATTAAATTTCCGTGTGACTTTTTGCACATTGTTTTAATGCATACCTTCATCTTTGCGCGATGGTTTTGGAACCATAATTTTATTTTCATTTAGATGAAATTTTTCACTGAATTTTTGTCATTGCTTTTCATTGGGATGGGGGTGCTCCATGAAAAACATGAAAAAAAAAAAAACACAAATGAACTTCATCTCGAAAACGGGTCAGAAACCCAATTTATAAAAGAAGAATAATAGTTTCATAACTTACATCTTCATTTCCCATATTTGTTGTGGTGTGTGCCTGCGACAGTGCTTATCATATTGATAATTCCTCAATCCTGTTGGAAATTAATTCCAATAGCAATCTGAAACAGGTGGACAAAAGGATAGAAGTCACAAAGTCGTGATTCATTTTTTCACTCCATCATTGACAGAATGACAGAAGAAGAAACAAATACAAAAGATTGTTGGAGAGCACAAGCTGTAAATTATTTTATTATGAGAAATCTATATATACATGCATATAGACAGTTACATAGAAATAGTTTGAACCAACTAAAAACTAATTTCTAAACTAATACTTAATGGAAATATTAAATCTTTTAACACTCCCTCTTAATCTTGAGTGTTACATTGTTTTATGCCTAATTTTTGACATTGAAATTCAAAATTAATTTTTCCTAGCGGTTTGGTGAAGATATCTGCTAACTATTCCTTGGATTCACAAAATTTGAGAACAATATCACCATTTTTTACGAGTTCACGAATGAAATGAAAACAAGTGTCGATATGTTTGCTCTTTTGATGAAAGAAATTGTTTTTCGACAAGGAAATAGTGCAAGTGTTGTCACAAAGGATTGAAAATAGGTTCATTTTTTTAATATCCGAAGTCAGAGAGAAGTATCTTTAGCCACACTGCTTGACATGATGCTGAATTTGCTGCAACGTAGTCAGCCTCTATTGAAGCTAACGCAACTATGGGCTGCTTTCTGAATGACCAGAAGATCAAGTTTCTACCAAATAGAAAATCATAGCCAGAAGTGCTTTTCTGATCATCAATACATCCTGCATAATCACTATCTGTGTAACCAACAAGCTTACTGTTTGCAGAGGCTGCATATGATAAACCATAAGTAGATGTACCTGAAATATATCTTAACACCATTTTTCCAGCCTTCTAATGACAATCTTTAGGAGATTCCATAAACCTGGAAATATAACTAGCTGCAAATGCTATATCAGGTCTAGTAGCCGTAAGATACATAATACTACCAGCAAGTTGCTTATACAAAGTTACATTAACAATAGTACCCACATCATCTTTACGCAACTTTGTATCAACTTCAATATGAGTATCCACTCGTTTACACCTGTCCATCTTAAACTTTTTCAAAATGTCAGTAGCATATTTCTATTGACTCATAAACATACCATCTTGTGTTTGTTTCACTTCGATACCTAAGAATTATCTCATTAATCCAAGATCTGTCATTTCAAATTCATTTTTCATTGCAGCTTTAAATGCATCTAACTGTATGTTACATGTATAAATTATGTCACCAACATAAATACACAGTATCAAAATTATACCTTGATGATCATTCTTGATATACAAAGTGGGCTCATGGTTGCTTCTTCTGAAACCATTATTCAGCAAGTAATGGTCTATTCGGTTGTCCCAAGCTCTTGGAGCTTGCTTCAAGCCATATAATGCTTTCTTCAACCTGTACACCTTATGTTGTTGATTTTTTATTTCGAAACCAGCTAGATGATCAGCATACACTTCTTCATTCAAAACACCATTAAAAAAAACAGACTTTACATCCATTTGGCAAATCAGCCACTTGTTTTGTGCTGCAATAGCTAATACAAAACAAACAGTGTCAATTCTTGCTACAGGTGAAAAATTTTCACCATTATCTATGTGAGGTTGCTGTGAAAAATCTTTGGCAACTAATATTGCTTTGTGCTTATCAACTTCACCTCTCTCATTTAACTTTATTTTAAAAACCCATTTAACACCTATAGAGTTTTTATCATCAGATAGATCAACCAAATCCCAAGTTTGATTTATTTCAATGGCATCGATTTCATTATTCATCGCATCTACCCATTCTTTGTCCTTTATAGCCTCTTCAAAACAAGTAGGTTGAAATGAAAGAAATGCAAAATTTACAATATCATCAACATCATCTTGTGCATAAATATCACTTAAGTTTCTCATTTTAGAATTATCAGAATCAGACTCAAAAGATGATGAAATGCTACTGCTTGATGAAATACTACTGGTTTTGTCTTGAACTTGTAATCTTGGAGTGCATGTTGCAGGTGTTTGATGTTCGTTTATCAGAATAAAAGGATTAGGACAAGTATTTTTCTCCATTTCATTCCAAGACTTGTCTTCTAGAAATTTCACATCTTGACTTACGAAAAACTTCTTAGTTATAGGATTAAACAATCTACACGCCTTAGATTGATCACTATATCCTATAAGAATATAATTTTCACTCCTATCATCAAGCTTTTTTTCTCAATTTTTTTGGAACATGAGCGAAAGCAATACAACCAAATACGCGAAAGTGTGAAACAGTTACCTTTTGTCCACTCCATGCTTCTTCAGGTACAAAATTTTGAACACTGGAAGTTGGTGATCTATTCAAAATAGATACCGAATATGCAACTTCTTCAGCCCATAAATATTTAGACAAATTTCGTGTTTTGAGCAAACTTCAAGCCATATTCATAATTGTCTCATTCTTTCTTTCCGCAACTCCATTCTGCTGCGGGGTATAACTGGTTGTCGTTTGCTTTTTAATACCATGTTGTTTGCAAAAATCAAGGAATTCGTTAGATTCATACTCACCTCCTTTATTAGACCTCATAACTTTAATAAACTTGCTACTTTGTTTTTCAGCCTCTTCCTTCGAAAATGTTTCTGATTTATATTTGATGAAATACACCCAAATTTTCCTGCTAAAATCATCAATGAAAGTAAGAAAATAGAGACTGTGAGCAACTGATTTTTCTTGCATTGGACCGCACAAATCTGTATGCACTAACTCTAATTGTTCTTTTGCTCTATTAGACGCTAAAACAAAACTATCTCGCTTATGTTTACCCATTATACAACATGTATAGGAAGAGATATGATCAGACAAAGAAGGAAAACCTTTCACCATAGACTGTCTTTGCAACAAACTCATACTTTGGATAGGTAAATGACCATATCGCAAATGCCACAGATGAGAGTCAATTGGCATTGAAACATTATGTGCATACAACTTCTCAATTTTCAACTGTAATTGATACAACCTGTTCTTTGTCATTGGAATCTTTGCAACAAGAGACTTATGTTTATCAACAATTGTGCAAGTAGTGTTGTGAAAGCTAACATCATAACCATGTGCATCTAACTGACCAAACTCAACAAATTATGCTTGAAATTGGGTACATAATAAATGTCATAGATATTCTTCACAACATTTTGTTTGGTTAAGACAGGCACAACACCCTTTCCTGAAGCTTTAACCTGGTGATCATCACCCAAACCAATAGAGGAATTGAAAGATGTATCAATATGTGAAAAAAAATCAATATGGCCAGTCATATGATTACTACATCCGTTGTCTACCAACCAAATATCTTTATTAGGTACTTGAACAGTTACTTGGCATGCCAAAAATAAAGCATCTGATGTTTCACATTCAGTGTTTGTTACATTGGCTTTGTTTTTACGTAAAACATACTGTAATTTTCGACATTCAAACTTATAATGGCCATATTTTTTGCAGTAGTAACATTGAATTTTTTATTTATCTATCCATCTACGACCATGATCATTTTGAGACTACTCTGAATGTGCTTGAGTTACCTGTGATCTATCATCAGACTGAGATTGTCTTCTACCTTTTCCTCTCCTTCCATGAAAACCTCTGCCTCTACCTCTATCCATAGAAGCTTCAGATTTGAAAGCATGCTCTAAATTACTAACGTCTAAATTAATTCTTGCTTCATGAACCAACAAAGAACCAGTTAATTTTTCCACAGATAATTTTGTTAATTCTCTCAATTCAAAAATAGTAACAATCATGTCAAATTTTTTAGGCAAACATCTAAGAAATTTTTCAACAATTCTTTGGTCTTCTATTTCTTCACCATTCATCCGAAGCTGATTAAAAACACCCATAACTTTAGTCATAAATTGATCAATGGTTTCTAATTCAGTCATTTTAAGTGTTTCAAATTGTGGTCTGAGAGTCTGTAATCTTACCATTTTTACTTTATCATTTCCTTGATAAGAAACCTTAAGTATATCCCAAATTGATTTAGCAGTTTTAGCAGCAGTGATTTTAGGAAAAATAGAGTCATCTAAGGAATTTAAAATGCACGACTTCGCTCTACCTTATTTCTATTTGATTTCATCAAAAAAATTTCTCTGGGCAGCAGTCATACCAGCAATTGTATTTGTGTCATGTTTTGTGAACCCCAACTTTACTGATTCCCAACACCCTAAGCCTTGTAAGCATGCTTGCATTTTAAGAATCCAAAAGTCATATTTCTTTCCACTAAATAATGGCGTGGGGATTGAAAACTAACTTGTCGAGGCCATGTTTGAAGTAATCAAAAAAATGAAAACATCTCTTTTTAAAACACTCCCAAATAGATAGCACAAATAGACTTTCGATGAAGGTGATTGAAAACTATATTGTTTTTAACTATTTTTAATTTCAACACCTTAATTTTATAAATTCCATAATTGAAGATTCACACCAACATCAAAGACATATTTCCTTTCCTTTCAACATCCTCATTCCCTTTCTTTCAACAACCTCATTAATAGGCTAAAAGACCAAACCAATGAACCAAAAAACTGTGGCAGTTGATTACACAATTTTTTTTAAAGATTTTGAATCAAGTAAAAAGAAAACATGGAAGCATTCCTCAAACTTTGATTAGACAAACAATTAAAACTAATCAAGCAAAACACTTGTCAACATTTTTTTAACATTGATTACACAACTATAAAAACTATGAATCATGCACCTTCGATGACTGAACTCAATTAACGACTTACAAATTCCTCATTGGAGGCTCCTTCGTTCAATGTCTTGGCAACTTCAAACAACAAAGATGGAATTGTAGTGAAAAGCAGGCAAAAAATCGGGCAGCGGCAACTTTTCTACTTCAAAATATTCAAACAACACCTTCAAGCAACTAGTGCAAGTCTTCAACAACAAATCTCCAGCAGTTCGCCTTTGCCCAAGAAGAACCCCAATGCTTCGATACCATGACAGCATGACAGAAGAAGAAACAAATACAAAATATTGCTGGAGAGCACAAGCTGTAAATTATATTATTACGAGCAATCTATATATACATGCATATAGACAGTTACATAGAAACAATTTGAACCAACTAAAAACTGATTTCTAAACTAACACTTAATGGAAAGATTAAATCTTTTAACAATCGTGCATTAAATTTTCTGGGTTAAAATCCCTGCAACAACCGACTTTGTTTACAAATGGCACATCCCTTTTGATTTTGTTTACAAAGGGCACATCCAACTATAGTTCTGATGAAAGATTGTATTTTGTAATAGTCATTTTTATGCTTAATGAAATAGAGCTTTATTCCATCTCTCTATCCACATCTCTATTATTAAATTTTTGTGTTAAGTTGAAAAAATTATATTTCTTCTATTTATTCGAAATTATCAAAAATTTCCAACATAAGATCAAATCATGTCATCAAAAATTTCAACAAATCCGCTTGTCTCCACCTTATCACTACCCGACCTTCTCTCATCTACTATGGTTTTCCCAACCTCTCTACTCTTCTTTGTATGACCTACTCCCTATCCAACATGATCCAAAGCGACCATCTTAAATCTCATAAAAATGCCCATCCTGCCCGTGGAGTAACACATTAATTCAAGACTTTTTACTACATAAATACAATTTAAAATTTCCAAACATACTAGAATTAAAGCCAACTCTTGTGGAGTGAATTCCTCGTTATCTTGTGTGTGTTCGGAACCTATGAAGGAACGACACCCCTCCACACACACATCGCCCCACCCATTGCATGTCCGTGTCCCCGGAATTCCACCATTGGAGCTGCCATTTCCTCCACCGTGACCACCGCAGCTGCCACACCCACTATCCAAGGTAGACGATGGGTTCACATTCTTCCCTCCAACAACACTCGGGTCAATTTTTCCACTTACAACAATACAATCTCCACCTTCAAAAGCCAAACAACGCAGAGCCTCCAGAAACTCATGCTCGCCACCTTCTCCAAATATCCATATAGAACACACTGTAGAAAAAAATAATCCACTTGACGTACACGCTAGAAACTGCACCATAAAATGACAGAGCTCTTGGACACCAGATCTAACTAGAGAGTCAAAATTGTGCTCATGAGAAGTATCATCCTCTAGTGAGCATGTAGGTTAGGAAGAGAGATTCGTAGAGGTTAAAGAGTTAGGTTAAATGAAGGAGGTTGTAGATGAATGGCCTAAAACATTTCAATCTTCTAACATTTGATCTGATCTAATGGTGCAGACATGTACACCATGACAGCTAGGAGATTTGTTTTCAAAGAAAAACAGGTAATTAATTTGTAATCCAATTATATTCAAATTTAAAAATATTAATAAATAAAATTATAATTATTGTATTTTGATTATATTATTGTTTTTTTCAAAGTATATATTTTGATCATAAACATTGGCTAATTTTCAATTTTTGAAGTAAAATATGTTTTAATTTAATAACTTTTTTTTCAAAACAATAAAATAATATAAAATAAAATAAAAATGATATAATATTTTATAATTAAAAAAATATAAATTTTCCTTTATAAATTTATTAAAAATTATTTTTTTATTAATTTATATGTAGTTTTAAATTTTATTAAAAATTAAAAGTTTTATTTTATTTTTATATATATATTAAATAATAAAAAATGATTTTCATCACTTATGGAATCCATTACTACCCTTTATCAAATTTTTATAGATATTGTCTAATAATTTTAATTATGAGTTAGGAAGTTTGAAAATAGAAGTTGAAATCCATAAGATCTTTTTTCTACATCATTTATAGGATCCATTACTATCTATCAAATTTGCATAGATATTGTCTAATAATTTTACTTAAGAGTTAGGAAGTTTGAAAATAAAAGTTGAAATCCATCAAATCCTTAAAAAATATTTCTAAATAACTCATAACATATTGGTTGTTAATCCGCTAGGAAGAGGAGAGGGCTAGACTAACTTTTGGAGAAAGAGGAGAGGACTCTACTATCTTTTTATATATTTAAAGGCATAAGAAACCTATATACTTAGAATGGCAAGATATATGACATAATTATGTTATGTAGGATTTCTTTCTCGTCTTAGTCACTATCTTTTTTATTATCTATGGAATAAACAATTACTATACAATTAGATCAAAGGTTTAAAAAAAATCAACAATTATTATACAATTACAATTAAATTAAATGTTAAACAAAAAAATAAGATAAAAACAATATATAATTTTAACAATAAAGACAACATATAATATTAACAAGAACATATAATCTTAACAATTAACAATCCTAGTGATAATTAAGTACATAGATATTCTTACCACAATTAATTAAATAGTTTTTTTGGGATACCATTAAGTTTTTTTTAATATTATGAATATGAATATATATTCTGATGTTCAATCCCACCATCATTTAATTTAAAAATTAAGTGTTTTATTTATTTTTTTACGAAAAATTACAATCGAGTTCACTTATCCACTTCACTTCAAGTTAATAACTATTATGTCTCTCAAATTAAATATTTTCTTTTTCTTTTCTTTTTTTAATTTTCCACCAAAAAAAAACATGAACCTCATTCCAATTGAATCCAAATTTTGTTCATTATTAAATTTATTATACCTTAATAAAAATTAAGATACAAACTCTCTTGAAATCGTATTAAAACACTTGAAAACAGTTTATTAAACCTTCTAACTATTATTTAAAAACTTAAAACAGGAAAAGGTAGTTACAAACTTAAAAATACAAATGTAACGTTTTTCTAATGTTTACCAAATCCTATTCTCTTAATGTTACATCCACAAAATCAACCAACTTATCCAACGCGAAACAGCACTTTACTAAATTTATTATTATAAGTTTTGGAATTTTTTTACTATACTTGAATTTAGTTGAAAGCCAACAAAAATGTAATGCAATCATAAATTTGAGTTATAATCCGTGTTTAAAAAATTATCAAAAACTGAAGTCATTTATATATTAAAAATATATTTTAAATAAATAAAAAATTACAATCAAACAAAAAAAACTACAATTACAAAGGATTTTATAACGCCAACGAACTTATTTGTTTTTAGTGCACCAAAATGTTAGCCACCTGATCTTTACACAAATGTTTACGCTTGAAATGTACCGTGTGCCTCACGCCATCTCGCTCTCCGACTAAGGAGACCGTGTTCTTAAAATATTATGCAACCAACCCACGAGGAGATCCAATTTTCACCCATAACTATCGCTTGTTACATTTATATTTAGATTTATAATCACTCAATATTTGTATTTCAATTCTCTTTAATATCGGTAGTTAATATGGTTGTACTTTATTCTAGATTCGTATAGATTTTCTCAAAAGCCGCCATATAAGTGCCAGAGGAGCCCTGGAACGTGGAAGTGAGATTCCTTTATGCTCTGCTGCCTAACCATTCTGTAACCATTTCTCAGGGTATTGTCGAATGATTTTTTCAAAAATTTATCTTAATGTTTATAATAGTTTTTAATGGCAGAATTGGATTTACTACCATAAAAAATTATTGGCACTCAAGATTAATTAGGGGGACTCAAGATTTTGAATCTTGGTTCTCTGACTGAATCAATGTTTAAATGATTGCTTCGGCTAAACTAAAATCAAAAACCACTGGACCACCCAAATCCTCAAACTCACACTGGAATTTCTATTATTTTTCTGCCAAATTTATGGCCCTTTTAAACTAATCTATTTCCCATTGGCCAATGCGCTTTACCCTCTTTATATTGGCGCCATAATACACCAAACACACTGATAGTAGCAGGTAAATCCTGTACAAATTACGATGCTTTTCACTTTACCGGCGAACACTTCACAATTATCCGTGCCATAGATTTCGCATTCAGTGTAATAGAATCAAAGACCGGGTAGTTTTGCACTTTTGGAATTTTTGGTGAATTTTAAATTCAATTTAGATCAATCAAAACAATCGTGAAAAAACACATCGCTTCTGTCTTCGAACATACTCTGTAAATTTATCTCTAATACATCTCTCATATGTAACTTTAACTCCAAACATTTCCAAAAAAAAGGATTACCGTGTCTCTTATATGAAACCCCAACTCCGTATACTTTAAAGAAATAGTCTATGTCCTTATATTAGTGTCCCTCTTCTATGGAACTCCAACTCCAGATATTTTTTACTAGTCGTTCTATGGAACTCCAAGTTAAACACTTTAAAGAATCAATGTCTAATTCTAACATACCCCAATACAGTTTAAAAGACTTGATTTTAGTCCATTCCTGTACGGCAAAATGCAAAACGTTCCGAGAAATCCGACGCAAATAAATAAAAGACCGCTCAAAGAACTGTACAACACCTCATCCTTTTGCATGTAAGACCATAAGACTCCAAATGCAACACCAAAGAGTAAAATTCGTAGCCGAATCAGCGAGGATTGAACATGTGAACATTATGCCCGTCCCCATATCCACCTTCGAATCAAGAGACTGTATCTTTAAAGAAATATTTTGTTATCTTGGATAACAATTATGCTTGTTTAGGTTGGTCTTAGTTAAGTTAGTCATTAGGAAGAAATAAGGTCATGAAATTCATTAAATTTCAAATATTGTACATAGTTTAAGTGGTATAAATGGTTATTGGTCAGGCAATAAAGGTTTTATCAAGTTAAATTTCAAAAATTTCTGATTGCATGGGTAACAAAGGTCATTTTGTGACACCTACCAACTTTTTCTAGATTTCACAACGTAGTCACTGTAAAACACTCTGATTTCGGTACGGAAGTGCTTGATAGTTCCATAGTGAATTTTCCCTCCCAAGAACTCAAAACGCTACAAACTTTGTTTTTTCTGCTGACGGTGGGATAAGTAATATATTGTCATAATTTCAGTGGTGAGTGCACACTTGGTCATCATGGTGCCATTTAGTTATGTGTCATCATATGTCATATGCATGTGTGGTAATCAATATGCCTCACATCATTTCGTTTTTCCCACTCATTTTTTCTTTCTTAATTTATCCTGATCCCTATTTCGAAAAGCACCTTTCCTTCATTCTTGTAAGTTGTTTAAACACTTTGCCAGCAGTCTTGAGTCTTGAATTTTGTCCTGTAGCTGTCTTAGGCTGTCAAGGGAGGTGCTTGTTGTCTCTAACAATTCTGCAGGTGTCAAAGAAGAAGTTGATCAGCGTTGTGTTTGAAGGTATGGCTTCACATAAAAATCAAAATAAGGGTGGCACTGTGGTAAGATATGAGCCCATGGATATGAGGCTAATTTCAAAAGACCCCAAATTCTCACAAGCTTTTTCAAATGCATGTTGCATGCGGTTCTTCCAGAAACTACAAGGATATCATGCATAAGTGTCTAAATATTTTTTTGTAAACTTCATTGGTATAGGTTCGCAGGTGGGCATACTCAATTTACCGTGTCTCCTAAGAAAATTGCACAGGAAACCAAGATTCCAAGGCTTGGAGAGGAGTGGTTTCAAGCAACAAATTTTAAGCTTCAAAACTGTGATGAGTTCCTCAAGGAGGAGCACATAGGCATAGACACGAGCTTAAGCATCTCCAAGACTTGCCTCAAGGACAATTTTTGAAAACTACTAATGGTGATTCAAATAATTTACTTGTAGAGGTAGATTTCACATGATCTATCAATACCAGTTCAGATTGTTGCTTCATTTCACAGGTAAACAACCTCTGGATTTACCATATTTTCTATTTAGGAGTTTAGGAAAAATGGCTAATAAGGTTTAAGCTAAACCTGAAAGCAGTGACACTTCTATTTCTCACCATGGTTTGATAAAAAAGTTAGTTGTGGAGGAGTTAAAGAAGTTAAACAAGGATTGGTCCACTTTTCTTTTCTTGAGTAGGTAAGAGATGGATGTCCTCACTTTTAGAAAGACACCTAGATAAAATAAAAATACTCCAAGGAAAGATAAAGAATCTAGGGCTAAAATAGAGGTTGAACATGAGGTGGAAGTGCAGACAGAAGTATAATCCATGGTGGAGCCTATGGAGGTAGAAATTGATCAATCACAGGAGACAATGGTGCCTAAACAAACACCTACCAGCAGTAAATTCAAAATTGATATAAGAACTCATAGAAGGATCACTATAAGAAGTCAGACAAATGGGAAAGACAAGCTATATTTTGCAACTAATTGAAATTGAGGGATCTCCCATTGTGTAGCCTGTAGAGGATAAAGAAGAAAAAACAAAAAAAAAGAGTCTTAAAGCTAAGAAGCTAGACTTTTCCAAAAAGAATCGGGTTTCTTTTTTTAAAACCTAGGAAGCCACTCACTAGGTCACAGTTATCAAAGGGAGACAAATCTAAGAAGCTTCATAAAGAAATAGAAAAGGAAAAACAACCAACAAGGGAATAAATAATAGAGTTATCTCCAACAAAGGAAGAAATGAGCAAGACAAGGAAAGGCAAGGAAAATTTTCAAGAAAAATATGAACTGGAGCTTTTAAAAGAATAGCTTAAGGAAGTTAGAGAAGAGATTTTAGAAGCTAAGCTAGAGTTAGCAGAATTTAAACAAGAGAGGCAGGAGCTCACAAAATTCAAAACAGAAGTGAGCAAACAAATATATTTTTATGATGAGGTTGCAAAGGGGTCAAGGAAGATGTTGAAGAGTACACTTCCTCTACACAGAATGATGAAACATACCTTTAGGAGGAACATGTTGTTGCGATCAGAAAGAAGGAAGTTACAAAGTCAATTCAGAGAATTAGAAATACAAATGGAGATGGTGTAAGCAGAGTTGAAGAAAAAAGGTTTAAAGATGATTGTGATGGAAGATGACCCTGCTGCCCCTTGAAAGATGGTAAGACACACCTTTTTTGGCCACTTTTTTTCTTAGGATACCATATCAAGTCATTTACAGAGATGCAAGCATGTTTTTGGAGTTAAGAAGAAAAATTGCAAAATCTAGAGAAATTAGGCAAGTTCTTAGTAAGCTCCAAGCTTGAAGCTGAGTTTTCGCTACAAACTCGCTGTATAATTTTTCGAAGCAAAAATTCCAAAAAAAAATCATGTCATGGGTAAATAAAGGCATGTGTTTACCTTATTATGCCAAATGAAGATCCTCTTACAAGAATAAAATTCAAAAAAGTTTCAGAAGGTGGTGTAATGAAAATGCTACAAAAACTATGCTATGAACTTGCTTAAATACTTTGTTTTTCCAGCGTGCTAGAGTTTTCGTATTTTTGAGGCATTTAATGCATTTTAGGAAGAAGAAGAGTCATCAAAAGAGACTGTGAAGTGTCATTTGGATAACTGTTGATTAAGACAGCTCAACAATACACTTCATAAGGTTAACATGGCTTACAACACATCAATTTGCCACCTCACCAATGGACATCTCATCATCAAATTCGGTATATCAGGACATAAAATCCAATATGATAGTTTTCCACCTGAATATGGTGGTTTTCCACCTAAACAAGGTTATTTGTTCGATAGCCTTCATTAGCATGGGTTATTAAAATTTCTTGTTGATGCAATTAATAGAGATGGAGTCCTTTTAGACTACACACTTGTTCAAACAGAATTATCTCTATTTTTTCTCAATGTAATGGAATCCTTTTTGGATTAGATCTCTAGATCAGGTTCGAGAGTCTAGCCTAGGTGGCAGACCTATGTAAAAGTTATTTCAATCTATAAATAGCGGATTTTTAGAGTTAGATAGGGTTGATGGATGTAATGACTAGAGCTACTATTGTAATCTGTTTTTTCACTCAGTTAATAGACAGTTGCAAAAGTATTTTGTTCAGACCTGAGATTCTGATTGAGTTTTTATAATTTTGTTTCCTTTTATCTTTTTGAATTCTGATTTAGCTTACGTATACATAATTACTTTGAATTCATAAAGTCTTATGCTCCAACTTCCTTTATGTATTATGTTAGATGTCAGATTTATTTTGTAAAATCTCATGTGCTTCAGTTTCCATGAATGATACTTGTTTGTAATTGAATTTCCATGCTGAATCCATGCCCAATGGTAACCCTCACTCATCTTCCACTTGAAAAAATCATCTGAAAAACATATAAGAGTTATCCATATTCATTTGAAGCTTGTTTATTGAATATCTTACCTTTTTCTTGAGAGAGCCCTCTCTAGTTGGAAGGGCTAACTTCCAACCCCAAGTGGTTTGAAATAGTTACATCAAATTGACAGTTAAACAACCCAATTATTTCCATTTTGGTGATAACATGTTCTGAGTCCTTCTACTAGTGTCTCTATTCTATGGAACTCCAATTCCTAATACTTTATAGAAATATTTCTATTCATTCGATGGAACTCCAAATTAAACACTTTAAAGAATCAATGTCTAATGCTAAGATAACCCAATACACTGTAAAATACTTGATTTTAGTCCATTCATGTCCGGAAAAATGAAAAACATTTTGAGAACTCCAAAGCAAAAAAATCAAATACCGCTCAAAGAACTATACAGCACCTCAAACTTTTTCCTGTAAGACCATAAGACTTCAAATGCAATGCCAAAGAGTAAAATTTGTAGTCGAATCAGCGGGGATTGAACATGTGAAGATTATGCCCCTCACCATATCCTCATCCGACTGAAGAGACCGTATATTTAAAGAAATATTCCATTTCATTCTATTAGTGTATCTCTTATATGGAACTCCAACTCTAGGTAAGTCTTCCCTCCAATAGCACTCGCGTCCATTTTTCCACTTACAGCAAAAAAAATCTCCACCATCAAAAGCCAAACAATAAAGAGTTGCCAGAAACTCCTGCTTGCCACCTTCTCCAAATCTCTATATAGAACACACTGCAGAAACAACTCCACTTCACGTACACACTACAAATTTCACCATGAAATGATAGAGCTCTTGGACGCCAGATCTAACCAGAGAGTCGAAACTGCACTGATGAGAATTATCATCCTAAAGTGAGAGTGTAGGTTGGGAAGAGATATTCATAGAGGTTAGAGAGTTAGTTATGCAGTTAGCTTAAATGAAGGAGGTTGTAGTTGAATGGCCTAAAACATTTCAATCCTCTAACATTTGATCTGATGGTGCATACATGTACACTGTGGCAGCTAAGGGGAGTTGTTTTCAAATAAGAACGCCTTAAGATGTAAATATAACTTATAAAATTGTATTTAAAACTCTATAATTTTAAATTTTAATTTTGAAAAGAAAAACATTGAAACTTACGTGGGTATTTGTGTTTATATTTCATATATAATATAAAGATATTTATCACAAAATATATAATAATTGTTATTAATGCTTATTAAATAATTATCTACTCATGATTTTTTTTAATATATTTTTATTGTAAATATTTATATATTTCTTAAAGAAAGATAAAGACATATTATAAATTTTTTAAAACTTTGCAATTTTAAAAATGAATTTTGAATGGAGAAACAATAAAATTTAATATGTATTGTTGGCTTGAGGGGTCTTGACCCAGGTTCGAAGTTAAGAGTAACCAGCAAAACCCTCTTACTACTAGCCCTTTCGGTAGTGA
The DNA here is from genome assembly GCA_034641835.2 of Pinus albicaulis. NCBI lineage: Eukaryota > Viridiplantae > Streptophyta > Pinopsida > Pinales > Pinaceae > Pinus > Pinus albicaulis. The sequence continues at coordinate 34,912,590 of MU968359.1, forward strand.
CTTACTTGTGCAGGCCAAAGTCTCACCCGAAGTAGTATGGGGGGGTGCTGGAACCAGGTTTCTACACCCTCAGAGAGAATTAAATGATGTGGGTGTCTACAGATCTATACTAATTAAAAACTATCTTGCGCACCAGAAACCCTAAGCAGAAACCCCAACTAGGATAATCTAGGTCAACTTACACAGACTACTGTGTGCATGCACAGATACTAGTTTCGCAATCCCTTCAACTTTCTTAATAAAGTGATATTCAGGTCTTACGGTAATAGATATACACAACTAACATTCATATTAAGCAACCAAACATGTATGCCACCGATCAAATCACAAATAACATAAATCGTAAGAAAAAAAAATCACAAAAACATATGATAGATGAATTTAGTGCTCAGAAGTATCCAAAACAGTTCTTTATTCATCAACACTTCACAAAATCTTCACAATCTTTTAGATCTACCCGTGCACACAGCCAGGGGGTCCACACACAACCAGACTAAAGTCTCCGCGCACAGAGCCAACAGGAGCCTTTTAGACACATACACTTACAAATTCGCTTTCAAGCTTAAAACATAACAAAATATTATCCAGAATTATCCTATCTGACTCGATCTATACTTCTATTTATGTATTAGCCTGTGCTCATCCTAAGGTCCGCAAATTGTGGTTTGACACTCCTATTTTTACCCTTCAGCCCATTACAACTCATGAAGGGACTTTGACCCACCCCAAAGCCCCTTGACTATGCATTAATTAGTTTGCACGATTCAAAACTACAAAAATATACTATTATTTACTCAAAATGTGGTCTTAAGGGACCCTGCTCCAACAGTCCCCCAACACAATCTTGTGACTCGTCCCGAGTCATAGAAGTAATCAGGTCTTCATCTTCATCTTCAGTTCCTCGATGGAATCCATGAAGGGTGCGAGGATGCCCACGCTCTCCTCAGTTGCACTCTACACTGTATCCACCAATTTCTGAGAGGCCAACCCCTCTACTACAAGATTTATACTCTGGTGTGTCTGGTTCAGGTTCTTAACAACAACATCTAACTCCTATGACAACTTCATCGCTCCATCTTCCCACAACTTCATGTGGTCGGTCAGGATATGCTTCTTCCTCTGCAGGTCCTCAACCTCATCGCAAAATACTTATCTCATATACAATCATGCCATTCTCTGAGTAGGCACAACTTTTGGTAGTGCCTCTTGAAGCTCATCAAATGCCTTCTCTTTGGCACGTATTTCCTACGAAATATTCCTGATAAGGGGATCCATCTGCACAAATTTTCATAGGCCTATAGATCTCTCCAGAAGCTATATACCCTTGTCAAAGGTTGTTGCAATATTTTCTGAGGCTTCTTTAACTAAGGCAATGCATTGTGCTCACACTTCTAGCGGATTTTCTGGTTAAAGCTTGGCTTGCAACTATGTGAATAGTTACTCAAAATCTGCCTTAACCGCCTGCAGTTCAGATCTGGAGGCCTTCAAGGCTACTACTAGACCTTCGAATTTTGCTTGTGGCACAGCCAAAGTAGAGATGGAAACCTCAGGAAGATCAACACAAAGTAAATTAATCAGATTCTCCAATTCTGTGCGCTGTGCCACCGCTACTTGTTGTGCTGTCTCAGCCTAGAGAGACTCTTTTGTCTTTGTTATGACCTTTTACTCTGCCTTAGTAAGTTTATGGTATATGAGTGCCTCCATGAAATACAACTCATCTGTGATGATTATTTGTATGGCATGCAACTTACCACTAGCCAGCATTGATAAATCAATTCCAACTTCTGAGCAGGTTCGCACCTATGCCCACAATGGAGGTTGTTACATTGTAACGGTTGCTCCTGGGAAGGGGAATATCCTGCTATCTGTCGTGATGATGATCATGATTGTGCTCTTTCTCGCTTGAATCGGCCTCGCCTGAGCCACACTTGCTTGAATGATATTGGTCTTAAGTTGCAGCACCTGAAATCCAGTCTACAATGACTCTACCGCATCCCTGTACTATTTCTCAAGCGCAGTCCACATATCCTCGGAGGTAGATGAAACCACATCTACAATCTTGTCCAAGTCATCCTTTGTAAGAATGACTTCCTCTGTGCCTCCAGCCTTCGAACCTTTCCACTTCTTTCTCAGGCCCTTGGGGGTTTCTATGTCGCGCTTGTTACCTCTGGGGAATCAACTTCTGTACCATCTAGGCCATTTGTGCCTTTGAGATCCACCTTAGCTTCCTTTTCCTTTTACGCTTCCTTCTCAGACTTCTTTTCTGCTTCTTTGTCCTTGGTTTCATCTTTTCCATATGTGGAGGCTGTGATAGGCGTAGTAGAGCCTAGCCCAATCTTCCATGCTTCAGGCCAAGTTGCAATGACCTGGTCGATTTCAGCCTCCATTACCATATATGGTAGGTTGTACCATACTAGGTCCTTATGCGGCTGGATCTGCACATGGTGCATTATCACCTGGAAGTCTACAATGGTTTTGTACCTTTCATAGGTGGCTGGGGACAACTGGAGCCGTGAGTGGATAGTTTCTGCCACAGCTCCTTTGAATAATACCTAGAAGATATTATTTTATTTTACTCTCTTCAAGTGTGGTGAGTCCCATAAATTGGCGTACTGCACTCCTTCAAAAACACCAAGTTTAGCCTCCGGGAGGACCGTGCCCTTTGTCATCTCCCATGCAACAAGAGTAATCAATAGAAGCAACCATGAATAAAAAAAAAATTCCCTTCATCCTGAACCTCACACACATTCTACAATAACTCTGTACATAGGTACTGGGAGCAATTATAGCTCACACCCTTCTTGCACTGTCCTGCTAGAGTGATGATGTTCGTAGGGACCACCTTTGGTCGGAACTTGTGTATCAACTTACATCCCAAGACTAAGGTTCCAAGGCGTACTGCTGGGTCACTGATCTGCTGCACTAGGAATGCCCTGGAGTCATGTCCTACCTTGTAATCCTTCTTCACCTTGGCAGCTATTGTCAGCCATTGGTGCTGGTGCATGATGGGTGCCTATGGATCCAAAATAGAATTCCAATTAATGTCGCGGGACCATGTTTTTTCTTGAGTGGTCCTGACCTAGGTTCAAAGTTAAGCGTAACCAAAAAAACCCTCTTACTATTGGCCCTTTCAGTAGTGACCTACTTGTGCAAGCCAAAGTCTCACCTGAATCAGTATGGGGGGGTGCTGGAACCAAGTTTCCACACCTTGAGAGAGAATTAAATGATATGGGTGTCCATAGATCTATACCAATAACATACTGTATTACGCACCAGAAACCCTAACCAGGAAAATCTAGGTCAAATTATGCAAGCTACCCTGTGTAGACACAGTTAGTAGCTTCACAATCCCTTGAACTGTCTTAATAAAATGATATTCAATTCTTACAGTAATAGATCTACGCAACTAACATTCATATTAAGTAGCCAAATAGGTGCGAAACCGATCCAATTAAAGATAACATAAATCGTAAGCAAAACAAATCACAAAAACATATCACAGATGAATTTAGTACTTAGAAGTATCCCAAACAGTTCTTTATTCATCAAAAGTTCGAATAAACTTCACAATCCTTCAGATCTACCTGCGTACACAACTAACGGGGTCTGCACACGACCAAACTAAGGTCTCTGTGCACACAACTATTAGGAGCCTTTCAGACATAGACACTTACAAATTCACTTTAAAGCTTAAAACATATTAAAATTTTATCCAGAAATGTCCTATCTGACTAAATCTATACTTCTATTTATACCTTAGCCTGCGCTCATCCTAAGTTCCGCAAACCGTGGTTTGAGACTCCTAGTTTTACCATTTATCCCATTACAATTCATGAAGGGAATTTGAGCCGCCCCAAAGCCCCTTTACTATGCATTTCTTGGCGCGCATGACTCAAAAAGTAAAAAAAAATACTATTATTTACTCAAAATGCGGTCCTAAGGGACCCTGATCCAACATGTATGGTTCTAGAAATATGATTATGGATTTACTATAATGTTCCATTTTATTATTATATTATTTATCTTAGTGACAGTTAGGATTTTTATGTTTCATCTCTACTATAATTATATGATATGTTGTATCACTATCCATATTTGTTTTGATGATGAACCTCAGTAGGGGTTCGAAACACCCTGACCCTAAATGATTGATGTGATTTATCCAGAATATTTTATGCTTAAATATGATTATATTTGATTAAAATAGTTAATCACAAGTGACATCATCCCTATTTAAGGGTGTGGTTAAGACATAAATCTATAAATAGGATTGGAAATCTATATTGAAGAACCAAAAGCCCCCCTAAACACTAGTGAATCAAAACTATGAGATCTAAAATGTTTAGGCATTGCCTACAACCAAGAAATAAGATCATGTTTGATCAAAATAGTCAACCATAAATGGCGTCATTGAAATTGTTGTTTTACAGAAATAATTCAACAAAACTAGAGCGCCATACAAGAATACCAATATCCACTTAAACACCGATGAACTAAAATGTAAAAATTAAACATTGGAAAATATAGATATAATGCTAATCATTTATTAATAAGGAACTCTATGTCTACATCAAAAGTGAGGTCATAATTTTTAAACTTAAAAATTATAATGCTAAACAAACATCATGTTTCATAAAATGATAATATATTAGCTTAGATCCATTTTGAACCCAAATCTATCAACTAGAGAGGGATCAAATTTTTGAATGTGTATAATTTTTAATCATTTAATAAGAAGGAATTAATACAAGACAAGGAATTAAATGATTTTAAAAAAATGACACACTAAGAAATTTGATTCCTCTTAGTGCTTATAGATCTCGGTATAAGATGGATCTAGAGTGCTTCATGTACATATGTAGTTATTTATTTATTACTATTATTATTAAATTTTTAATGTATCTTTATGTTCTTTCCCGATGAAATCTCCCACATTGTTTATAGAGTTCCGCTCCCATATGAAGTTATGGACTAGTGGAAAAGCTACCGATTCCATAATTGTTACTTGCTCTAGGATGAGGAATGTGAGCTATGAGCCACTTTAACCCTATTTCATGGTGAACTTTGTGAATCCCAGGTGGATTTGGGTAAAAAATGCTCCTTGGGTTGCCTTAGGGGAGCCTTGGAGGGGGGATTTTCAGGGATAGGTTTCCCTTGGTGTGAGGCCTAAAGTGATGCAGGAGCATCCGACTAGGGAGGCAAACAGACAACAGGTTTTCATGTTTTTCGGTGATGTGTTATTTTACAGGTCTTTGCACCTGTCCATGTTTAAATTGTCTTTTCTTGATTAGAGGATTAGCTGTCAGTAGGAGTTGTTTTAGTTAACTGACTTTTATTTTAATTGTCATTTAGAAACTGTAGTGGGTTACTAGGTTGTTTTAAAATTCGTTAGTAATAAAGTAAAAATAGTAAAAAGGTGGACAATGTAGCTGTGTAACCAACAGTGGGCAGTTACCAGCTGGTAACGAACTCGCCTGTCACTGGAATACAAAAGAACAGAAAGGTCACAAGACAGGGGTTCTGCAAACTGTCAAAGAAGAGAAGGAATAGACAAACAGTACCATTTTTAAAGCAGACCACCCGTGTTGTTAATTCTTCTGAGTTATAGAAATTTGTTTATTTAAAACATGCAATTATGTTGATAATCTGTTGATTCAGACATGCAATGACAGGAAATCATGATATTCAGTGAATAGCTGTAACATTACAGGCAGGCCATCAAAGTACCATAGTTGTTTCCTTACAAAACAGGTGTTCCAAATCAACAGTGAAACAGTCAAGCGTTTCATGAGGTGGAAACGCGGAACCAGAGAGCGAAAAAAACATACAAGACACGAAGGAAGTTTAAATCACAAGTAAACCATTCTTGTAACGATATTTTTTTTCTGTGCAAGCTGAAAACGAAAACAATTGAAATTCTACTGAATAGATAAAAGACCCATATTTACAGTCCAACTATTTTAAAAGTTGTTTGAATGTATTACAAAATACCGAAACCATTCGAGTTATACAAAACCTACAGCTAGGGTTTTAAATTTGAAACCCTTCCGAAGATAGAAGGTTGACTACCTTACAGTCCATTAAATTACAGTGGAATACTTTTCCAAGCCCTGAAAAGCAAACTGAACGGAGAACAACATAGCAACCTCAGGTTGCTCTCGGAAGGAAAAACCCTAAGACTTAACGGAGGAAAACAAAAAGCCTGTGTAACCTCGGCAGGATATAGCAGAAGATAAAAGTAGAATATGGATTGATTCTACCCGTGAAGAGCGCGTCGTGAAAGCCATCCGGGACATTGGACTATCGAGAGCCACAGCTCACCTGCACAGAGTAACCGAAGACGGAGTCAGTTCGACTACCCACAAGAGCGCATACATTCCAAAATAAGAGCGAGGAGAGGGTTTGAATGAAAACCTTGCAAAGGAGACAGAATACACAAGACTTCGACTGAACGAGCGACATTTCGCCAAAGACTGGTCAGACCTGCTCACGAGGAGCCGAGCGGTCAGAGTATGAAAGAAATGAGACAATGAATGAATCAGGGAGAGAAAGCTTACCAGTTGCGTGTCAGATGGAGTCGAAAAGAACCTGTGGACAATACATTCAGAAGAGAAGCACCTGTGCATCAAACAAGGATGAGATTACCATTGTGAAATATAAAACGCAGAGGAAAAACCCAAATATTGAGAACAGGGTTTTCAGAAACAGGGAAAAAATTAGTTACAGTGGGCAAGTTTAAGCCCCTTTCAAAATAGCAGAATAGCTGAGCGGAGTTTGCAAAGGAAACCGGGCATCATCGCCAAAAAATTGCACAGACAGTCGAGACTTTGGCCCGAAGTTACCAGAAAGACCAGACCTCAAGCGAAGGCATAACACCAAACAGAATGACCGCCAAATGAACTGGCAACGAAACCTAAGGCGAGAAAAACGAAGGCACTATCACCGAGCTGGAGCATTAACTGAGGAGTGAATGCTGATCTACCAGCGGTGTAACCAAATCATACGGAGATCGAGAACCGAGGTTTAAACATTCGTTTTATTTATCCATAGTACATTATGTATCAACTTGTGGTTTTAATGTAATGCCACGTAATAACACATTGCCATTTGTATAAACAACTCTTTATATGACATAACAGTGACACGTATGAATACGTTGACCATTGTTTAAACACAATTGATAGATTATAACAGTGAATTTGGGGTGTGGACTGGCGCCTACCCATCAAGTGGTATCGGAGCAAAGTTTGAAGTCACGAGAAGATGGAAGTTGGTCGAAGAGGAAGAGCAGTCCGAAGAGTGGCAGAAGAGGGACTGCGAGAAGAGATTCGAATTTTGAATCAAAGATTGGCAGCAGTAGAAGCTGGGGGAAGGAGAGATCCAGCGGATGACAGTGATGAAGATATTGCAGAACCAGAAGATGAGTTCGAAGGGGTGACACCTGAACTCAGATTGTTAAAATCAGTTTTTTTATCCAGTCATAAGCCAAAACATGAGCTTTCCACTTATGATGGAAGTCTGTCGACATAAGTGTTATTAGATTGGCTGAGTGAAGTAAACAAGTATTTTGAGTTTGAAGAAACCAGTGAGGACAAACAGGTGAAGTTCGCTGCCACCAAGTTGAAAGGACATGCATCCTTGTGGTGGGACAACGTTCAGGCAGAAAGAAAAAGGCTACATAAACATCCTATAAGGAAGTGGACCAGAATGGAGGAAAAACTGAAGGAGAAGTTTATGCCTAAAGATTATCAAATTATGCTGTACAGGCAAGTACAGAACTTGAGACAAAGGGGAATGACGGTTAAGGAATATACCGAAGAATTTTATAAGCTAAATTTGAGGGCAGGGTATGTGGAAGATACCTCAGAAAAGACAGCAAGATTCGTGAATGGGTTGAGAGGGGAGATACTGGATGAAATCGATATTCTCTCACCCAGAACTTTAGATGAAGCATACCAGTTTGCTCTGATGGCAGAGGAGAAAATAAACAAGAAGCAAAATGCCAAAATAGGAGGTGGATCTGGCAGAGGAAAGGGGAAGGCCTTTGGTAGAGGCAGAGGTACAGGTTCCAATGAGGAAGGCAGCAGTTCCAAATCTGCAGGGACAGCAGAAAAGGACAACAGCACTAGAGGAGGACGACCAGCCCAGCGAGGGAGAGGAAATGGTCGGGGCAAAGGAACTGTCCAGTGCTACAGGTGCCACAAGTGGGGGCACAAATCGTATGAATGTCCTGAAGGCAAACCAACAGGTGGGAGAGGAGCTTATGTTGCCCAGCCTGAGGAAACGGAAGCGCCGCCTCAAGAAGTGGAAAATGCACCAGAGACAGGGGAAGCCTTGGTGCTGAACAAGGTGCTGATAAAACCAGCAAAGGAGATTATGGACCCAGATCAAAGGAAGGCTTTGTTCCAGAGAGTTTGTAAATCACAGGGAAAGTGCTGCAAGCTGATCATTGACAGCGGAAGTACTGATAATTTGGTGGCCACGGAAATGGTGGAGAAATTGGGATTGAAAAAGCTGAAACATCCCACTCCCTACAAAGTGTCGTGGCTGCAGAAAGGGCATCAACTGTTAGTTGATGAACAGTGCGAAGTGGAGTTCCAGATAGGCATATATAAAGACAATATTGTCTGCGATGTTATGCTAATGGATGTCTGTCATATACTGTTAGGAAGGCCCTCGCATTTTGACAGAAAAGTAGTTCATGACGGAAAAACGAACTGCTATAAGTCTGTTAAAGATGGGATCAAGCACACACTTGTACCCATCAAAGAGGAAGGTACATCAGAAGCTAGTGGAGTAAAAGCGCTGCTGATGGGTGGAAAAGAGTTTTTGAAACAGATCGAAAATAATGATGTGAATTTTGCTGTTGTGAGAAGGTCAAGAACAATGGTCCTGCACACAAAGATTTCAGATTTACCTGAGGAGATTCAAGACATGTTACAGGATTTTGGAGATATCATAGTGGATGATCTTCCAGATGAGCTACCCCCAGAGAGAGGTATCAGCCACTGTATTGATTTTATACCGGGAGCTAGCTTGCCAAATAAGGCAGCTTATCGTATGAGCCCGAAAGATCATGAAGAAATTCGGAAACAGGTGCAGGAATTGCTTGATAAAGGACTGATCAGAGAGAGTATGATTCCCTGTGCAGTTCCGACAGTATTAGCTCCTAAGAAAGGTGGTGAATGGCGAATGTGTACAGATTCGAGAGCTATTAACAAGATTACGATTCGATACAGGTTTCCACTACCGAGAATGGATGACATGATGGACTGTTTGAGTGGGGCAGCATATTTTTCGAAGATTGACTTGAAGAGTGGATACCACCAGATTCGAATTAGAGAAGGGGATGAGTGGAAGATAGCTTTCAAGACGAATGAAGGACTATATGAGTGGCTGGTGATGCCATTTGGATTGAGCAACGCTCCCAGTACTTTCATGCGCCTAATGAACGAAGTACTGAAGGAGTTTAATGGGAAATTTGTGATTGTGTATTTAGATGATATACTAATTTTTAGCAGAACGAAGGAGGAACACTTCCAACATGTTCGAAGTGTATTGAGAAGTTTTCAGCAGAACAAGCTGCTGATAAATCTGAAAAAGTGTACTTTTTTCCAAAAAGAATTAGTTTATCTGGGTTTTGTGATTGCAGAAAACGAGCTGAAGATGGATCCGGAAAAGATTGCAGCGATAGTTAGCTGGCCATCCCCAAAGAATTTGTTCGAGGTTCGAAGCTTTCATGGTTTGGCAAGATTTTATAGGAATTTTATCAGAAATTTTAGCGGGATCTGTGCACCCATGTTGGACACAATTAAGAAGGCAAATCAACCTTTTTGCTGGACTGAAGCAGCAGAAAATAGTTTTCAGACTCTGAAGAAAAAGATCACTGAGAGACCGATCTTGAGATTACCAGATTTCAACAAACTTTTTCAAGTTCGTTGTGATGCCAGCGGTACAGCCATTGGGGCAGTACTTAGCCAGGACGACAGACCGGTTGCTTATTTCAGTGAGAAATTGAACGAAAGCAGGCAGAAGTATTCGTCTTACGACAAATAATTTTATGCGGTCGTTCAAGCCTTGAAGCACTGGAGGCACTATTTGTTAGGTAATGAGTTTGTGTTATTTTCTGACAATTCTGCTTTACAGTATGTTATGCAGCAGCACAAGTTGAATCACAAGCATGCAGAGTGGGTGGAATATCTGCAAAGATTTACCTTTGTATTGAAGCATATCAGCGGGCAATCCAACAAGGTGGCAGACGCATTAAGCAGAAGAGTTTTACTCTTGTAGGAAAGTACGGTGCAGGTGCTGGGTTTTGAGCACTTGAGGGATCTATATCAGACAGATACAGATTTTAAGGAGGCACATGAGGCATGTCAGAACCCTTTACTGCGGAATAACAGCCCGTGGTTGGACTACAATCTGCAAGAAGGATTGTTATTTAGAGGAGGACAGTTGTGTATTCCCGATTGTTCAATGCGGGAGAACATTATTCGGGAGAAACATAGCGGAGGTCTAGCCGGACATTTCAGTATAGACAAGACATTATCCCAGATAGAGCATTTTTATTATTGGCCAAAGTTGCGGTGAGATGTGCAGAGGTATGTCAGCAGGTGAAAAATGTGTCAGTTGGCAAAAGGTCATAGCCAGAATGCCGGACTCTATACGTCGTTGCCCATACCGAGTAGGCCATGGGACTCAGTCAGTTTGGACTTTGTCCTGGATTTGCCTAGAACACAGCGAGGATTTGATTCAGTGATGGTGGTGGTGGATATATTCTCAAAGATGGCGCATTTTATACCCTGTCGGAAAACCAATGATGCTACTCACGTAGCCCACTTGTTTTTCACAGAAATTGTTCGACTGCATGGCTTGCCGAGGTCCATTATTTCAGACCGGGATGTGCGGTTCACAGGACACTTCTGGCATACCCTATGGAAAAAGCTAGACACCCAGTTAAATTTCAGCTCCGCTTATCACCCACAGACCAATGGGCAAACAGAGGTGGTAAATAGGAGTTTGGGGAACCTGCTACGAAGCTTAATTGGAGAAAATTCGCGGATGTGGGATCGCGTACTTGCCCAAGCGGAATTTGCGTATAACGATTCTCCAAATCGCAGTACGGGATACAGTCCTTTTCAGGTCCTGTACGGAATGCATCCTCGCGGAGTGCATGAACTGTGGGATTTGGGAAAGCTCGAGAAAAGAAGCGCAGATGGAGAAGATTTCGCTCAAGCAATGAGTGATCTGCATGAGCAGGTGAAATTAAAGTTAACAGACAGAAGTCAAAGATACAAACAGCAGGCAGATTTGAAAAGGCGCGAGGTTTAGTTCAATGTTGGGGATGAAGTCCTTGCTCACTTGCGCAAGGAACGGTTTCCAAAAGGGCAGTATAACAAATTAAAGTTTAAAAAAATTGGCCCCTGCAAAATTCTTCGCAAGTTTTCTTCCAATGCCTACGAAATACAGCTGCCACCCGGAATAGGCATTTCGCCCATTTTTAATGTGGCAGATTTGTTCCCTTACATTGACAGTCCCGGAGATGAAGAAGCAACAAGGCCAGAACGGAATACCCCAGATGAAGAGGATGTTTGGTTAAAGCAGATGCCTGCAGCACAGCCCCTTGAGATCGAGGGTATCCTCGATACACAGGTAGCCAAATGAACACGCAGGAAGGACTATTTACAGTACCTGGTCAAGTGGAAGAACCGTCCTATTGAGGACAGTTCCTGGCTTGACGCAGCACAGATTCAGAAAATTGGCTATTCAGTGGATGACCTCATGGAGCGGAGCCATGACCTTTTGCTACCCCGGGAGCCTGATGCAGGAGCATCCGACTAGGGAGGCAAACAGACAACATGTTTTCATGTTTTTCGGTGATGTGTTATTTTACAGGTCTTTGCACCTGTCCATGTTTAAATTGTCTTTTCTTGATTAGAGGATTAGCTGTCAGTAGGAGTTGTTTTAGTTAACTGAATTTTATTTTAATTGTCATTTAGAAACTGTAGTGGGTTACTAGGTTGTTTTAAAATTCGTTAGTAATAAAGTAAAAATAGTATAAAGGTGGACAATGTAACTGTGTAACCAACAGTGGGCAGTTACCAGCTGGTAACGAACTCGCCTGTCACTGGAATACAAAAGAACAGAAAGTTCACAAGACAGGGGTTCTGCAAATTGTCAAAGAAGAGAAGGAATAGACAAACAGTACCATTTTTAAAGCATACCACCCGTGTTGTTAATTCTTCTGAGTTATAGAAATTTGTTTATTTAAAACATGCAATTATGTTGATAATCTGTTGATTCAGACATGCAATGACAGGCAATCATGATATTGAGTGAATAGCTGTAACATTACAAGCAGGCCATCAAAGTACCATAGTTTTTTCCTTACAAAACAGGTGTTCCAAATCGACAGTGAAACAGTCAAGCGTTTCGTGAGGTGGAAACGCGGAACCAGAGAGCGAACAAAACATACAAGACACGAAGGAAGTTTAAATCACAGGTAAACCATTCTTGTAATGATATTTTTTTTCTGTGCAAGATGAAAACGAAAACAATTGAAATTCTACTGAATAGATAAAAGACCCATATTTACAGTCCAACTATTTTAAAAGTTGTTTGAATGTATTACAAAATACTGAAACCATTCGAGTTATACAAAACCTACAGCTAGGGTTTTAAATTTGAAACCCTTCCGAAGATAGAAGGTCGACTACCTTACAGTCCATTAAATTACAGTGGAATACTTTTCCAAGCCCTGAAAAGCAAACTGAACAGAGAGCAACATAGCAACCTCAGGTTGCTCTCGAAAGGAAAAACCCTAAGACTTAACGGAGGAAAACAAAAAGCCTGTGTAACCTAGGCAAGATATAGCAGAAGATAAAAGTAGAATATGGATTGATTCTACCCGTGAAGAGCGCGTCGTGAAAGCCATCCGGGACATTGGACTGTCGAGAGCCACAGCTCACCTGCACAGAGTAACCGAAGACGGAGTCAGTTCGACTACCCACAAGAGCGCATACATTCCAAAATAAGAGCGAGGAGAGGGTTTGAATGAAAACCTTGCAAAGGAGACAGAATACACAAGACTTCGACTGAACGAACGACATTTTGCCAAAGACTGGTCAGACCTGCTCACGAGGAGCCGAGCGGTCAGAGTATGAAAGAAATGAGACAGTGAATGAATCAGGGAGAGAAAGCTTACCAGTTGCATGTCGGACGGAGTCGAAAATAACCTGTGGACAGTACATTCAGAAGAGAAACACCTGTGCATCAAACAAGGACGAGATTACCATTGTGAAATATAAAACGTAGAGGAAAAACCCAAATATTGAGAACAGGGTTTTCAGAAACAGGGAAACAATTAGTTACAGTGGGCAAGTTTAGGCCCCTTTCGAAATAGTAGAATAGCTGAGCGGAGTTTGCAACGGAAACCGACCACCATCGCCAAACAATTGCACAGACAGTCGAGACTTCGGCCCGAAGTTACCAGAAAGACCAGACCTCAAGCGGAGGCATAACACCAAACAGAATGACCGCCAAATGAACTGGCAATGAAACCTAAGGCGAGAAAAACGAAGGCACTATCACCGAGCTGGAGCATTAACTCAGGAGTGAATGCTAATCTACCGGCGGTGTAACCAAATCATACGGATACGGAGACCGAGAACCGAGGTTTAAACATTCGTTTTATTTATCCATAGTACATTATGTATAAACTTGTGGTTTTAATGTAATGCCACGTAATAACACGTTGCCATTTGTATAAACAACTCTTTATATGACATGACAGTGACAAGTATGAATACATTGACCATTTTTTAAACACAGTTGATAGATTATAACAGTGAATTTGGGGTGTGGACTGGCACCTACCCATCATAAAGGTTACCTCATGACTCCATGAGAATAGTTAGAGTTCCTAGAGCCACAAATCTGAGATTTCCTAGCTGGTATGTGTTAGATCCATAGCAGGGAAGTGGGATCCCAGATAGATCGAGGGACTGTGAAGCATTGAAAAGGGACAATTCCTTAGGTTGTGTTGGCTAAGTGGGATGAGGGTGCCAGAATTTGGCGCCTTAGCCTAGTTTGAACCCAATAATGATTGTGATTACTTACTTGGCATAGATAAAGTACCTTTACCATGGTGGATTCATAAGCTATATTGGAAGGGACATGTTGTTGGGAGAGATAGAACAAAAATGTATACAACTAGGTGACAGATATGGTATTTGCAGGAAAATTGTGTCATTTACATAAGATAAGTGTTATTATTATGGTATTTTATGTTTAATGATATCCTTATCTTGTGTACTTATGTTTTTTATGGTTTATATGTGGTCACGTATGTTTATATTTTTTTTCTTGTTATGCTATACACATCATATCATAGTAATATATACATTATGTATTCATAACAAGGAAAAAATATGGTACTAAGGGTACCTTAATGAAGGAATCACAATTGGTGGGTAACGAAGAGGTGAAAATGGGGTATCATAGTAGAGTACACGTTTATACAAGGTATACAAGCTTGAGAAAACTATACATGTATCTTATGGCTTTTTTATTTGATTGTATAGTGAGGAATATCGTTCATAGTTCATAGATGCATGGTTCCCAATAGCTTACATAGTATCCATGCCAAGAGAATTGGTTGAATGGGTAACGATTTTATCTAACCAAATTATATTATAATTGAGAGAGTTTATAATGCAAAGGAAAAATGTAGCGTTATACCTTCCTTTTATATGTCTTCTTAAGATGTTATGTGTGCCACAAATATATTTTGGAACCTTAATCTCAGCTATGATGTTTCATAGGCCCATGTTAAATGTTTATTTTCATATTTAATGGGACTAAAAATAAAAGAGGCCGTATTCAACCATTTGTAACTATTTTCTTACCATAGTTGTATTGCATCACTTTTTTTAAGAGTGTCCTAGATTAATTGTTGTTGCAAAAAAAATTATTATTGATAATTGGTATTTGCAAGAAAACCTAACTTACCTAAGGATTTTCAATGCAACTACATGCCTCATATTCTATCCAAGTATGTTCCAAAAAGGAATGTTGTGGGTGAAACAAACTTATCAAACAATTATTTAGGGATTTGGTGTTTCATTTTTAAATAAAGAAAAGAAAAACACCTTTATTCCTTATGATTTCAAGATAAGTCATTATTTCATAAAGGATTTGAAATATGTAAGGCAAGAAGTAGCCAACGATCTAGACTCTAACCTCCCATTGGGACAATTAAGAAGGCATGAACCTAAGGGCCCAGTTGCTAAGAATTATAATCAAGTGTTTATAGCTTGGCCTTACATTGATAAGAAGTGGGAAGGTGGATTATAATTTGAAAATTCTTGTGACTAGGATGGGGATTTAGAAGATAGAAAAAACCCTCATATAACACATTTTAGTTCTTTTTCCATTGATGAATAGATGATAGAACTACAAATAGGTTCAGCTCTGGAGATCCAGGAGGGAAGTTGAAGAATTTGGGAGGTTGGAAAAAATCATATTAAAGGAAGAAGTATAGTTAAAGGCTACTCAAGAGGAGAAGAATAACCTAAAATGAGAGAAAGAAATCTAGAGAAAAAAATTGGTGGAATTAATAAGATAAAAGAAGAATATATTACACAAGAGGAAGGATGTTGAGGTAGAATATATAAAGAAATATTTGTAGAGATAAAGAGAAATGGAAGAGTTAGAAATGACATTGGAACTGCAGAAGTTTTAATAATAAAAGGAATAAAAAAATTAAAAAATAAAATAATAGAAACTGTAATCTTCATGGAAAAAAAAAGAAAACTAGGGGAGTCGCAACAAGAGCCGAACTAAAAGAATAGGAGATGAATAAAAGGCATGAACAAAACTTGAAATAAAAGACAACTAAAAATGAATACAACACAATAAAGTAGACATTAGAAGGAACAATATATCAACAGTGTAAAATACCAGTAAAGGAAGTTATTGATTTGATTGAGGATGAAGAGATTGTTCCTAAAAAAAATGATAATGATGATGAGGATGTGCTTATGTTGGAAAATAAGGCTGAGAAAAGTGTCCCTAAAGTAACTAATAAAACTCAAAATCTAGAGGTAAAGCAAGTAATTTATATGATTAAATAACTAAAAATGGAGAAGTTTTATACCTTTAGAATCCCTAAGAATATTATATCATGAGGTGGCTAACCAGTTATTCATCCCCTAGATGAGATTATTGATCTGAATTCATCGGTCTATAAACACTAAAAGTAGGCCATTTCCAAACTAACATAAAAGAGAAATATGAGAGATGTCGAGAGTGAAATAATTTTTATTATAAAAAAAGTATCTTCTGCATTTTAGGAGAGACCAAATCAATTAATTACTCTTTACTAGAGTAGTGATTTTGCATGCCATTATTGAAAAATCCAAAGCTAATGTGAGGAAGGTGGAGTGTATGAAGAGGAAAATTGCATCTCAATGAAATCAAATGATTCAATACAAAGGGCACCAAAATACCATGTCTAATTTTATTGAAGATGTTTTGGAGGAGGTTAGGAGGTTAGGGATTTTATAGGCAAGGTGATGGAGCTACAAGAAGAAAACGTACAATTGTTAATGGTAAACAAAGAAATACTTAGGTGGAATGAAAATAAAGCTAATGTGTATGATCAAATTGAATCTAACAAGGAGATCCAGAAAACCTCTAGCGAAGATCATGGTAATGATATTTTGATAGACAAGGGATTATCCAAAACATCAAGGTTAGCAAAATATTTGGAAAATTAGATATGATATAACAAAATCTAGTCAATGGTGAATGATCATCATGCTTAAAACATAGAATTATGTGTATGACATCATTTATTAGAATCATTTACCTTTTTTTTTGGTCAACCTGAAGGGTTTTGGCTGATAGAGTAGTTGTTAGTTGAGTTTAAACAGATTGTCAATAAAAGGGAGAAAGACATTAAGGGAATAAATTCAATAGTGTGTGACCACATTTAGAAATATCTTATTGGTGAAGTTAAGATAATTCCTAGAATAGAGTTAATGATTCTAAAAATTGAAAAGTATGTTAAGTGTTTTAAACATGATAATGAAAGGCTTAGTTTACAAATAGATCAATATTTGTTCCCATACTTGTGCCTATGCGAAGAATTGTTCAAGAAATGGGATATATATGATGCTAAACATACATTGAATTGTTGAGACCATCACACTCATAACGGTATGCAATATTTTTGGATTTTTTTTTCTTATACTATTTTCAGGTGTATTGTTTTCTTATAAATTAAAGAATTAGCCTCTAAGAGAGGTCTTTTTGGCACTAAGCTGATTTTGCAAGGATTGTAATAGTGAACTATTTCAAAGATTAACTTAGAAACTATATTTGTAGTTAATAAAAATTGGTTTGTTGAAGATATCTATGCACTCAAAATTTATTTTGGATTATTCCACTATTGGTTAAATGTCACTAGATTCGAGTAATAATTTCAATATTATTAAGTTATTTTATATGGTTGAATGAATTACTAGGTATTTTTAGTGGATAGTTGTTTTATTTACTAGCTCATATTTCTCTATTTGGAATACTATAGAATTTTTCTTGAGTATTTTACTCATATAGTTTTCATCTATTTATGCAATTATATAGTTTATGTTTCCTAAATATTATTTCGCAATAATAAATTCTCAATATAATTATTTCTTAAGGAATTAAAAACTATAGATAATCATTCATTGACTATTTCTATAGGTCACCCTTGGTGATACAATTCTTCATACTCATTAGGCTAGTTTATATCCTACATTAATTCTTATACAAATGTAATACATAAAAAAATAGAAATAAATTTTAAATCCCATTTAATATATTTTGGAGCATCAACCTGAAGGATTATTCCATAGTATTGGTTGGTTGTTTAAAAATATATTCTAAAATGGATATGATTTTAATTTATCTGGATGCTTTATATATCTACAATACTAACATATAGTTTAAATTCAACTATTAAGTCCTCAATAGAGCATGGATTCTATTACCATTCGTTTTGATATGGAAAATACGAAAGGAATAGAACAAGAGGATATTTCAGAATCTCATCTCCTCACAAGAGTACATTTGTGATAAATTTACTTAGAGCATCAAAGAATCAATGCATTTGCATCCATATAAAGAATATAACTAGAGAGTTACCCTATTAGAGGAATTTATTATGTAACAACTTAGCTTGGTTCCATGGATATGATTCCCCTTTTCGTCAATAGGAAATATTGATCCAACCTCTTCGGAATTCTAGTTACTGTCTCTAACAAGATTTATGAAACTCAATCTCAATGGAGATTCAAAAGAAAATCCAAGTACTGGAGGTTATGGAGGGGTTTTCTACGATGATCGAGGCTTCATGTTCCTTTTCTTTGTATGAAATATAGGAATCTCCTTTAATAAGCTAGCCAAGCTTCAGGAATTGCGTCGAGGGATAAATTGGTAAGAAACAAGGGGTTCCAAAAATTATTCATTAAATTAGACTCCAGTGTCATTATTTAAAAAGTGAAGAAGATCTTGAATGGAACTCACTCAAGAAAATTAATCATGATCTAGTTATTATAACACCCCATCTCTCTCAACTTAGGCCTTCTAATGGAAATTCTAGGGGTATTTCCATCGTATGTCAAACAAAAAGGAGTCAAATTAGAAGATAAGAAAGTAAACATGGGCTTCTTCGATTCCTTTCAAGAATTCAACTATAGCTGGCAAGGCTTTCCTTTATCGATCCACAAGGAATAATTTCAGGCCATAGCCATCAAATATCTCATTCCCATAAATGGGGTGAGGATGGAAGTTACAAGAAGAGTTGTCACCTTGATCCATGAGTATAGGTGACATATCCATTATTCATAAACGTGGAATACAATAAATGTTTATCAGTCTCAAGGGTTGGTGGTTAATGTGCTTAGTGGGTTTTATCTCAAGACCCCTTATTAGTAAACAACATGCTTGTAGTAAGGTTGGAGTTGTTGGGGTTCCCATGTTTTGGCCAGGTTGACAAGACCAAAATATGAGACAACATAGAACCACTTTCAGACCTTAGGATCTAGCCCTCCTAGGTCGAGAGAGGGATCTCTCTATGATAGTCAAAGGTTTTATGTCTTTGAAGCTCGAATGTTAATATTTTAGGCTAGTTATAGGCTCGGGGTTGTTTGTTTGATTGTTCGTGTTTGGTTGTTGGGAATCAGGAAAGAAGGATCCAATGTAAGACAAGGATGAGCATAGTGGGAATCAGGCTAAGACAGATAACTCAGGGAACATCAAGGCCATTGGGCTATGGAGTCAAGAAAGGATTTATTTGTAGTCAATGTGCAAGCTTTCAGTTAGGCTAGTCATCTAGAGCATTTGGATCTTAAAGGTGATATTTGGAATGGGACATTAAGGGCTGAAAATGGATAAAGGAGAACCAACCAGCTCTGTCTATAGATCAGGCCAGAGGTCATTTAACTCCAGGCCTGCTTGGACAAAACCAGAGGTAGGACAAGGGATATTAGAAAGGTTTAATTGGGATGGAAAGATCCTAGAGAGGTAGAGACAAGGTTCTAGACCTCCCAGTATCCTCAACACATTCGACTAAATCCTAACAAGAACATCCAAACGTAGATTTCATTAATTCATACATCAGAGAGCAGGCAATAACATCCACTACACTGGTTAAATCAATTGAAATCAACATTCAGATACACATATAAGCAGAAAACATAAAGGGCTGGGAGAGCAACAACATAAGGTACCTATCAAGGGTAAATCTTATGCCAAACTTCTGATGCGAGCTAGTAGAAATGGAATGCAATGAAATCAAACGCAGAGATAAGAAAACATCACTAGCTGCTTTAGATCAGGATCCAAAGAAATATGCTTGTCATATTAAAAACAACACCAATCAGGTACATCATAGCCCATAGCTTGAACATTCAGTCTGAATACATCAAATCTCAGCCTATCTTACAATATTACACAGAGAACTTGTCTCAAGAGGAAAATGCTTGCGTTCCACTGATATATCATCAACAACCAACAACCATTACAATTTTTCTTTCTGAGATTTATAGCTGAAGGATGGACAGAAGATCGACCAAGGTGGTAGGTGAGCACTAAATGTAACATTAAACACAAAAATGAATGCAGGGCCGAAACCCATTCTGTTTAAATGCTGTGTATTTAATCTCTGTCACCTCCCTTGTGAAAGAGTGATCTTCTCCGGATATGATCTTGATGTATTTCAGCTATGGTACTCTTGGTGCCTTTGAACAGAAATCAAATAAGCTACTGAGAAGTCCGCCATACAAATGCTCTGGTGGTTTTGAACTGTCATCTGGTGGGAATTCCTTCAGGGACATTATGCATAATAAAAGTTGTATGGACGCCCTGTACTTGATGAAGAAAAACATTCTGCTGATGAATAAACCTTGATGTTACCTTTTGCTTATGCTCAGGACCTTTTGATCGATCCTTGGGGTCTTCACACTGGTGCTTTGCCTCTTAAACTACAGATTTAGAGCTCAATGTCTTCATTAGTGTGTTCTAATCCCTTTTCTTGCATTAAAACACTTTGTCGCTCCATCTCTGTCTCTGCCCGTGCATTTGAGCTTTAATGGCGCCGGAAGGTTTTCCCCAGAATTTAATCCCTGCTTCTTTAAATTCATGTCTAGTCTTCACCTTCCCAGGTCCTTGCTCATAAATTTAGCTGCTATAACTGATCTTCTTTGGATTTCGCTGCCCTTGTAGCAGAGACACGCACCATGGTGGCCATTAGCCTTTAATAACCCTGCAAAACACACAAATAAGTTAAGGAAATCATGAATGGGGTGGCAGATGATGTGGAGGCGAAGGAAGGTCACGCAGACGGTGACATGGCGGAGAAAAATGCAGAGGAACAGTGGAAATCCGCTCTAGTGGGGGTGGCGGTCTACAGAGCGAAAACGGATGAAAAAACGTTGAAAAACATGAAATGAACCCATTATATGCCATGGAATGGGAGGAAGTACGGAGGGTGCGTGTGGAAAAGACGTGGCAGGCCCGGGGACATTGGAAAAGTCAACGACAGGCAAACAAATCTGGACCGTTGATCGTGGCGGAGATCAACGACGGAGGACGAAGGACGACGGGCCATGGCGTGGGTTATTGCGCGTGCAGCTTCATTAAAAATCATGCACTTTCGATGAGCGATAGCCATCGGATGGCCCACTCCAGATCGGACGGTCAACGGTCATTTCGCTGGGCATCCGTGTCCGGAAGATAATGCGCGATGGATAGGGTTAACGGGCAGGAACGACGGTTTGGAAATCGTACACACGGACACGCATCGGTCGGTAAATGGAATCTCTGGGCGTTGGGGAGAAACTGCCATCCACCCAAAGGCGGTGCGAAATCAACCAGGCGGTTTTGCTATTGCGTGGCGGGGCCCACGGAAGCAGGTATGTTCTGGACCGTCAGATCTAGCTCTTAACGGATGGTGGAGATGTGACGACGAGTGATGAATGGGGGAAATTGATGGAGGCTGCGGGGGCGGCGATCGTCGTCCGTTCTGTGCAGATCGACGGCTGTAATCGCACCCGAAGAACAAACATAACAAGCACCTTTGGGGGTTAGCAATTAGTTTCGGCACGGGGTTATATGGAGAGAAATAGAGCGGGGCTAGCAGAGAAGGGGGCTTAGGCCTGTTATATGATCCGAAGTGGGTTTTTAACCCATTTTCAATGAAATTTATGATTTTTGGCCCATTTCCAAAGTGTTTTAAGGCCAGCCAAGGGCAACGATAGGGAGATGGAGGGGGAATTTGGGAAACAAAAGGGTGTGGGCAGAATTTGAAGGGGGTTTTGGAGGGGTTTAGGGGACTGATAGGGAAAATAAGAAAGGGAAAGAGGGATTTTGTCAAAGGGGAAAAGAGGTAAAAAAGTGTTGTTTTGCAGGAGTATGAGGGGCAATGCATGCCTTTTAGAAATGGATCAGCAGATAGGATTTATACAAGGCAAAGCACTTAGAGACTTCAAGGAGGATGGGTTTTCAGGGGAAAGGCATTCCTTGAAGGCTCCACAATAATCCAGCCCCCAGCTTGCTTGTCAAGAATTTCATAGGGGGGCTAACAGGAGTGAAATCGTTGAAGTTACAAGTAGTTTTAATGGAACTGTAGGGGAACTTCTGAATTGTCATTGATAAACTAGGAAGGAATATGGAAGTTTCCCCTAGCATTTACCTAGAGTCTCATTGGTCTAATATTGTTTGTAGCAAAGACCCATGATGGATCCTTATGTTAGGCTTATTATGTAGGCTATATATCTATGTTGGTTAGTCACACTAATTGTTGGGTCAGGGATTATTCATAATTGATGGTGGCTAGTCATGATGGTTTAGTAGTGCACTTGCAACAACTAAGTGTAATGTCCCTAGTTTCTTTACTTTTATTAGACATTGAAAAGTCCTAAAGGATAAAGTGGACCCTAGATGAAAACAATTATTGTGGACTTATTTTATTATTTTAATTTAATAAAATGAAATGGAATTAATTGTTCAAAGACTAGATTATGATTAGAGATCAGGAATCCAAATCCATGAGGATGGATAAGGTTCATAAGACTTTCCCAGTTCTCCAAAAATCCTTGGAGAAAATAAATTAAATATTGAATATTAGATTGGAGATAAAAATATAAAAATTTACCCAAGTAAAGAGGAAAGTTACCGAGAAGAGGTGGAATAAAGCTAGAAAGAGGAAAATCAAGTTTTAAAGTACTTTTGTGGAAGAAAAAAAATGAAAGCCTAGGAAAAAGGGAAAACAACATCCTGATTAATTGGATGCAGTTAAGGAAACAAGATGATGGGAAAGCAGGCTTAAATAAGCAGTTTCTAGATATACAAGAGGTTGTCTACTGCTGGAAAATTGGATCTCTGCTCGGGGGGAGCTGCGGAGAAAGAGCTCATAGGTTGGGTGGAAACTAGTCTATCTTAATTGGTATGCACTAGTTAATTCATTTTAACTTAAAATTGTATTATTATTCTTATTATGGTGAAGTAAATTAGTAGTAACTGACTTAATTAGATCTATTCAAGAGTAGATGTTGTATATGAAAGAAATTTTCAAAATACTAAGTGGTAGTGAACTGGTAGGTCTGTACATTTAACAGAGTAGTATATAATAAATATAGTAGTTCTCTGTGTCGTTGTACAAAAAATAATCTGAAGAGTACCAACTCTCAGAATGTCTAAACCTTGATGAAGGTTTAAATATGAGTTTAGGTGAACTCTCAGAATTTATTATTGAATGACATGACTGTCTTAGCATTATTTTTGCAAATCAGGAAATTCTATAAATAAACAACTATATAATGAAAATAAATATGCATGACAATCCATATGAAATTAGAACATTCAAGTAAATTCTATGCTGTAGTATAATTGAAAAATGTATTACTAGAACTGAAATACAAACTGAAGGAAAGTATTTCATCTGAATTACAAACATAACTTCATTAAAGAAGAGAAGAGACTGTTAAACATATTACAGAGTTATTGAAAATTTAGGATATAAATCCATATAGTTTCACAGTCCAAAGTCAATCTTGGTATAAATAAATTATACAAATTAGGAACTTTGTACCATATATAATTAATTGCACAATATCTCTGGAAATTATGCGGAGATAGCATATCAAAAATCCCCAAGTGGGTTACTGGACCAACCTTAAGAGGAAAATTCCATAGTTATGATTGAGTAGAAAAGGCTAGCAGCAATATGCAAACCAAGTAAGATGTAAAGAGTGCCTACACAGGACAAAAACTATGAATTAGTTCTGGTTCATGAATATAAACATAAAAGGAAATAATAATATATTTTAAACCCTAAAGGGATAATGAGCTAACTTAGGGATAGATGTAGGAAATCCAACCTGCAATAATAAGAGGGAAATTAGTTATTATAGGGATGGATATGATGTACATCATAAAAATAAAGAAATTAAGTTAAATATTTTACATTAAAATAGCAGAGGATTAACAAGAGACACTGGACATATGAGGAATACCATCAATCTTATATAAGGTAAAGAGAGTAAAAAATTCTCTTCTGGAAATTAAAACAAATTGAAATGCAAATAGAAAAATAATAGAAATATGAACAAAATTCCGAACGATGAGAAAATAATTATAAATCTATTGTAGTTATTAAATCAATATAATTTTAAATTACAGACTAAGATACATAACTAGGAGGATTATGTAAGAGAAATTGAGATTTCTCCTTACAACTTCTAGGCTCGGAAAAAACCCAAGTGCGGTTTATAAAAAAAAACGTTGATCCCAAAAATTGGCTGTTGGAACACCTAATCCTACATGGGTAGGTGTGGAATGCGAAAAGTCACAATGGAGTCCAAGTGACCTTGGAATATGAAACCAAGAGTCACACCATTGTACTATAAATGTATATTTTTGTATAATGGAAAATAAGAGAGCCTCAAGCTTATCCTTCATTGTGTGTTGAGTCTCTTGTGTGTGTGTTATCTTCCTCATACACCATGTGTGTGTTCAACATGGTGTTTAACATGGTATCACAGCGGGCGATTGCTGGCCCTGCTCCAAATTGAGTGAACCATTTGTGTTTATGGCCTGTGTATATCTGCAAAAATTTTGACATTTTTGCAGAATTTTAGAGAGTTTCTGCAACAGTCTTTTTTGCCACATTCATCAAGCTTTTTGGCAGCACTAGTTTTGAAGAAGTGCAGCATTCAGAAATTGGCAGCACTTGTTTTGAAGAAGAGCAGCATTGGTTTTGAGAAGGCGCAGCACTCAAAATCCTTGGCAGCATTCAGAAATTGGTTTGGAGAAACACAACTTTGTGCATCTGAAGGTTTTCTCACAGCTCATTTTTTTCTGCAATCTCTGCATTTTAAATTCTGCTTTTGAAGAGCTGCTGGAATAGTGTTTTAAATTGGGTTTCTGAAGAAGAATTTTTTGGTTTTTAATGGAAAAAAATTCTGAGTTTTGCTGAAGATTTCATCATCCCTGCAATTTTCTACTGCTATATAGCCCTCTGCAATTTCTTGAAGAAAAATTATGGGTTTTTGAAGTAAAAATTTTCTGAGTTTACTGGCGAAATTTTCTCTGCAATTTCTGAAAGTTATTCTGCTGAAAAATTACAAAATGCTGTACATTTGTAAAATTCCTGCAAGAAGAAAAAAAATGTCCTGCTCTCTGCTCTCTATTCTCTGTTGTTTTAAAAAATAAAAATAAAAAAATAAAAAAATAAAAAAAAAATTAGTTTTGGCCTTTCGGCCCCCCTCTCGACCCGCATCTTACACCGCAGCTTTCTCACAAATCGCTACCCTTATTCACTCCATACGCTCTCACTCCCTACGCTCACTACTCTCAACACTCGAACTCTACAGCACCCTACCCGCTCGCATCCACCTCCAGCCCTACTCCCACGGGTCCGCCTCTTCCCTACGCACCCACCGCTGCCCTCTCGCTCCTTAATCGTGAACCTACCCCTTTCTCCCACGCTCTCAACATTCCTCACACCCGCCCCACCTGCAACGCATCCCAACTCTCGCGCGCACCCTCTCCCTTTCTAACCCCCTCACCTGCGGACTTCGCCTCCTCTCCATTCAATACCCCGCCCCTCCATTTAATAAATTCTCCCATATAAAACCTCCGTCCCTCCACGATTTTTAATTCCCCTATAATACCATTCCCTCCTTTAAATTCGTTCCTTTTTAATTTTTAAAATGGTTTTATATTAATCCCCCTCCTCATATAATACCCTCCATTAAATTTCCCTCTCCCTTTTTAAAATTTATTTTAATTCCTCTTCCCATATAATTAATCCCCTTCCCCTTATTTTTAATTATTCCCATTTTTTTAAATTAATTTTTAATTAATTAAAAAAAAAAAAAACAGCAGAGAGAGAGAGAGGAAGGAAAGAGAAATGAACAGCAGTAAAAGAAGAAATGGCACATAAGGAAATGGTATATACATATTGCAGATTTGACATTGTGTGATTTGTGGCATATACATAAGGGTGATTTTCTGAAGAATTGACATTTGAAGACAAGTTATTATTGGTGCAAAACAACTCTTTGAAGGAAAATTCAGCTGCCTTAAAGGCTTCTTGCACGTGTTTTCAGCTACACATTTCCAAATATTTTGCAGAGATATGTATTGAGCTAACATTGTATTTTGAGTGGAATTTGCATCTTCTTCATAGTTGCAATCAGTACTTGAGTTGTTGAAAGATTGTTGATTGCCCTCCATCATTTGAGGAGCAGATTTTGTACTTTGAGATTTCCATAGTTGGAAATTCTTTGGAGTCATTTGTATTTGTTGTTGAATCACATTGTAAACGGGTGCATTTTTTGTTGAAGCCGACACCCTTTCATTTTTTGAGCCTAAGTTGTTGAAATGGCTAAAATCAATGAGGCATTAGTGTTGTTACATAACCTCATTCATTCCAATGTTGATGACATGATAAAAATGAGCAAGAAAGCTCTTTGTAGCATTCAAAGTTGTTTGCTAGATGCACTAGAAAAGATTGAGTTTTTGCAGTTGGAAACTCAGCTTCAGCAAGACGAACTTCAACAAAAGAGTCACCATTCTGAACCTGTTTCTATTCAGAAGATTGAGAAAGACTCCCATCAGCAGCAAGTCATTAAAGTTGAAGTCGATTCCCATTCAGTTCCTTGCACGAGAGAAGATGTATGTGTAGATGTAGCAGCTCAGCCTGCACTTCCCAAGCCCATCATCAGACCTTGGGAAGAGCTTGTCCACAACAAGCACCGAACTGGCCTTGGATATGACAAGGATGTGTCCTTTCATATTTCGAACTACACCAAGCCCATCATATTTCAGAGTGTCGGATTCCTGTATGACAGTTCACCTGCAGCCGTTCCAGATCCTGTTCCACAACAACAACAGATTGAGAAATTCCAACACTGTGATCGAGTTGGCCACATGAAAGATAACTGTTTTGATCTTCATCCATGCAAGCACTGTGGTCGGCACACTCATTCTTCAGACAGATGCTTCAGAAACAAGCCTCCTGCAAGAACCAAGATTCATCTTGGATGGATCGCTTCTTGGCAATGGGCATCAACAGCCAAGAAGATGTTTACAACACATGTTAGAACTTGTTCATGGATATTGAGCAAACTTGCAGTTGAGTTTTCGCCATCATCTCACCTTGTCCCTGACAGGGGGGAAAATGGTGGTCATGTACAAGCTTCGACGACAGATCAAGCGAGCCTAAGCCACAATCTCTCATTCCATGTTTAGAGTTGTAGCCAGCAGTTCAAGCGAGCCTGAGCCACAATTCGTCATTCCAGATTCAGAGATGTAGCCAGAGACACGGATGCCCATGAGCATGCCTTCGGTTGGTGGACAACCTTAAACCATCATCTTTGGTTGGTGGATAACCTAAAACCATCACAAGTAGTAGACCTCCCTTCTTTTAGGTCGAAGGTCTCCCTTTCATATATGAGGAACACTTCCTCTAGCAGAAGCCTTCAGCTTAGCAGCCTTCAGCTTCTTGCCAGCTTTGGTTGAGTTCCAGGAAATGCTTCAAAGCATTCCAGAGTTGTTGGTAATCCTAAGACCATCACAGGTAGTAGACCTCCCTTCTTTTAGGTTGAAGGTCTCCCTTTTTTATGAGGGACAATTCCTCTAGTAGAAGCTTTTAGCTTCTTGCCAGTTTTGGAAGAGTTCCGGGAACTGCAACAAGTTTTGCGTTCCAGTGTTGGTGGTCATCCTTAAACCATCTATTTTTCCAAAATTTCAGAGAGTTGATTCAGCCCAAGTGTTGCCATGTATACTTTGCAGATTTTTATCACAACTCTTTTCTTGGACTCACACATACCCACTGGGATTAAGGGGGGATGTTGGAACACCTAATCCTACATGGGTAGGTGTGGAATGCGAAAAGTCACAATGGAGTCCAAGTGACCTTGGAATATGAAACTAAGAGTCACACCATTGTACTATAAATGTACATTTTTGTATAATGGAAAATAAGAGAGCCTCAAGCTTATCCTTCATTGTGTGTTGAGTCTCTTGTGTGTGTGTTATCTTCCTCATACACCATGTGTGTGTTCAACATGGTGTTTAACATTGGCCAAGGAGAATAACTATTCACACTCTGGAGCCGACAAAGAAAAAACCCAAATGCTAATAAAACGTACCAGAAATTAACTAATGGTAAAGATAAATCCTTGCAAGAAACAATAGTGGTAGTGAAATTACCTGTAGATTTTGGTAATGGCTCTGGTATAGCAACGATGGACGAGAGAGGGTCCTCATGTTTGGTCATCTTCATTTCACAAAAACGCAATCAGACATATTAACATGTAATAGTGGTCAACTTGAAATTTAAACGAAGAAACACAAAGCGTTGTGTAAAAGCAAGGAACACAGTAACGTATAAGCAACAGAGAGGGAGAAAATGCTAAGAGGTGTTGATTACGTGTAGAAGAGGGTAATTCCATAAGGAGGATACTTTGGGGACTGAAATGGAAGACCTAGAGCATCTTGTGATTTCATTCACCTACCGCCACAAAGAAAACGTATTATAAGTACATGTGAATTACAACAAAATGTAAAATGGTTTTTGATTAACAAAACAACCTTCCAAAAGTTATTTTTAAACCCAAAGAAGGAGTAAAATGTATCAAGGAATGAAATATATATACAGTGAGTTTTAGCTGTGGGATGACCTTACTAGTCGAAGTTGTGGTTTGGGCAAACGATAATGCACCAGAACTCCACGGAGAAGAGCGCTATGAGATTTGGGATGATTCCATCTCTATAACTCTGGTTCGGTCAAGAGAATACATTAGAATATAACAAATATTTACCATTTAAACTAAATGCAATACATGAAATAAATATAATATTGAAGACAGGATATACAACAATGATGAAGAAACATTCTCCGTAGAAAACCGTGGGTTGAGGTATATGCCTCTCAAAAAAATGAGACAAACAAAATGAGGAATCTCTAAAATGAAGAACAAGAAACACAGAAAAAGAAAACACAGATTGGTAAATAAGTATGAGGTATAAACATATATAAAACTATAATACCTGAGAGGCGAGAGGAGGTTGACATGCTCATTCTTGGTGTAGAAGAAAACCTGAATCTTTAACTCATCCTTGAATGAAATTACCTATCATAGTGAAACAATGAGTTGAATGACGAGGTGCAAAACATTAATACATTCTTGAATTGGCGATAAAACTAATGATTTCATTCTCTGCGAAAAGGACAAAGTCTCATACCTATGGAAATGAATGCAGCTGTAGAGCCAGAGAGAAAAGTCTCAACAGAGACCTCATAGGTAAAAGACAGTCTCAACGAAAACTATTAAACGAAAACCCTAAACCAAATCCCAAGAAGATCCAAACATTCTAGGTGAATGCAATCTAGATTTGGAGAAATTCCCACAGATTGAAGGGTTCCATCAAACCCCAGACAAGCCATGTGACAAAGTACTATGAATTAAATGAATATCGATCCTAAGGAATATTGCATACAGGGGTTTGTGAAACTAGATACAGAGAAGTAATCACATTAAACCATAGTAAATACAAAACCCAGGCGTGTTTAGTTCTAGTGACTTGGACGATATAAAAAACGACTTATCATATGTGTTGAATTGTGATTTTTATAAAGTCAAATCTTATTAACGTATGTGGCAAAAAAACTCATACAAACGCCATGTGAACTCTTGATAAGGGTTATGTATAAAGGTTCCAAACCTATGAGATAATTAATATCCTTTAGAACGAAGCCATAAAAAGGTAATTTCTCTTATGAAAAAATATAGATATGTCAGAAAGTAGAGATGTTTTATAACTTTTAGATTAAAGTTAAGACAATTATATATGGTTGGGGGGAATTAGGCTTAGAAGATGTATAAGTCATTAACATGGGAAGAGAATTTGTTATTAATAGTTAAGGGGGGGATTTAAATATTACTTTAAAAATTTCCATGTAAAATAAAATGGGATTGTTTAATAAGCCATAGAGTCTCATTGAAATTGTAGAGTTGGAATTTTAGTCTCAACGTGTATATGTGCAAATTATGAAAAATTAAAAATACACAAAGTAAAATGTTGACGGATAATATGTGTCAGAAGGTGACGAACAATAGACAATACATGGTGTGTGATTAGTATGAATACTATAAATATAATTTTTCTTTGTTGAAAACAAAGATGTTACAAATGGTATCGGAGCCTATGTTAAGACACTGGGTCTGAATATGTGCTCACACCAGAAAATAAAAATCCAAAAAAAATTGTGTTGCAGTAAATTGTTTTGTTAACGTAATATTTCACTAATGTTTACTTTTATGTACAATGACTTAGTGCAGAACCATATAGCTGCAAACCATGAGTGAAGGGGATGAGTTGTATGTGGATCAGAGTGGTGCAGAAAATCCATCAGATCCTAATGCTCCATTATTGGCCATGATGCTTCAGATGCAAAGAGAAATGATGCAATTGAAAAACCACAATGAAATATTATCACTAGCCAGGGAAGAGAAATAAAGTTTAATTAGAGAATTGACCTCCAGGAACAGTCACAAAGGTGGAGGTTCTGGGAAAAAGAGAAGAGGAACTAAAAATCATGTAGAAGAGTCTGAGGAGGATGAAGCCTTTACACAAAAGTCTAGAAGGAAAAAGGAATTGCAAAGTGAATTCTGAAAAATCAAGCCTCCCTCCTATGATGGAGAGAAGGAGGAAGATGCAAAATCTTGGCTTCTAAACATGGTAAAGTACTTCAAATTTTATGAGTATGGAAGTAACTTGAAAGCCAAGTTGGCTATTTACCAATTACAAGGAAAGGCTACGTTGTGGTGGGAGGAAACTAAAATGGTGCATGTGATGGATGAGAAAAATGTCACTTGGGAAGATTTCCAAATTAAATTTAAAAATAGATATCTGAATGAACAATACTATGATGACAAAGCCAAGGAGTTTCATGAGCTTAGGCTGGGACAACTTACCATTGATGAGTTTGTTACCAAGTTTATCAACCTACTCCGCTATGTACCTTATATAAGGGAAGAGAAGGCAAAGGTACAATGATTTTTAAACTTCCTGCCTACTATTTACAAGGAGAGGATATAATTTTATAATCCCAAGACAATGGATGAAGTTTTGTGCAAGGCAAGACTGTGTTATCAACAGTTCAAAGGCAGAAATGAACAAACAAAAATATGGCAAAACAAAGAAAAGGGTGACTCTAGTGGAAAAAGAACAAAACCAACATACTTAAATAACTTTGGGAGAAATCACCAAAGGAAGAAGTTTACAAAAACTGGAGAAAATCACTCAGTCCAATCATAAACAGGATCTAAACGGATAGATAGAAATAGTAAAAAGGAGGGAGATGTTAAAAGGAGGGAACCTGTAAAGCATTGGGGTTGTGGAGAACCTCATCTGCTGAGAGATTTTCCACACAGGAACATTCAGAACATAGAAATGTTCAAAGAGGAAACTACTTTAAATGACGTGGAAAGAAACATCCCCAGAATCAGTGTTGCCTTGGAAGATCTTCAAGTTGAACACCAATCCACCATGGTATAAATGGAAGGTATGATTGTTGAACAACATGTTTCCTTTTTTATAGATCTAGGTGCAACATTAAGTTATATAAGTCCTCAAATTATGGAAAAGTGTAAATTGAAGTCAGAAAAATTTCAGCAAACATGGTTAGTTCAGTTAGCTACAGGAAAAAAGAGAAAAGTGACCCATAAATTACCAAATATTACTATAAATTTAAATGGGTATGAAATTGAACTGAATTTGAATATCTTACCTCTATGTTCCTATGATGTGCTAGTAGGAATGGACTGGTTAGAAAAACAAAAAGCCATACTAAATTGTTTTGATAAAACAATCCACTGTATAGATGGTGAGGGAAACCCAATGATAGTGAAAGGGAAACCCAAACCTATATCAGTGAGACAAATTTTAGCACTTAAGTTGAAAAGGACAATAAGAAAAGGCTGCCAAGTGTATGCTATACATGTGGAAGAAATGGGACAAAAAACTAAAAAATAACTAGTATAAAACTTACCAGTCATCCAAGAGTTTAAGGATGTGTTTCCAGATGAAATTCCTCATTTACCCCTAAAAGAGAAATTGATTTCTCAATTGAATTAGTACCAGAAACTACCCCAGTCTCTAGAGCCCCATATAGAATGATCGCACCAAAATTTTTAGAGTTAAAACTACAGCTATAAAAGTTGTTGGGCATAGGCTATATAATACCAAGTGTATCCCCATGGGGAGCACCATTAATATTTGTCAAAAAGAAAAATGGTACATTTAGAATGTGCATAGACTACCGACAACTGAATCAACTGAAAATCAAGAATAAATATCCTCTACCTAGGATATACTATCTATTTGATCAAGTGAGAGGAGCCACAATATTTTCAAAAAATTATTTAAGGACAGGCTATCATCAACTGAGAATTAAATATGAAGACATAAGTAAAATTGCATTCAGAACGAGATACAAACACTATGATTTTGTAGTCCTACCTTTTGGGTTGAATAATGCACCTTCTACTTTTATGTGCTTAATGAACAGTGTCTTAAGTAAATATTTGGATAAATTTGTTCTAGTATTTATTGATGACATTCTGATATATTCTAAGAATGAAGCTGAACATAAAGAACATCTCAGAATTGTCTTATAAACATTCAAAGAACAGAATTTGTATGCTAAACTTAGCGACTGTGAATTTTATAAGGATAAAATTCAATACTTGAGCCATATAATTTCAGAAAAAGGATTAGCAGTGGACCTAGAAAATATACAAGGTATAATGGATTGGTCTGTACCCACTAATGTTTCCTCTATATGATCCTTCATGGGAATTGTGGTATATTATAGGAGATTTGTAGAAATATTTTCAGCTTTATCATACCCTATCACATCTCTACAGAAGAAAGGAGTAAAGTTTGAGTGGAAAGAAAAATGTCAACATGGTTTTGAAGAGTTAAAACTTAAACTCACAATTGCTCTAATTTTAAAGATTGCAGATCCAAATCAAGAATTTGTAGTGTGTACAGATGCTTGTGAAGAAGGATTAGGAGGAGTGTTATTGCAATAAAACTCAGTCATAGGATACGAGTCTTGGAAATTAAAGAAACATGAACAAAATTATAGTGTGTGTGACTTGGAGTTAGCTATTGTAATACATTCCTTGAAGACGTGGAGAAATTATCTAGAAAAAGTTTATATTAATGACAGATCACATCAGTTCAAAGTATTTTTTCACACAACCTCATTTAAATGCTAGGCAAGCTAGATGGCCGTCCTTCCTTACTGATTTTGACATGGAGATCAAACATATCAAGGGGAAGGAAAATAAGATTGCATATGCTTTAAGTAGAAATGCTTGTTAAAGTGTAAATAGTATTGGGAGTAGTTCCAACTTTGATGTTGAAGGATTGTTTCAAGAAATAATGAGATAAGACCCAAACTATGAAAAACTCCAAGAGAAATTGCAGAAACATGAGATGGTGGGGTATACTCACAACCAGAAGGGACTGATTTGTTATAGAGACATATTATACATCCCCAATGTAAAATCATTAAAAAATGAAATTTAAATGAGTATCATAAAAGATCCTATGCAGGACATCCAGGGTATCATAAATTAATTTCAGCCTTCAGAAAGAACATGTTCTGGCCAGTTATAAAAAATAATTTTCAACAGGTAAAGGTAGAGCATCAACATCCAACTGGACTATTGAATCATTTAACCATCCTAGAATGGAAGTGAGAAACAGTTTCCATAGAATTTATCACTGTATTACCAAGAACTAAATACCAACATGACTCTATTATGGTATTAGTTGACACATTAACTAAAAGTGCACACTTCTTACCAGCACAATCTACTTTTGGTACAACTCAAGTAGCTAATGTATTTATGAAAGAGATTGTAAAGTTACATGGTATTCCAAAAATGATCATATCAGATAGAGATGCAAAGTTTACTACAACTTTTTAGAAGAGTCTGCTTGGTGGAATGGATATCAAATTGAACTTTAGTACTGCATACCACTCCCAAATTGACGAGAAAACTGAAAGAAAAAACCATATTTTAGAATACATGTTGAGAATGTATGTGATGGACATACTAAAAAAGTGGGAGGACTGTCTACATTTAGCAGATTTTGCCTACAACAATAGTTATCAAGCCTCAATCAAGATGAGTCCTTTCAAAGAATTATATGGCAGAAAGTGCCATACACCTCTAAGTTGGAGTCAAACAGAGGATAAGTTAATACTTGGACCTGATGCATTGCAGGAAATGAAAAGGACTGTAAAGAAAATTAAGCAAAATATTAAGACAAAACAAGACAGGTAGAAAATCTATGCAGATAAAAAGAGAATTCATAGAAAATTCAGTGCGAGTAATCATGTCTACGTGAGGATTAAGCCCAAAAAGAGTACCTTGTACACTGGTAGCTGTGCAAAATCAGCACCACGCTACTGTGGACCTTTTGAAGTACTGGAAAGAGTGGGAACAGTAGCATACAAGATGGCCTTACCTAGTCACATTAAAGTTCACGATGTTTTTCATGTTTCATTATTAGAAAAAGATGTGCATGATCCTACTCATGTTATTGATTGGAATGTGATACAGGTGGAACCAGAAGGGGAATTCCTTCTAGAGCCACTTCGCATCCTGGCATGAGAATAAATTGAGCTCCGAAATAGAAAAGTGGCCATGGTGAAAGTGCAATGGAGGAAATTTGCACCCGAAGAAGCTACTTGGGAGCGAGAGGAAGATATGGATGAAAAATATCCATCACTGTTTGAAAAGTGAATTTTATATTTTTTGTCTTTACAACAGTGAGGACAATGTTTTGTTTTACATGGGGAATATGTAATGTCCCCAATTTCTCTGCTTTTATTAGACATTGAACAATTCTAAAGGGTAAAGTGGACCTCAAAGGAAAACAATTGTTGTGGACTTATTTTATTATTTTAATTTAATAAAATGAAAATGGAATTAATTGTGCAAAGACTAGATTATGATTAGAGATCATGAGTCCAAATCCATGAGGATGGATAAGGTTCATAAGACTTTCCCAGTTCTCCAAAAATCCTTGGAGAAAATAAATTAACTATTGAATATTAGATTGGAGATAAAAATCTAAAAAGCTAACCCAGTAAAGAGGAAAGTTTCTGAGAAGAGGTGGAATAAAGCTAGAAAGAGGAAAAGCTAGTTTTAAAGTACTTTTGTGGAAGAAACAAAAGGAAAGCCTAGGAAAAAAGGAAAACAACATCCTGCTTAATTGGACACAGTTAAGGAAACAAGCTGATGGGAAAGCAGGCTTAAATAAGCAGATTCTGCATAGACAAGAGGTTGTCTACTGCTAGAAAATTGGATCTCTTCTTGGGGGGAGATGTGGAGAAAGAGCTCATAGGTTGGGTGGAAACTAGTCTACGTTAATTGGTATGCACTAGTTAATTCATTTTAACTTAGAATTGTATTATTATTCTTATTATGGTGAAGTAAATTAGTAGTAACTGAATTAATTAAATTTGTTCAAGAGTAGATGCTCTATCTGAAATAAATGTTCAAAATACTAAGTGGCAGTGAATTAATAGGTCTTTACATTTAATAGAGTAGTCTATAATAAATATAGCAGTTCTCTGTATGGTTGTATAGACAATAATATTAAGAGTACCAACTCTCAGAGTTTCTAAAGCTTGATGAAGGCTTGAATATGAGGTTAGGTGAACTCTCAGAATTTATTATTAAATGACATGAATTTCTTAGCATTATTTTTGCAAATCAGGAAATTATATAAATAAACTACTATAGAATGAAAATAAATACACATGACAGTCCATATGTAATTAAAACGTTCAAGTAAACTCTATGTTGTAGTAGAACTGAATAATGTACTACTAGAACTGAAACACAAACTGAAGGAAAGTATTTCATCAGAATTACAAACATAACTTCATTAAAGAAGAAAAGAGTCTGTTAAACATATTATAGAGTTATTGAAAATTTAGGATATAAATCCATATAGTTACACAGTCCAAATTCAACCTTGGTATAACTAAATTATACAAATTGGGAACTCTGTCCCATATATAATAAACTATACAATATATTTGGAAATTATGCAGAGATAACATATAAGAAATCACCAAGTGGGTTAATGGACCAACCTGAAGAGGAAAAGTCCACAGTTATGATTGAGTAGAAAAGGCTAGCAATAGTATGCAAAACAAGTAAGATGTAAATAGTACTTGCACAAGACAGAAACTATGAATTAGTTCTGGTTCATGAATATAAACATCAAAGGAAATAATAATAGATTTTAAACCCCAAAGGGATAAGGAGCTAACTTAGGGACAGATGTAGGAAATCCAACCTGCAATAATAAGAGGGAAATTATTTATTGTAGGGAAGGATATGGTGTAAATCATTAACAAAAGGAAATTAAGTTAAAATTTTTACATTAAAATCTCAGAGGATTAACAAGAGACATTGGACATATGAGGAATAACATCAATCTTATATAAGGTAAAGAGAGTAAAAAAATTCTCTTCTTGCAATTACAACAAATTGAAATGAAAATAAAAAAATATTACAAATATGAGAAAAATGTTGAACGATCAGAAAATAATTATAAATCCATCGTATTTATTAAATTAATATAATTTTAAATTACGGAGTAAGATACAGAATGAGGAGGATTATGTAAGAGAAATTGAGATTTCTCCTTACAAATTCTGGGCTCGGAAAAACCCAAGTGCGGTTTATAAAAAAAAACGTTGATCCCAAAAATTGGCCAAGAAGGATGTTATTCCACTCTATATCCAGCAAAGAAAAAACCCAAATTCTAATAATACGCACCAGCAATTAACTAATGGTAAAGATAAATCCTTGCAAGAAATAGTAGTGGTAGTAAAATTACCTGTAGATTTTCATAATGGCTATGGTATGACAACGATGGGATGAGAGGTGGGTCCTCCTATTCAGTCATCTGCTTTTCACAAAAACACAGTCAGAGATATTAACATGTAAAGTGGTCAACTTAAAATTTAATCGAAGAAACACAAAACGCTGTGTAAAAGCAAGGAACACAGTAAACATATAAGCAACAGAGAGGGAGAACATGCTAAGAGGTGTCGATCACCTATGCGAGAGGGTAATGTCATAAGGAGGATAATTTTGGGATTGAAACAGAAGACCTGGAGTGTCTTGTGATTTATTTCACCTACAACCACACAAAAAACGTATTATAAGTACATGTGAATTACAACAAAAAGTAAAATGGTTTTTGATTAAGAAAACAACATTCCAAAAGTTATTTAAACCCAAAGAAGGAGTAAAACATATCGCGAAATGAAATATATATAGTTTTAGCTGTGGGATGACCTTATTGGTCGAAGTTCTAGTTTGGGAAAATGACAATGCACCAGAACTCCACGGAGAAGAGCGCTACGAGATTTGGGATGATTCCATCTCTATAACTCTGGTTTGGTCAAGAGAATACATTTGAATATAACGCATATTTACCATTTAAACTAAATGAAATACATGAAATAAATAAAATATTGAAGATAGGATATACAATAATGATGAAGAAATGTTCTCTGTAGAAAACCGTGGGTTGAGGTATATGCCTCATAGAAAACCGAGACAAGCAAACCTAGGAATCTCTAAAACGAAGAACAAGCAACACAGAAAAAGAAAACGCAGAGTGGTAAATAAGTATGAGGTATAAAAATATATAAAAACTTCTTACCTAAGAGGCGAGAGGAGGTTGACATTCTCGTTCTCGACGTAGAAGAAAAACTAATTTTCAAGTCATCCTTGAACGAAATTACCTATCATAGTGAAACCGTGAGTTGAATGACTAGGTGCAAAACACTGATACATTCCTGAATTGGCGATAAAACTAACGAGTTCATTCTCTACGAAAAGGACAGAGTTTCATACCTATGGAAACAAATGCAGTTGCAGAGCCGGAGAGAAAATTCTCGACAGAGACCTCAAAGGTAAAATACAGTCTCAATGAAAACGATTAAATGGAAACCCTAAACCAAATCCCAAGAAGATCCAAACTGTCCATGTGTATGTAATCTAGATCTGGAGAAATTCCCTTGGATTGAAGGGTTACATCAAAACCCAGACGAGCCATGTGACGAATTAATATCAATTAAATGAATATCGATCCCAAGGAATATTGCGTACAGGTGTTGGTGAAACTAGATACAGGGAAGTAATCACATTAAACCACTGTAAATGCAAAAACTAGACGTGTTTAGTTCTAGTGACGTGGATGATATAAAACAGGACTTATCATGTGTTAAATTTTGATCTGTATAAATTCAAATCTTATTAACGTATGTGGCAAAAAAACTCATACAAACGCCATGTGAAATCTTAATAACGGTTATGTATAAAGGTTCCAAACCTATGAGATAATTAATATCCTTTAGAACAAAGCCATAAAATGGTAATTTATCTTATGAAAAAATATATATATGTTAGAAACTAGAGATGGTTTATAAATTTTAGATTAAAGTTAAGACAATGTGTATATGGTTGGGGGAATTAGGCTTAGAATATGTATAAGTCATTAACATGGGAAGAGAATTTGTTATTAATAGTTAAGGGGGAGATTTAACTATTACTTTACAAATATCCATGTAAAATAAAATGGGATGGTTTCATAAGACATAGAGTCTCATTAAAATTGTAGAACTAGAATTTTAGTCCCAATGTGTATATGTGAAAATTATGAAAGATTAAAGATACAACAAAGTAAAATGTTGACGGATAATATGCATCGGAGGGCGACGAACAATAGTCAGTACATGGTGTGTGATTAGTATGAATACTATAAAGAGATTTTTTTTTTGGATGAAAATGGAGATGTTAGACTAAGGTAGGGGTAGTTGTGGGATACAGGGGGTGCTTGGTTGAGGTTGCATGCAACCACATCCGCCCAACAATTCAGATACTAGACTCCCTTGGAATTAAATCAAGAACTATAGGACTTGGAAGACATTGTGGTGTGTGAACATGAATGAATGTAAGGTCATGAAGTCTTGGAGGATTTTCATCAAGAAGAGCCCAACCCTCGACACACTCGAGGCAGGAAAAACCAATACTTGATAATCATAGACTTGTATTGGAGGATGAAATCCATGTTATCTTGGGTTCAACAGGACACACAAGATGCCAAGAATGAAATCTCGTTGTCTATGGATGAGATGGGGAAAGGTAAAGCTAACCTGAGGGATGAGGCAGCTAGGCTACAAGCTCATCTCTTCAACTGTCCAAGTGCCGACAATGTCAAATATTAAAATCAAAACCCCATTGAGGTGGTTATTTACTCCCTCTCTTAACACTCATATTGATGTTATTATACATTTTTCCATGGTTTACATGTTACAACAAGGTTTACAGTCAAAACTATATAGAATTTAGTTTTTCTTATGCTAACTCTCTAGGTGTTTATAGCTATAGTTTAAATAATTATCATGGAAAACACTATCAGTTACATTACATAATTTTGTTTCTTTAGTAAAGCTCTTTCTCTGATGAATATTGGACATAGGCTTTGTTGTTTTGTTAGTGTTCTAGTTTCCCTAATGATAGACCATTGACAAGAAAAGCTAGGTACTACATGCAAATTTTATTTTTGATAATAGAATATAAATTATATATAAAAAATACTAGCATATAGTCTAACATGAAATGGAATATGATAATGGGTTTTATCTCAAATTCTATAACACGAGTCTCACCTTATTATAGAGAAAACCATTATTGTGGGGTCTTTCTACCCACTTGACTTCATTACTTCCATTCATGATCTCCTTTCCTAAGACTTCTAATAGAAATATTGAACTTTTTTTAACATATTTGGTGTATCATTTTGTTTTATTAACTGCACAAAATTTTCAACAATTTTGTCATGAAGCTTTGAGCGTGGTACACTTGAACCTTTTTAATCACGACGAGTATGAGTCTACTTTGAAATTTTTAATCTGTTGCTAGTATTGGATATTCTATATGGTGATGAGCAACACCTATATCCATCTCTAAGCCTAACTTGCATAAACTACCTTAGAGATGTGTAGCTTGATATTAGCTTTGTATTGTTGCTACTAATATAACCACATATAATAGGGTCTTGGACATGAGGGAAATAGTTCAATCCCTATGGATCCCATGTGTATTAATGGCCATGCAACAAGAGAGGTCCTTCTTTAGCTACACTAGGCCAAAACATTTGGAGAGAATGTGATTAAAAATGATGGAGTTGTAACAAGTGGGAGCATGGAAATTGTAATCATATGATAGGGAAAAGAATTCATGGAACTAAATCACCATCATATGGAGAGATGGTGATTTGGAAGGGAAGGGATGGGAGCTAAATTTTAAGGAGAGGGGTGCCACCATTAATATGAATAGGAAGATTGGGATTTAACTTCAAATATTCAACTATGACATAATGGATGAGATATCTTTTGGTGGTTCAAAAATATCATTGAATTCATCAAATACCTACATTGAATCAATGGAATCAAAATTATATATGTATTATATGTAAATTAAGGTGTTGCTACCATTTCTTATGTCATTGTTACCCACATAGTCTAAGAATTTATTACCTTGAGATTTGGAACATTTAGATATAGACTCATTGTGGCTATAAAATATTGGGTGGAATATGGTAGATTCTTATCTAAATTGAAACACTAATGTAATGGACTCTATATGTATACATGTGCATTATTACTAGAAGCATTGGTGGAGATATACTTGGCATGCTTCTCTCTTTGGCTAATGAAAATTAGTACTAGCTTAAGAAACATAAAGATTTGATCTATCTGGATTTGTTTTCTACATGGGGAACAAGGTACTCAACACTTGTTTCTCATGTTCCAATCCTTAAAAGTGGCATGCATTATAATGAATTAAATAGTTGTTGGAATTTTATCTAGAGAAGAAAGTAGTGGGTTGTGGTAGCTTGGAAATCTATCCTCTAAATTAATAGTGATTTTTTGATGACAATAGGTAGTATTAATGGGGGCATATACTATGCTTATTTCAAAGAATTTTTCCATTACCATTACAAAAAAACCAAGCATTAGCATCAAATATCCATCCTTAATAAAGAAAAGAGTTACACACTTCCTTCATTTGGTTGAGATGTTGTACCTACCTGGTTTTAATAGGATCACATATGTGTGATAGTTTCAGTCTATAATTTCTAAATTGAGACAACCATATTCAATTGCAATATTCACACCTATATGCATGTGAGACACACAACATGGAAATAATAAATCACAAACAACTAAGTTGAAATGTAGAGTATGCTAATAGATTATTTGGCCTATGCTTTTGGGCCTAGTTGTTAACTTTGTTTGTGAGTGAATATCCATGAGAGTTTTTCTTGCAAAAATATCTTCTTGTGAAGAGAGAAATAAAGGATTTATATTGGTTGCAAGTACTTCACAAAGATAAGAGATTTGAAATGGGCACTCTAAAATTAAACCTTAACAAAAAAAAACCTATAACATTGTAGGCATGGACTTTTTACCTAGTAGTTTTGGATTATCAACAAAGTAATTAAAGGTTTTCCAAATATGTTACAAGTTCTATTTCACTATACTTTTAATTCATTAAAAAAATATAATTAAAACTAAATGTGCATATTTAGATTTTATGTTCTACTCATTTTGTAACTTATAATAATAATAATAATAATAATAATAATAATAAGGGGTGGGTGGATGGTTGGGGGGTTGGGGGGTTCGGGGGGGGTGTGGGGTGGGGCGGTGATTTATGACCCTATGGATCAACACGAATATCCATATGTTGGGGCCTAGGAATCATCAACAAAAACCAAGCAGAAGCATATGCTCTTATGTATGGTCTATATTTGGAAGTAGAACAAGGTATATAAGACATCATAATCCTAGGAGACTTGAAAATTCTTATAAACCTGTGATTCAAGAATTCCCTTCCATTAGATATAAATATCCTAGTGATTGTCATAAGGATCTATCATACCCTTGAAAGATTCAAAACAAAATCATTCTTTCATTTCTATCGACACACCAACTAGAAGGAAGAACACCTTGCAAATGAGGGGGCCCTCCTTGCAAAAGGGTGGTTGAAATGTGAGTGGGTTTATTCCCTTCCCCAATTCCATAGTCCCAAATGAAATAATACAAAGCATAAGGCTGAAGAAAGGCTTGGAAGTAAGAAACAAGTTCATGAGCTGAGGGGAAATGTAGGAAGTGAACTTAGGGGGAACATGCATAAGTAGTGTTCCCCACATTATCCCCTCGTGTGATTTGAGGGAGGGGGAGAAAGGTTAGCTTGACATAGGTGTTATTAACTCAAAGTGAAAACATGTAGGGAGAAACAGAGGCTCGGAATTATGTAACTTTCAATGTTGAATTTATGGACAAAGGAGTTAAAAAGTTTAGGGTGGTCACTAAACCAACTGTGTCTCTCGGTTTGGGTTTAAATTTCTTCAGTAGTCCCAAAGTGATGGTGTTTTCATGGAAGGATAGGCACATCTCGACTTTTCTCCCTACGAGCTTGGGTGATGATGTGAGTATTTTGGTTGTAGAGGATTAAATGAAGCATTGTGATCCATCGAAATCTTCCAGCCATCCCCCCTAGTGTAACTTCCATCTAGTTTGAGTTTTTACTCGGGGTTTAGAGTCATCTTATTGCAAGTTGTTTTCAAATTGTTGTGTATTGAGGTACTGATTATGTCATTATATTAATTTTAAATTATGGGGATCCTTTCTATTTTAATTTTGTCTTTTTGTGTATTTTGGTTCTTGGAGAGTTTGGCTATATAGCCTCTAGCAATAATTGGGTGGGTTGTAGGTGGGACTCCCTATTCCATTTGGTTTTCCGGGTAGGATGTTGCAGTTTGTATTTTGTATGGAGAAGCTACTTGTCACCATCCCTTTATTTGGCATAGCCTCTGATAATCAAGGGTGGTTCCCTAATCTAGCCACTCAAGGGTCTTAAGGAGACCATCAATTCCATGTACCATTGTATAAAACAAATTGTGAAAAACCAACAACTCAATGTCAGTTCCTCCACGACAATTATAAAATCCATCATTGAATCACATGTGAGGATAATTCAAATGGAATATGAGTTCGCTCAAATAAGAGGGATACTAGAGGATATTAACCTCAATGTAAATTATGAAGCATCCAACTCCGGTGGTAAATATGCTCATTTTTCTCAGTTTCTTAAACATCAATTGAATAATGTTGTTCACCCAGTTTCAAGGCTTGTAATCCCTGATAAAGGGGGTAAATAATCTGTGTGTCTATGTTATGTACATGTATATTTATTGTTAGGATATTCTGGATAATTTACAATTTAGTGGTAGTATCCATATGTAATGTCCTTGTGCCCATTCTAGTGATCAATTTTTCTTTACATGTTATAGTTTTGTCTAGTAAAGTAATGCCAAATAGTTTGGGCATGAACAAAAATTTG
Source organism: Pinus albicaulis (assembly GCA_034641835.2). Classification (NCBI taxonomy): domain Eukaryota; kingdom Viridiplantae; phylum Streptophyta; class Pinopsida; order Pinales; family Pinaceae; genus Pinus; species Pinus albicaulis. The sequence continues at coordinate 34,956,170 of MU968359.1, forward strand.
TAATGGTTATATAACTCTACCTCGCAATAGAGATTTGATGAAATATGAATAATATTAAAATAATAATAAAATAATAATAATAATAATAATAATAATAATAGGTCTATCTTGCATGGTTGGGAAGATTGGTTGTTATCTTCCCCACCCAGGTTCAAATCCCCACTAGTGACATGGTGAGATATAATGGCTTGATAAATATTGGTGTAATTGGTTTTGTGTCTTGTGAACTCTTAAGTGAGTACACTTGTGGGTTGGCTTGGTACCAACAACGTCACTCTAATTTTAAGGTCAAAACGTCTAATTTTAAGGTCACAGCCTAGCCACACAACAATTTGGTAATTACCACTTTGTATGTTTACATTGAGTGCTCTATTTAAATTGAAAATTTCCTATAATTAAAGTTGAACGTTTACTTATTTATTTTTTCTAGAGGAATAAGAAAATCGTGTTAATTTTGACCTCTACCACTATAACCCGTAGGTGGGTTTGCATTGACCCCAACATGTGGTCACGAGTTAGACATTCCAAGGGATTTGAACATTCGATCTTGTACTCACATTTACTTTACATTTTCATCGGCTTGCCAAGTGGGCTTCCCTAGGGGACTAATTAGAGCTCAACATTGTTTTTTAATATTATTTATAAAAAATAATGTTATTCATTTAAAATTTGAAGATTTAAATTTTATATAGTCAATAAATTCCTTTTTAAAATAACAATATTTTTTAATAATAAATTGTGAACATATATTATTAAATATGAAACATTACATTGGATAAAATAAAAATATGATTACCAATATTATTATAAGTTTTATAAGTAGTGAGATTTTTCAAAACTCAAGTTATTTATTTATTTCTAATTTTAAGCTCAAGGTTAAACCAAACACCAAATTGGTGTATGACATCCCCTTGTTTCTAGGACAAGGGACCTTACTTTAGTACATGTTATAAGTTATATTTTAACATAATTGTAATAGTTGAAACTAAATTTGCATATTTAACTTTTATTTTCTACTCATTTTGTAACTTATAATAGTAATAATAATAATCTAATTTTAAAGTTATAGAGAAGCCAAAAACCAAATTAGTGTATAATATCTTCTTGTTTGTGAGATGATAAACTCAATAGACACAACAATTTGATTAATGAAGTCTACCCTTTTTATGTTTAGAATGAATACTCTATTTAAATTAAGAATTTCTAATAATTATAGCTTAACATTATTTATTAATATTACTTAGCATTATTTATAAAAAACGATGTTATTCATTTAAAATTTGAAGAATTAAATATTTATTTGGCTAATAAGATTTATTTTTAAATTATTAAGATTTATTAATGAAATATGAAACATTACATTGAATAAAATAAAAATATTATCGCCAAAATTATTATATGTAGAGGAATTAAAAAAAAAATTGTTTATCAAAATATGATCACCAAATTATTACAAGTAGTGAACTTAAAAAAAATTAAGTTATTTTTTTTCTTTCTAATTTTAAAGTTATCGTTAAACCAAACACAATTTATTTTTTAAATAATTATATTTTCAATTGTTTTCTAAGAATAAAATATAAATAATTATTAATGAAATATGAAACAATATATTGAATAAAATCAAAACATGATCATCAATATTATTATAAGTGGTGGATTTTTTTTTTTAAAACATTCTTGTTAAGTTAAACACAAGGAACCCTCCTCCATGCAACAATTTGATGCTTGTAGAGGCGAATATGCTCTACCTCCGTCTACTTATGGAGGCGTAAATATTCCACACTTTTCTAGATTTGAGCCTGTGATCCTTTATATGGAAACATATGTTGAGGTGTCCATACTCTACCCTCCTCTTCTTATGTAGGCATAAATAATTTTCCCTTTTCTAAATTGAACTTGTAATATTTTACAAGGAGGTACATGTTCTCAAATATTAGGCCCACTCAAGTTGTTTATAATATTACATATTAAAGTATGTTTTTTTTGTTTGCTAAGTTGAGAAACCACAACCCAAGGGCATATAAACCGTTAAAATCACCCAAGGATTGCACTCGACCTAAGTCACATCATCCCTTAACATGGCTAGATTTTTTCCCACGATGTTTTAAACTGATGACCTTCACATCACGAAATGCCTTAATAGTACACCCCATCACCCTCTATTCTATGCCCTATGGAAATTACATGTTAAAGTATTATTATTTATTATTAATATCTTTTATATTATAAATCTTACATGTTTTGGAATTAGTTTAAAAATCAAATTTATTAATTATTTACTATTTTTCTATTAATGAACTTATTGTCATTTAAACCCACATGGATTTGAACTCATGACGTAAGTAGTGACTTAAGAATGCACCCACTCAACCTCAATTCAAAACCCCGTATTAACTAATTTATTATTATATAGAATGTTAATTGATTATTAAAAATAATGTATATAAGTATTTAGGGGTTTTCACAATGCATTATATTAGATATCATTTTTGGGCACAATACTTGCTAAGGTTTTGTAAATGGGGTAGCAAGATAAGTGGACTTGATTGTGTGGAAATATCCACAGTTAAGCGCACTTGAGCCAGAGGTGATCTAGGATGGGTGACCTCCGAGGAAGTCCTGGTTACCAAGTGCAAGCCTCAGAAGTGATGATTGACGTTATGCGATTCAATTCATCAGTTTCAAACCCACTTCTTCACCCCTGTGAGCATCACCCGATGCAATGAGTTCTAAGTGGACTATCCAAAAGTCATGAGAAATTAGTTAGTTACAACTATCTCTCATGGAAATGGTCATAGATGAATGACTTAACGCAGTTGAATTCCGAAAATGATATCTGAAATAATGTGTATATTAATTATTATTAAGTTTAATTTCCTTGATAGGTGTGTCAATATTGGAAAAAGGGTATCACATTTTAAAGTTTTTTTATTACATATATTATGTTTATGCTTAATAATAATATATGTAATATTCTTGGTTGTGGCTATTTGATAAAATTTTGTAATTAAATTTATTAATTTACTTGTATTTTATAAATGAGGATTTATAATTTTTCTTCAAATAGGAATTTGTAATTATTTACATTATTAAAAAAAAAATTAGCCACATAACTTCCAACCCTAAAACAAAAATAAAAATAAAAATATTTGAATCACAACACACAAATCTCTCTCTATATATAATAATATTATAGCAATATTATGATTTTTATTAAATATTTTATTTTCTCTATTTTAAAATTCATATTATCTATTTTTCAAAATGTTTTTACGTTATTTTATTTTCTTAGGAAAGAATTGGTAATTATAATATACGATCATTAATATTATTAGGAATTACATTGTATTTGTTGTTGTTTTGCTTCTTTGTGTAACCTATGTAGGAAAAACTTGGTATTATATCAAAATTCATATTGTATATTGATGTTTATATGTGACTAATTTTTTATAAAGGAAACCAGGCCAATCACACCTTAAAATTGATTTTGGTCATATGAAAAATCTAAAATTGTAATGGAAATTAAAACACAGTTGCACGCTAACATTGACATAAGTAGCATTTCTTGTTCTATCCTTATCACTTGTAGCTGAAAAACTAAAAAAGGAACCATGTTGATTGAAAAAATTACAAAAAATGGTTGATCATTCAGAGGAAAAATCCACTTGTATGGTGACAATTGTGTTGTTATCATCCTCAGAGTTTGAAAATTCCAGGTTAGCTAGTGGTCATGCAATATTTTTCTCCTTCTTATCCAAATTCCTCAGTTGTTTTAGGGACTCATCTAGGTAAAGGATCATTTCATGTTACTCCTATAATCACTGGACCAAAACTCATCCCATTATCATTTTGAATTTTTGATATATATCTATAACCTTCATGTGTTTTGTATTATGAATCCTTGTTGTTTTGATGTTAATGATCAATTTCCCCACCTTCTCTCAACTCATACCTCCTCCTTTTACTACTCTTTAAGCCAGAGATGTATAAATTATTAGACCCTTTTTTTAACCACTACACAGTTTAAACATAACCACTTAACTGTCCCTCAAAAAATTGAATTTCTTATTTTTTTTTTAAGATTCATCAAGAGATTTATATTATCATAAAAGGTATACATTAGAAAATAATATTTATTGATTCATCCTAACATTGTCTCTTGATATAGAGGCCTCTTTCAGAAGGAGGCTATAATCCCATAGATAATGTTTTTTTGAAAATGACTAAGAGGATTATTGCAACAAAAAATAAACAAAAGAGCATGATTTTTACATCATTATAGTCCCTGATATAAAAGAAAATAAATAAAACTTGAGTCGAAGAACCATCCAAACTCCAAAATGTGCTTAAAGGAGAGCATGTAGAATATCTAGGTGAGCTGTGACAACTCCGTCACTAGACAACATCAGTCGAAGAACAATGTATACTTGGTTCCACCATGGAGTTGACCGTGTTTGTTTGAGATAATGATGAGGGAGAGGGGTGAGGAATTCCCCTAAGGAAGATCAAATGGAAGAGAAAAATTTGGTGGCGACTCATTTGTGACAGCTGGAGTATCGTTGACCTCCACTGATTCAGTGCTAGATTCTAAGACAACATATTTCTCCACCCTTGAAAGTCGGGTGATGATGTTATCTAGGTTATAGGAGATATCCCCGAGGATTCCTTTGATGTCCTCCTAACCCATGAACAATTTGTACTTATCCACCTTCTTTTCCTTTAGGACCATACAAATGATAGTTTCCATTTTTTGGTGCACTAACAAATACTGTAGGAAGTGGAGTTTTCGATTTAAAAATTTAGTCAGATCGAGAACCCATTTGAGAGAGGAACCTCTAATTTTTTAATCAAATAAATAAGACTGATTTTCGAACTCCTTCGATTCAAGAAGGAGGATTTCCTTCCTTTCCTCATGAGGAACTGTACCAAATAAATTAGCCATCGATTGCCACCCAAATAGATGATGAGAATGGGAGGATGAACTTGAAAAACCACCTTGACGATTGATAATTCACTTCTAAGGAGCCATCCATATGTAAAAAAATGAGTTAGCTTGAAAATGGAGGACTTGAAGCAAGTTTACGGAAGAGGGAGAAGGAACATACAAAACTATAGGTGTTAAAATTTCCCAAAGAGTTACACAACAACAGGTGACCAGTGAAAATACCCAAGACCAATTATTTTCCGCCCACCCGAGGAAGGACCAAGTAGGTACTGCATAGAATAATTGAAGGATGTGCAATGAGACATCGTCTAACAAAATTCATAGTTGATAATGTTTTATAATGAAGAAAATGGATGGGTAAGGCCAAGGTACATAATATATTGGGTAATTAACCACAAATATGGCACTTGGAGGTCTAGATAAATAAATACGAAAATGAATTAACTTGAGAAACCAATATGACTCAAGTACAAAATTACCATGCAAGAGAAATTAGAAAGTACCCCACAACAAGCCTTCATAACCAAATTGAAAAATTTCAAGGAACCACATTCCACAGAAAAGAACTAGGAATGAGGAGGAAACCCTTAGCAGGTTGAGTCCTCGAAGTAGCATAGTCAAGAGTATTTCCACCAGCTAAAACATGGGCTCAGGACCTGTGTGGTGAATAAATAACACAAAAAACAGGGACCTTGGCTCGATGGTCCAACCCTGCAACAATATGATCCATGTTATACACAAAAAAACCATGAAAGAGAGTTTTCTGAAACTGAATCAAAGCACAAGATTCATCCCCATCATGGATAAGCTATACTTGGTGTAGAGGCTCGATAGAAACTTGTTCCTAGTAAATGAAGTTTCCACCCCACGTTGAATTCCAAATCCACCACCCTGCTAAACTACCCATGCAATTTCAATATGGGAGTGACCATTGTATAATAGAATATAAAAAAAATGTCTCTCTGCATGGGAGATTGTACTAGAGATAGGTGTGAGGAGATGCACTTCAATTAAAACCCACATTCTCTACCTAGTACAAGAGATTATAAATGAGTTAAGTGTAGATATTTTCAGACTTCATCCTAGTAATAACCAACCCCTCCATCATCTAACAATATTTCTTTGTGTTTAATCAAATTCCACGAGGATCCCATATTGCGCTCCTAGGTGAGCATTTATCATGAGGGGAGTGGGTTAGGTTAACCCTCCCCAGTGATCTAAGCATTCACCACATTGAGTGTTTGAATTGGAAAGTGTTAAATTTGGCATGCCCCTTAACAAACACCACCTCTTCCTCCAAACATTTCTCCCGCATGGTAATCATGTGAAAAATTCTCTTCACAGAGGCATTAAATGCCACCCCATCGGGGAAAAACTTAATTTCCCCATTATTTAAAACTTTTCCATTTGTTTTTAAATTATACCATTTGAGACTCTCCATGACACCATCTAACTTATGAAAGGAAGTAATGACTGTGTATTTTACCATTATGTTATACTTAGTGTTTGACAGGGTTAATTCTTCTTTCTCTTTAGATTATTTCCTTACATTCAAATAAAGGAATGCATTTTAAGGTTATTTAAAAAAAATTTAAATGTGTTTTATAATTTTTAATAAACTTAGTATGTTTTTTATTTATATAAAAATAATAAAATTTAAATTATTTATTAAATATATTTTCTTTCAGAAAAAGAAATTAGTATTTTTTTCAATATGAGAGAGGCCTAGAGTGAGGTTGTTGGTATTAGGAAAACCCACAGGTATCATCACTTAAGAGTTCATGTAAAAACCCAAGGTTAAAAATCCATGTAATAAATGTTACAAAGGAAAAATAATAACCAAGGTCATGGGACACATATTCTAAGCTCAATGTTGGGAAAAGTCATAGTGACGGAGATCACTTGTGATTAATTAATGGCTATGGAAATTGGAAAAGGATTTGGAAAGACATGATGAATTTATTGGAATTTTATTTATGTAAATAATGGAAAATAAAAGAAAAGGAAGGTGAAAGGTCACAAGTTCCATGTGAGGAGGGACATTTGTGGAAATGGCACCTAGAGGGGCTTCTGATTTAATTTTCCCTTAATTAAATTGGAAGAGAAATTGTAATTTCATCTCATGGCAACTTATAATTAGTTAACTAAGTGAGAATGAATGAGTTAGATTAGGAAATTTGAGTTCAGGGCCTGAGTGGAGGCATGTAGAGTTATCCCATGATTTAGGGGGGACCAGTTACAATTATTTGTGAGTTGTAATTAGTTAACTCAATTAATTGAGTTAAAATTAGTTTAACTAGTTCTAACTGAGTGATGAGCTAGTGAGAGGTCGAGTGAATTAAATTTGATTTAATTCACAAGTAGTGATCAATAATTTAACTGATAATTCGTTATAAATAGATGTTTTGTGTCAGTTCTAAGGAAGGCTATGTTGAGACTGAGGTTAAAGGGATGATATCTATCAATGTATAATTAGAAAATTGTACATATTAGTTATATAGTCATGTGGAGGCCAAGAATGAATTGCAAAATCAATTCAATGGAATTTCCTATTTAATAAGGCAACATTTCCTCCAAGAATGTGTGAGCAAGGAAGGCTGAGAAAAGGTTGAGAATTGGTTAAGTAATTGTCTGATTTTTCCTATATCAGAGTGAGATAGTTGGTAGAGTGCATGAATTTCTCTGAGAGAGAAACCATTGCATTGTTTCATGAGCTTTAATTTATATAATATATAGATAGCGGGGTTCTAGGTAGTGTGCTTTCCCAAGATACATCTTGTGTTGTGAGATTTATTGTCTCTTTCTCTTACTTGTTATGTGATTGTGCGATCGTGTTTTGTTTCCACAGATTGTAGAATAATTCAGTATATTTTTTAGCACATTAATAGATTTGAATCTCGTTTTTATATTTTCTAGATGGTATCAGAGCACCAGGAATCACAATAAGAAGAGAAGAGAAATTTTTTTTTTTTCAGGTTCGAATTTGCAGATTTATTCCTCGAGGTCGAGAAGAAGATCAAGATGTCTTTCAATGGATTGATTCTCAAATATGCACTTGAGGGAAATTCAAATTACATTGCATGGGACATGATGGAGGAAGTGATTGAGGAAAAAATACTAAAGGCTTTCATAAATACTGATGTCCCAAAGCCCGTAGCAGCAGATGCTCTGTTAGGTCCCTATATTACTATTACAGTCCCTTATTGTTGTTATTGTAACCCCCTTATTGTTATTATTGTACCCCTGTAACCCCGATATTGTTATTATTGTGCCCTTAAATTATTATTGTTAGGTCGGCTAGAATTACATTGTGGCCCCATGGACTCCTATATATAGAAAGGAGGTTTTGTAATTTGTATCATCCAAGAATTGTTCATTCATGTAATGTATTGGAGGTTTCCCCATCGAAGTGGATTATTTATAAGGCGTTGATATCTCTTTTATTCTATTTTTGGAGCTGGTTTCCCAACATTTGGTATCAGAGCTTTGGATTCTAGGGTTTTGCTGCTCCAAACAGGTCATCGTGGCATTTTCGCTATAACGTTTTTTATACGAAGGTTAAGAAGTTGAAAATTTTAGAGAGCGAAGCTAAAATCCTGGGGAACATCGTTGTAAACTTTCATAGTTATGTTCATAATATTTTCGGAGATATGATCTGCGGAAGTTAGGTCTTTTTGCAGGTTCCTGAATTTCACTTAAAAAGGTCATCGCGGAAGTTTCGCTATAAATTTTTTTCCACGAAGGTTCAGAAGCTGAAATTTTTAGGGTGTGAAACTGAAATCCTGAGGAACATCATCACAAAATTTCAGAGCTTGGTTTGTAATATTTTTGGAGATATGATCTGTGGAAGTTAGGTTTTTTTCAAGCTCCTGAATTTCATCTCAAATAGGTGAACGTGGGAAAATATTCATAACTCTCTATCTGAGCATCAGATTGGAATTCTATAAAAAGTAACTAGAATTACACGAACTATAGTTTCCTGTCTGTAAATTTCAGAGCCAAAGGAGCAAACAGGGACACGTGGCAAATCATACCAGTTCGCTCTACTGAACCAGTCCATAATTAGGTCATTGCGGGAGATTGGAAATAACTTTTCCTTGAAGAATCCAAATCATGTCGGACTCGTGGAAATTAAAAGAAGATTCACGGGGCTATGTCAGAGCCAAATTTTAGATATTGAAGATTCGAAATCACAGAGATAATTCAGTTTCAATATCGAGCTCCTCAAAATCAAGAAAAAGGTGTGTATTTTTTTTTCAAATTGCATAAATCTTGTTTGAAAAATCAGTTTTAAGTGATTCCAAAGACCTATTGAGCATAGATATCAGTATTGGGTTCTAAAATTCCTCCTAAAAAGAATTCAACACCTATTAAGCCCTCAGATTACTCTACTATGACTCATGAAGATGAAGATTTGCAACATGATCTATCAAAATTACAAGAGCAAGTGCACCAAAATTCTCTCTCGCAAAGAGCAACAAAAAATGAAATGGATGTTTTGAAGAAAAGCATGGAAGCTAAGATGGATGGTTTGAAGAATGGTATGGAAGATAAAATGAATGGTATGGAAGAAAAAATGGAGGGTTTGAAGGAAGACTTGGAAGGTTTGAAGGAAGGTTTGTCAAAGTTGATACAAGAAATGATTCCTAATGGAAAAAATATAGTAGATGAAAATAATGATGAGAACAAAATAAATGTTAATCTTGATTTCATAAACTCTAATGTTGGATTAAAGAACCACCATATTCCAAAGATGGATATGAGGAATTTTGATGGCAAGGATCCCATAACATGGATACTACAGATGGAGAAATATTTTGATCTCAATAATGTGAAAAACACACAAAAGGTACGCATTGCAACTTTACATTTAGAACAAAATACATTTGTATGGTATCGAGGGCATTTCTCCCGTAAAAAAATTGTCACTTGGTCAATTTCTACGGAGGAAATGATAGCACGTTATGAGGATACAAAAAGCAACACCTTCTTCAGCCAATTTATAAATCTCAAACAAAAGTGTTTAGTGGCGAAGCACATTGAGGACTTCCAAAAATTGAATATAAGGGTAACTAATATTCCAGAGGAACACATAATTTATCTCTTCATATGTACTTTAAAGGATAACATCCAACATGAAGTTTGCATTTTGGAACCTGATTCATTGGAGAAGGCATTTAGGTTGGCAAGAAAAATTGAATGTAAAATTATGGCGACAAGGAAGCCTACCACTCACTTCCTTAAAGATGGAAGTGTTGCTACTCCTATATTTCCACAGCCTACAAGGTTGACACCACAAAAAATCAAAGAAAAAAGAGCAAAAGGGATTTGCTACAGTTGTCATAGAAAATACACTAAAGGTCATAAGTGTGCTGACAAGAAATTATTTTACATATATTGTGAAGAGGAAGAAGAAAATGAACAAGAAGAGGATATACACCAGGAACTAGCCCTAAAAGAGGAAGAAATGAGTCCGACCATATCATGTAATGCATTGGTAGGAATTACCACTCCTCAAACTCTCAAGATAGAAGGACATATCAAGGAGAAAAAGGTAATAGTGTTGATTGATTCAGGTAGCACCCATAATTTTATTCATTGTAAGGTAGCCAAGGAATTGAATTATTTCCTATACCCAGTACCAGAATGTCAAGTGATGGTTGCAAATGGAGGAACTATAAATTGCTCTGGAAAATGCCATAATATCAAGCTAACCATGGGGGAATATGTATTGAGTATTCCAATTCTTTCCATTCCTATGGGAGGTGCTAATGTTGTACTAGGAGTACAATGCTTACAATCTTTGGGGACGGTAGCTTTTAATTTTCAAGAACTTTTTTTTAGAAGGAAGGGAAGTTGAATTACGAGGTATTCCATGGAAGCCGGGAAAGATAATAAGCTCTAATTTCATGAAAAAGCTTCTAAAGAAAGAACAACAAGGTTTACTTGCACAATTATGCTCACTAGAGAAGTTCCAACATCAAAATCATCTATTTCTACAGATCTCCAAAAAGTATTGGACAATCATTCCAAGGTGTTTGAAACTCCCAAAGGACTCCCACCTATTCATGATCATGATCATGCTATTCATTTGATTCCAGGAAGTGTTCCTCCAAACATCTGGCCTTATAGATATCCTTATGTCCAAAAGAGCGAAATTGAACATATGATTGCAGAAATGTTAGAGGCGGGTATAATTCAACCTAGTCAAAGTTCTTTCTCTGCTCCTGTAGTATTGGTACACAAGAAGGATGGATCATGGTGCATGTGTCCATATTATAGGGAGCTCAATAAGCTCACCATTAAAGATAAATTTCCCATTCCTGTGATTGATGAATTATTGGATGAATTACATGGAGAAATTTGTTTTACCAAGTTGGATCTTCATTCAGGATATCATCAAATTAGAATGAAGACTGAAGATATTCCAAAAACAACATTTCAAACTCATGAGGGTCATTATGAATTTTTGGTCATGCCTTTTGGCCTTACCAATGCACCTTCTACATTTCAAGGGTTGATGAATTCCATTTTCAAACCCTTCTTTAGAAAATTTGTGCTAGTATTTTTTGATGATATACTAATCTATAGCAAGTCTTGGAAGGATCATGTTGAACATGTTGACAGGGTGCTCAAACTATTGTAGGAGAAACAATTATATGCAAAAACATCCAAATGTTTCTTTGGAGTACAAGAGGTGGAATATCTGGGTCGCATTGTATCTCACGAGGTTTACATTAGGGTAGACCTAAAAGAATTATGTTAGAGTAGAATAGAAGCAAAAGTGAATGGAAAGAAAAGGCCAGAAAAATATTTGACACTCCATTTCAAAAGTTGCAACAAGATGCTAGTAAATCTGATACATTTAGTTTGAAAAATGATTCCTTATGGTACAATGATCGCTTATATCTTTGTAAGAATTCCCAACTAAAACAAAAGATTCTTTTGGAATTGCACACTTCTCCTTTAGGATGACACTCAGGATTTTTAAAAACTTACCACAGGGTGAAGAAATAATTTTTTTGGGATGGCCTTAAATCTGATATTCAAATGTTTGTGATAGAATTTTTAGTTTTCCCGTAGAATAAAGTTGAGACAATTAAGACCCTGAGTCTTCTACAACCTTTATCCATTCCAAGTCAATGTTGGGAGAAGATTTGAATGCATTTTATCACAAATTTACCTAATTCTGAAGGAAAAAGTGTCATCATGGTGGTAGTTGATAGAATTACCAAGTATGCACACTTTTGTGCATTATCTCATCCATTTAAAGAAAGTACAGTCGCTACCACATTTATGGACAGAATTCAAAAGTTACATGGGAACCGAAGGGTTTTTGTGAGCGATAGAGATCCCATTTTTACTGGAAATTTTTGGATGGAGTTATTTTCTTGTTTGGGTACTCAATTAGCTCATAGCTCATCCTATCATCCTCATTCTGATGGTCAAAATAAGATAGTAAATAATTTTTTGGAAGGATATCTTTGTTGTTTTGTATATGATAAACAAACACAATGGGTCAAGTGGTTACCTCTCGCTGAATGGTGGTATAACACTTCCTTCCATACTGGAGCAAAAATGACCTCATTTATGGCACTTTATGGATATCATCCACCATCCATCAAATCATCTTTAACAAAAAATTTGAAGGTTTAAGCAATGGAAGATCACATCGAGCATCAACAAGAAGTACTCCAACTCTTAAAGGATAACCTGAATTTGGCACAAAATCGAATGCAACAATAGGCAGATCAACATCGCAGCGACAGAAGTTTTGATGTAGGAGACTGGGTATTTTTACGGCTACAACCATACAAACAAATGTCCGTCAAGCAAGCTAAGAAGGATAATAAATTATCACCAAAGTACTATGGTACTTACAAGGTATTGCAAAAGATTGGTACTATGGCATACAAATTGGAGCTTCCTGCTTCTTCACGAGTGCATCCAATTTTCCATGTTTCATTCTTAAATAAGGTTATAGGTGAAAATCTTCTAGTTCAAACAATATTGCCAGAACTTGATGAGGAAGGAAAAATCATATTAGATCCTGAAGCAGTCACGGAAATAAGAACTCGACAGCTACAAAATCAATCAACTTCAGAGTATCTCATCAAGTGGAAGAACTTACCCACTGAATATTCTACATGGGAGGATGAGAATTTTATACAGAAGCACCTAGAGTTACTCAAGCGTTAAGGAAAACACTTTTTTGAAGGAGAGGGGCATGTTAGGTCCCTATATTACTATTATAGTCCCTTATTGTTTTTATTAGAACCCCCTTATTGTTATTATTATACCCCTGTAACCCCCATATTGTTATTATTGTGCCCTTAAATTATTATTTTTAGGTTGGATAGGATTACATTGTGGCCCCACTAGGATTACATTATGGTCCCATGGACTCCTATATATAGAAAAGAGGTTTTGTAATTTGTATCATCCAAGAATTGTTCATTCATGTAATGCATTGGAGGTTTACCTATCGAAGTGGCTTATTTCCAAGGCATTGATATCTCTTTTCTTCTATTTTGGAGCTGGTTTCCCAACATGCTCAACTTCTTGATGCATGGAAGAAGAATGTAGTAAAGGCAAGAAGGATCTTGTTAGAGGGAGTTCAATATCATATTGTCTTGAGTCCCCATGGGAAGGCGACTCCATATGCGATGTAGAAGGCCTTGACATATCTCTATCAGAATAAAAATTACCATAGGAAGTTGGCACTAAAATAAAAGCTCAGGAAGATAAAAATGGAGACGGGTGACATGATCCAAAAATACTTGAAAAAGTTCACTCAGTGTTGAGATGAGCTTGGAAGTGTTGGGATAAATGTTGCCTCACATGTTTTGGTAAGCCTAGCTCTTCTAGAACTTCCCAATGGTTGGCATATATACAAGTATTATATGAATTGGAGTGAGAAGCTACTGGATTGCGAGCGACTATAGTACGATCTGGCATAAGAAGAAATTCGATGATCACTAGATTTGGATCCTCATCAAAGACTGATGATGAGGATAACTGTGCCTTGGCTAGAAAGCCGAAGAAAGGAAAAGGGAAGGTGTCCCATTTCAAATTTGAGTCTGGAAAGGCAGGCAAGAAGAGAGACTTATCAAAGGTAAAATGCTTCAGCTCTCATGAGCATGGACATTTTTATCATTCCACCAGATCTCTAAAGGCTGAGAAGGAGACCAGCAAAGGAAACCACATAAAAATATTTTTCCAAATAGCTATCCCTAATAGGCAGGAGAGGCCTCTCTTTATATATCACAACCAAGATGATTCGATAATTAGGATTTTAGGCAAGTTATAGTATCATTAGGGTTTTTATTGATTGATTTTGGGTACTGGATTGTGAATAGGTCAGGGAAAAAAGGATCAGAATTAAAGAGATATGATGGGGCAACGTAGGAATATAATTTAAAAAATTTAGGTATCTTGATTAAATGGATTGTACTACTATGGTTTCACAAAATAGCTTGAAAATCATGAATTCTTTTCAATTAGAAGAAAATGAAAAGAAACTGTAATAATTCCTCTAAAACAGAGCATCAACTAATGAATTCTGTCTATCTGACTTAGGAATCATTCACATTAAGAGATGATATGAATATGTAAATAATAGTAAATTAAAACATATGTAAACATAAGAGGAAACGATGCTAAAACACATTAACACAAGAATCCCACCAAAACAGTTGCAACATTGTCTTTTATTTCTTACCAAAAATGACTGATTACACTTGTGTTCAAAGATCAATTACACAACATCCAACCCCTGCAATGACAAAGGAAATGAAATATATAGACCAAAAAATACTTATCCCACTCTCAGGTGTTGAATCCATGACTTGTGGAGCTGTTCCCCAAAGTCCTCAACTGGAATCCTAATGACTAGGAAGGTCAAAAAGCTCATCCCTATCTTTGATGAAACTGATTCACTTGACCCAAAATTACATATTTACTTGATGTATCTACCTATAGTAACTATAAAAGAAAAAATTACATTTACATTAGTAAATCTCCTTGGAATCCATCAATCAACTGATAACAAGTGAAAATTATGAAGAAATTAGTAGATTGTAAAAAGCGCAGCGTGCCTGGTAAAAAGCGTAGCATGGGCCTTCAAATCCACTTTTGAGTGCCTTGCTGAAATCCAAATTGAGCCTAATATAGCTCATTGGAAAGATATTCTAGTGTATTTTTCAAAAATGTCTTGAAGGTTTGAAAATTATGGAGCGATTCTCCTAGAAGATTCAATATCAAAAGATTGGTCAAAAAGCGCAATGTGAGGCTGAAAAATGAGGTAGAAAGGTGTTTTTTAAGAGGTTTTTGGCCTTTTCCACCTATCAAAAGTTCATTTTTTGGAGTGTCAGTAGTCAAAATTTGATGTAGACACCATTTTGTATCCATATATGCATGTGTTTTAGCATTTGTAGGCCTCCACAAAAAGCACAACGTGGCCCACGCTATGCTTTTTGCACGTTGACTATTTAAAAATTATGTTAAACTTTATCAAAATGCCCAAAAAAACACAAAACTTTCCCAAAAACATTCAAAAATAGTGGATGAAGTTCTAATGAAGTATGTCAAGCTACCAAGGAGGAATCAGCAAGCAAATCAAGTTTTCCCTTCTCCTTTTGACTAATTAGGGTTTCCTTGAGTTTGTCCTTCAATTGCTTGATCGTGATATTGTTGTAATATTCCTAAATTAGCATACAGCTAATTGGAATATTAAATTTTGATTTTTTCATTTAGATAGATGAATAAGTGGGTATGGAGAGCCATAAATCTCTTTAATAAGAATAAAACCCCTCTTAATATGAAAAGGGATCATCTTAATAGCTGGATAAAGAACCCTCATGTGTGAACAAGGGCTAATGCATGTGGACAAGGTCAAGTTTGACCAAATCAACAATGTTGGTATGAAGGGAGTGGATCATCAATGAGGGACAACGCCGTTTTAGATGGAGACACATTTCATGGAAGTAGTGTCATTAAAGGATGGGGCTTAGGGTTTGGAAGCTCATTTGTTATAAAAGGAAGAGGATGGCAACCATATTATTCATGTTATGTTTTGATTATATGGTATGTTTAGACATATGAGCTCTCTTCAACTGTTTAGCTAAGATTGCAGTGTTGTTTAGCACCGGGTGTTTCTGATAAGGAATCCAACCTCTATCCTTGAGAGGCCTTTTCGTAGAGCTTTGCACTACATTTCCACATTCAGGTTTCAGACCAAGCTTTAGTCTTGTGGTACCGCGCAGTTTCTGTTGAGAGATGTGCTGAGTTGCAGGGTGTAGTAGTGGATGATCTTATTGGGTGTTTCTGAGCTAGTTTTACAGTGAAGGAAGGTTTCCTTCCATTGTGATATTAGTAAAGGAGCCCCTTGGGCTTATTTTGTGTATTTGGCATTAGGCCAAGGTTATTTTGTCCCCTATAGCCTAGTTTCAGTCTAGATTTGCATTATTTTAGTGAGCTATTGTAGGGGCATTAGGGGAATTTTGAGGTCTAAAATGGGCCTCCTAAGGAAATAATAAAATAATAGAAAAAGCAATAAAATAATATTTATGAATTTTCAATTCAATTTTTGCACCACAATCCATGCAACCATAGTTAAATTCAATTCAAAAGTTGTACCAAAATAAAATTAATAAAAAAATTGTATTGATGTGACTATAAATAAGAATGATATTTTCAAGAAAAAATCATTATCATTGAACAACTAATGTATTTTTCCTTTGTACTTAAATAACTTAAAATAAAATATAAATATAAATTTATAAATCCTTAATTATATTATATGCTATTAATTAAAATTTATATTATTTAAATTATATAATAACATGTAATTAGTATACTATTTAAAAATAATATAATATAATATAATAAAATAAATGTATAGGGATATGCATTATTTCTTTCAAGAAATATGAAATGACAGTAATATATTCTTATTCAAAAAGTGTGAAATGACATTTATTATGAGTACTTTATTTCGACTTTAAAAGTACTTAGAGCACTACCATGGTTAACCATGAGTTTTTATCCACCATTGAGAATGTGACATGTAAGTACCTTTAAGTCCAGCAATGCCACCTCAACCATTAGGGATGATGTCATCTCCTAAAATGTGATTGGTTCTCATAAAGTGAATTTTAATTGTACATTTTCCTTAGGAGGTCCATTTTAGGCCTCAAAATTCCCCTAATGTAAGTTCAGTGCTTCATTTGGAGTGTTTGCTTTCCATTGAAGGGATCAACCCTACTTTGAGGGAGTATTTTGGAGGAGTTATTTCATATCTACATCAAATTCAGCCACCTCCTTCTATGTGCTTCAATTATAGTGCATCTTCAGCCCTAGGGCTTTAGATCCACCATTCATATTTTGTGCATTTCCGGAAACCCTTCCGAGGTTGTCTAGGAAAAGTGTATGGGAGCATAGATCTCCATTTTTTTCCTTTTATTAGCATGATATTTTTAGAACCATTTATTTATATGTCCCAGCTACAATATTAGTCACTTAAACTACGCTGTGTTTGCTTCAGTACTTTGTGTAGCAGTGTATTACTTGTTTTGGGTGCATTTTGGCATTAGAGGCTTCTTTTTCCTGTCTTGTGGGGCTTGATCCCCAAGAATTTGTACTTATTTATTGTTTTTGTACATAATACCATGGATATATCATTTGTATCATATGTAACATGTTAATAATTGCTACTATTTCCATATTCATGCACTATATTCTTGCTTTTCCCATTTTGGGATATTACAATTACAAATATTGTTTCTGGTATTTTAGCGGTCAACCATGTGTCTCGGAATCTAATTCTCCTTGTTGGCCTTATGAAGGAGCTTCTCAAGGTGTATGTTCAATCTATCAAGCCAAACTTCTTTGTCATCATTGATTTCTCTTGCAATTCTCTCCTCAAAGGTGAGTTCTTCTGCCTCATGTTTTTCTTGCTCCAATGCTCTCTTAAGACCTCTTGTTTTTGGTCTCTTCTTGGTGATCTAAGCCTCAACATCATTACACTCATCATCTGCAATCACTGCTTTGCCTTTGGTATCTTTCCTCTTGGAATTCAAAAACTTCATTTCCAAGAGTACTTGTTTGTCACTTAACTGCTTGTTTTCTTGCTTAAGGAAGGAGATGAAAAATTGTGCCCTTGCAAAACTATCTTGCAACTCTATGATTTTGGAATATTTCTCTTTAATGAATAGGTTTGAGGTTTCATGATTATCTTAGACCTCCAATTCCACCAGGTCAAACTCATTTTCTTCCTCATGATGAAGGTCTTCCTTCTCTTGAACAACTTCTTCTGGCTGCTTTTGATATCCTTGTTTTGCTAATGTAGAAGGTAAGGCCCCTTCCACAATCAGTGGAGAAAACACTTTCCTATGTCTTCTCTGGTAGGTTTTGAAATCTTTCTCCTCTTTGGTTTTCTTCACTGTTGCCCTGCTAGATAATCTAGTTTTCTTGTGAGAAACTGATGCTAAAGGTGGAGTAGGTCTAGCAAGGTGATTTGGTGTTGTAGTGAAGACATCTGCCTCAATGAATGTCTCCCATGCAATATTCAATTGCTTGAGGTGATGAAGGACAATGATTTTAATGAGTGAATGATGGAAGAGGTTGTTCATTTGAAGCTCATACTCTCTGTTCTGCACTATGTAGGCCATATTATCAATTATTCTATACAAATAGTATGGAAGGTTGAGAAATTTCACCCTAGTGAAATGGATGAGAAACCTCATGTGATAGTTGTACAATATGGAGAATCTTCCCTCAAAAGTGAATTATTTCATGATGATCTTCATCATGGGAGAAAAATTGTTAAGAAACTGACGAAAAGGAAATATTTTCTTGATGTTTTCTTTGTATGGTGCTTTGAGGTAAGGTTTATACATCTAGGCATCCAAATATTTATTTTTAAACCACTTTTCACCCACATTTGGTATCCTTGTAGTTGTTGCAATGATGTCTGTAGAAATGGTGAATTTCACCCATACAATGATCACTTGGTATTTTTGTAGGTTGGTAATGAAAATCCTGGTCAGATTAGGATGGCTATGCACTCTTTGAACCATCTCACAAAACTTAAAACAACCTACATCTTGTAAACATTTGACTGCGAAGGCTGATGCCATCAATTCCCTAGTGTCTGATGGTTCTAGTCTCAATATTCTCCCTCCTTTATTATATGTATTATTTTCTTCTTCTATAGTATTTCTTTCCTCCTCCATGATGTTTTTATCCTCCTCGATTATGTTTCTCTTCTCCTCCAGTATGTTCAGTTTTATCTAGAAACCCTAGGGAAGAAGGGGAAGGGAAAGGGAGTGGGATTGTAGAATTAGGGAATTGGGATAATAAGTGAGGGAAAATTTTGGGAAGTGTGTAAGGGAGTTAGAAATATTAGGGCAGTGATGGGAGTTTAAAATTATAAAGGTCACGGGGTAGGAAATTTAAATACAGGGAGTTAGTCTAGCTGCCTAGAAATGTGCATCTTAGGGGTAGGGTTTTAGAAAATATAGCTTGGGAATGGGAAATGAGGGGATGTGAGGGTAGTGGGAGTGATTTTAAGTGTCAGGAAGGTAAATGGGGTCTAGGGAAAAACAATTTAACCTTAGAAAGATGATAACTAGGGTTTACTTAATTAGAACATGGCATGGAGGGAAATGAGGGTTTTCACCATAAAATGATGACAATAAGCTGAAAGGAGGGTCTGTGAAGATGTGACTTACTTTTAAACGAGTGTAGAAACCCCATGTTTTCATCTTAGAACCTTTGCAAAGAATATTTGAGGCCTTGGATATCCTCTACAAAAATCACAATGAGTTGAAGAAAGACACGATAAAGCCCTGCAGAAATCACATCATGCTTATGAAAAGTGTAGTGTGGCCTCTACAAAAAGTGCAACAGCTGTGGAAAAAGTGCAGCGAAGGACCCAAAAACTCTGTTTTTTGTGGAAAAAAATTGAATTTGTTCTTGGAGAAGCTGAGAGATCGATGCTTGAGGATGAAAATGAATGACTTTTTGGTCTTTGAGGGCCTTTTATACTTGAAGAAATATCATTAAATATACTTTGGACCCACATTTCCTTTTTTAAATTCAATCTTACATTGCTTTTTTACCTTTAAATTTTGAACTTGATCTTTTGATGGCTTAGGAACAATGATGTATTTCTAGAACTTTTCTTATTTACTGATGGAACTTTGGGCATTGTAGCTACTTGGAACTCTAAGGACTTATTACAAATTAGAAACATAAAATTACATATTTCTTTAAAAACAAATTTACAAATCAAAATTACTGATGAAATTTCTTTATTGTCACTCCATTTTCTAGAATTTATGCATGAAATGGTGATTTGATGACCTTGGAAACCCTAATACCTAATGGAGACTCTGGAATGAATAAAACCATGATGAAAATGACTGAAATAATGATGAAAACTCATGAATTGTTGTACACTAATCAAAGAGATGAAATGAGCCAGCAAGTAATAAAATTTTGAAAGGAGTGAAATAAAACCTATATCTACATACAGTGACCAAATTTTTGCATGGTGACCTAATGAAATGACAACAATTTGACTTAAATACCCTATTAAAACATGATAAGAGTCCATTTGATCACTAGTGACAGGATGCAAAAACTGACACTAACATTGGCTCCAACTGGGGATGGTAGCTCCTTGGAGGTGTCAAGAACACCTTAGACCAAGTAGCCTAACCATTGGGCATGGATTCAAAAGATAAAAACCAGATTGAATACTGAAATATTTATATAATAAATTGACTCAAAATTGTATTGACTTGACTGAAATAAAAACTAGAAAACTTATTGATGGTAGCATATCACCGAGACTTAATGGCTTCAAATCCTGATGACAACCACCTGGCTATTGAAGACATATGTAAAATCATGTGAAGTGATCCTTCCAGTGTACCAATCCAACAGATGGCTACTTAGTTGAGTTTTGCTCTCACTTTCCTCAAGCAGGAAGAAAAAACAAAAAGTAGGCCACTCCAAGAGTCTACTGAACATGTCCTCATGATCCATAAATTTAAGAAAGTATATCATCCCTATTGACTGCGACAAACTTGCCACTAGATCCTGAAAAACACAAAAAATTACCTCTTTTTGAACTATAAGAAAAAAAGGTACCTTTTTCTCTTAAATCTGATCTCTCTTCATGATGTACCTCAACGAGAGTGTGTTCCTGGTCTTCAAAAATTTTTGAACAAGTAGGTGAGAAAATTTCTTCTTGAAAAAAAAATTCAAGACATGAAACATGAGAAGAAAAATATGAATAACAGTCCTCAATGTCCTAGTCCTATGTAATTTGAATACATTGTTGATCATCTTCATATGTTGAAGTGGAAACAACTTTCTCTTCACCAACTGATGGCTGATTGGAATTCTCTTGAGTCAAGGCAAAGACGGTTTGCTGGAAATTTTCCTAAACTGAGTGATAGCTGGGATCTGATTCTTTCTCATGTTTTTGGAAGGGAATTTCTGGAAAATACTCTTGAAGTTCCTCATCCATCAATTCTTCATCACCACAAACACTTTCCAAATGACGAATAAAACCTTGAAAATTCTTGCAACAATATTTTACCAACATTAATGATGCATGTTCTTCTTTAAAATTTTCATAAAACATCATATGAAAATCAAAAAGTGAATAAATATAACCAGGTAGAAAACCTTCATACCATGATCTTTCTTGTTCCTCCAAGATGGCTATGAACATATTCATCATACAATCTTCAAGAAATTGAACACTCAACTTGCGTGCATGTGTGTGAAATTTAAAGAGATGCAGAGCAACATCATCTACTTTTTCATATTTGAAATTTGCGAGATAAGTCTGCCAATCTACACAAGGCATGTGGTTCGGAAGACTAGGAATATGATCTCGATTCATAGGAGCATACCTCAAGCAGTTTAATCCATCTTCAAAATAATGAGGTCACCAAGCACTTCTTTAGACTACGAGTTCTTGAAAAGTGGAGTCGCCATGAAATTTCTAAATTTTTGGATTTTCGACACTGGAGTCGTCAGGTGAAAGATGTAAAACCTTCTTATATCTGATCATTGTTCACCATTAGCAATTATATCTTATCCTTGTCATTATTTCCTACGGAAGATCTTTTTCCTCGCCCCCCAGTATGGTCTCCAAGATGTTATCACTCCACCAGATATCTGAAGGCTGAGAAGGAGACCAGTATAGGTAACCACATACCAATATTTTTCCAAGTAGCTAGCCCTACTAGGCGAGAGAGGGCTCTATCCAGAGATAACAGCCAAGATGAATGGATAATTAGGGTTTTAGGCTAGGTATAGTAGCACTAGGGTTTTGATTGATTGATTTTGGGTGTTGGATGGTAAATAGGTCAGGGAAAAAAGGATCAGAATTGCAGAGATGTGATGGGTGAAGGTATGCATATGCTTTAACACTTTTAGGTATCTTGATGAAATGGATTAGATTGCTAAGGTTTCAGAAAAGAGCATGGAAATCATGAATTATTTTCAATTAGAAGAAAATGAAATAGAACTGTAATAATTCCTCTAAAACAGAGCATCAACTAATGAATTATGTCTATCTGACTTAGGAATCATTCACATTAA
Source organism: Pinus albicaulis (assembly GCA_034641835.2). Taxonomy (NCBI): domain Eukaryota; kingdom Viridiplantae; phylum Streptophyta; class Pinopsida; order Pinales; family Pinaceae; genus Pinus; species Pinus albicaulis. The sequence goes on from MU968359.1 coordinate 34,978,740, forward strand.
GAGATGGAATGAATATTGTTGAAACACCTAATCCTACATGGGTAGGTGTGGAATGCGAAAAGTCACAATGGAGTCCAAGTGACCTTGGAATGTGAAACCAAGAGTCACACCATTGTACTATAAATGTATATCATGTATAATGGAAAAAATTAGGAAAGCCTCATGCTTATCCTTCATTGTGTTGAGTCTCTTTCATTGTGTGCGTATTCTTCTCTCATACACCATGTGTGTGCTTCAACATGGTGTTTAACATGGTATCAGAGCAGGCGATTGCTGGCCCTGCTCCAATTTGAGTGAGCCATTTGTGTTTATGGCCTGTGCATATCTGCAAAATTCTTGACATTTTTGCAGTATTTAGAGAGTTTCTGCAACAGAGTTTTTGCCGCCATTCAGAGGTGTTTTGAAGAAGAGCAGCATTGGCTTTGAGAAAGAGCAGCATTCAGTGATTTTTCAGCATTCAGAAGTTTATTTTGGAGAAGGAGCAGCACTCAGAAATTGGTAGCATTCAGGCATTGGCTTTGAAGAAAGGCAGCACTGCCCATCTGAAGGTTTTCATTCTAAATTTTCTCTGCAATTTCCGCTAATTAAAATCTGCATTTTCAAGAGCTGCTGGAATACTGTTTAAAGAGGGTGTCTGAGAGAAAAATTTCTGAGTTTTTCATTGAAAAATCTCTGCATTTTAAATTCTACACCATTTTGAGCTGCTGGAAAATAGTTTAAACAGGATTTTTGAAGAAATTTCTGGGGTTTTACTGGAAATATTTCTGATTTTTCATTGGAAAATTTCTGAGATTTCTGAGTTTTCTGCAAATCTCTAACTCTGCAAATTCTCCAATTTTCTGCTGCTATATGGCCCTCTGCAATTTTTAGAAGAAAATTTCTGGATTTTTGAAGAAATTTTTTTGAATTTTCTCTGCAATTTCTGAAGTTCTACTGCTGTACATTTGTAAAATACCTGCAAGAAGAAGAAAATTTCTACTCTCTGCTCTCTGCTGTTTTAATTAAAAAAAAAATTAAAAATAAAAAATAAAAAATATATATATATATATATTTCTGCAACATTCGTCCCCTCAGCCTTCCTCATCGACTGCACATTTTTCCAAACCCTTCATACGCTCTACACTCCCCAGACCATCACTGCAAAACTCTCCTCACGGCTCACTGCTCCCACTATTCCCTACGCGGCTCCTCGAGCTACACGCTCCCTACACAACGCCTTTACATCTCCTCGAGCTACATGCTCCCTACTTGACTGCATTTCCCATTATCACAATCCTCTCTCGCCCTGCAACTCTCTAAACCCCCTCACTTACACGCCGTCTGCACCTACGCTTCCCTGCACACACCCAAACCCTACTCCCTACCCAGCCCAAGTGCCCTCCCTCTCTACGTGGCATACCCGACCCTGCTCCCATCACTCACCTGTTCCTACGTGCCCTCCCATAGACCTGCGCACACCCCCTCTTTCCACTCGACCCTCGAGCTCCAACACTCTCCCTCCCCCTCACTGTTGCCCCCTCCCCCCTCTCTACCGGCCCCCTCTCATGCCCTCCGCAATCCCCTATTCCGGCCACCTGCAACGGCCCTCCCACACAACGATTCATCTCTCAGGCCTTCGGCCTCTCTCCACGTTCAAACGCTCAATATCCGCCTCTCTCCACGCTACGGCCTTACTCTCTACAAACTATACCTTACGGCCTCTCGTTCTATACGCCCCCTCGCTCAACAGACAACCCTATACGCCACGGCTCCTCCCTCCCTGCTCGCACAAGGCTCCTCTCCACGCCATCTCCCACCTGCCAATGCTCCCCTCGCCTCCTTAAACCTCCATTCGACCACGTCCATGCCCTCACAACTCAACCAAATGCATCTTCCCCTGCAGCGTACCCTCACGGCCTTTCGGCCTTCTCACTATTCAAACTCTGCCTCCCTTTGTTAACAGTCAATTGTTTTAATATAATTCGACCTCTGAATTTTTATTTAACACTACCCTCCATTTCATAATAACCCTCCCATTTTACAATACCGCCCCCACCCATTTAAGGTTTAAAATTCAATTTTTTAAATCCGCCCCTCCTTTCCAAATTAATTTCCCTCTCTTTTTTAAACTCCTCCATATAATATTCCCTCCCCTCCCATTTCAATAAATTTCCCACTTTTTTAAAATCCCTTTTCATATAATAAATTCACTCCATTTGTAATAATCCCCATTTTTAATTAATCCATTTTTTTAATTAATTTTTAATTAAAAAAAAATAACAGCAGAGAGAGAGAGAGGAAAAAGAGAGAAGACAAGAACAACAGAAATGAAATGAAGAAAATCGCATATGAGGAGCAAATAGACTGAATATATAGAGACAATTGCAGTTTTACATTTTATGATTTGTGGCATAAGGGTGATTTTTTGAAGAAATTGACATTTGAAGACAAGTTTTCCATCATTGAAAACAACTATTTGAAGGAAATTTCAGCTGCCTTAAAGGTCTCTTGCACGCGTTTTTGCTGCATATTTTTGCAAAGATATGTATTGAGCTGACATTGTATTGTGAGTGGAATTTTCCTCTTCATTCATAGTTGCAATCAGTATTTGAGTTGTTGATGTAAGTCATTGTTGATTGCCCTCCATCATTTGAGGAGCAGATTTTGTACTTGAGATTTCCATAGTTGGAAATTCTTTGGAGTCATTTGTATTTCTTGTTGCATCACATTGTAAACGGGTGCATTTTCGGTTGTAGCCGACACCCTTTCATTTTTTGAGCCTAAGTTGTTGAAATGGCCAAAATCAATGAGGCATTAATGTTGTTGAATGACCTCATTCATTCAAATGTTGATGATGTGATAAAAATGAGCAAGGATTCTCTTTGTAAAATTCACAGTTGTTTGCAAGATGCACATGAAAAGATTGAGTTTTTGCAGTTGGAATCTCAGCTCCAACAAGATGAACCTCAGCAAAAGAGTCACCATTCTGAACCTGTTTCTATTCAGAATATTGAGAAAGACTCTCATCAGAAGAAAGAAGATAAAGTTGCATTTGATCCACATTCAGTGTCTTGTACTAGAGCAGATGTACATGCAGATGCAGCAGCTCAGCCTGCACTTCCTAAGCCCATCATCAGACCTTGGGAAGAGCTTGTCCACAACAAGCACCAAACTGGTCTTGGATATGACAAGGATGTGTCCTTTCATATTCCAGACTACACAAAGCCCATCATATTTCAGAGTGTCGGATTCATGTATGACAGTTCACCTGCAGCTGTTCCAGATCCTGTTCCACTTCCACAACAGATTGAGAAATGCCAACATTGTGATCGAGTTGGCCATATGAAAGATCATTGTTTTGATCTTCATCCATGCAAGCACTGTGGTCGACACACTCATTCTTCAGACAGATGCTTCAGAAACAAGCCTCCTGCAAGAACAAAGATTCATCTTGGATGGATCGCTTCTTGGCAATGGGCATCAGCAGCCAAGAAGATGTTTAAGACACATGTTAGAACTTGTTCACAGATATTGAGCAAACTTGCAGTTGAGTTTTCGCCATCATCTCACCTTGTCCCTGACAGGGGGGAAAATGGTGGTCATGTACAAGCTTCGACGTCAGATCAAGTGAGCCTGAGCCACAATCTCTCATTCCATGTTCAGAGTTGTAGCCAGCAGTTCAAGCGAGCCTAAGCCACAATTCGTCATTCCAGATTCAGAGATGTAGCCAGAGACACGGATGCCCATGAGCATGCCTTCGGTTGGTGGAAAACCTTAAACCATCATCTTTGGTTGGTGGATAACCTAAAACCATCACAGGTAGTAGACCTCCCTTATTTAGGTCGAAGGTCTCCCTTTCATATGAGGAACACTTCCTCTAGCAGAAGCCTTCAGCTTAGCAGCCTTCAGCTTCTTGCCAGCTTTGGTTGAGTTCCAGGAAATGCTTCAAGCATTCCAGAGTTGTTGGTAATCCTAAAACCATCACAGGTAGTAGACTTCCCTTCTTTTAGGTTGAAGGTCTCCCTTTTTTATGAGGGACAATTCCTCTAGCAGAAGCCTTCAGCTTCTTGCCAGTTTTGGAAGAGTTCCGGGAACTGCAACAAGTATTGCGTTCCAGTGTTGGTGGTCATCCTTAAACCACCTCTTTTTTCCAACATTTCAGAGAGTTGATTCAGCCCAAGTGCTGCCATGTATACCTTGCATATTTGTATTACAACTCTCTTCTTGGACTCACACATACCCCTTCGGATTAAGGGGGGATGTTGGAACACCTAATCCTACATGGGTAGGTGTGGAATGCGAAAAGTCACAATGGAGTCCAAGTGACCTTGGAATGTGAAACCAAGAGTCACACCATTGTACTATAAATGTATATCATGTATAATGGAAAAAATAAGAAAGCCTCACGCTTATCCTTCATTGTGTTGAGTCTCTTTCATTGTGTGTGTATTATTCTCTCATAGACCATGTGTGTGCTTCAACATGGTGTTTAACAAATATGGAAACCATAATACATTCAAACATATGTAAACATAAGTGGAAACAATGCTAAAACACACTACCATAGGAATCTCACCAAAATAGCTACAACTCTGTCTATTAGTTCCTGCCAAAAATTACTAATTACACTAGTGTTCAAAGATCAATTACATATCGTCCAACCTTTGGAATGAAAAAGGAAATGAAATATATAGACAAAACACTAATTCTCCCACTCTCAGGGGTCGAATCCATGAATTTTGGAGTTTTTCCCCAAAGTCCTCAACTAGAATCATAATGACTAATGAGGTCAACAAACTCATCCATATATTTGATGAAACTGATTCACTTGACCCAAAATTACATATTTACTTGATGTATCTACCTATAGTAACTATAAAATACATAATTACATTTAATTTTTACATTTACATCAGTAAATCTCCTTGGAATCCATCAATAAAATGATAAAAAGTGAAAATTCTGAAGAAATTAGCTGACCGTAAAAAGTGCATTGTGATTTGTAAAAGGCGTAGCGTGGGCCTTCAAATCCACTTTTGAGTGCCTTACTGAAATCCAAATTGAGCCCAAGATGGCTCATTGGAAATATATTCCAGTATAGTTTTAAAACATGTCCTAAAGTTTGGAAAATGATGGAGTGAAGCTCCTAAAAAATGAAATCTTTCAAGACTGGTCAAAAAGTGCAGAGTGAGGCTGACAAAAGAGGCAGAAAGATGTTTTTAAAGAGGTTTTTTGGCCTTTTCCACCTCTAAAAAGCTATTTTTTTGGAGTGACGGTAGTCAAAAGTTGATGTAGACACAATTATCTATCCATATATGAAGAGTTTTTATTATTTTTGGGCCTCCACAAAAATCACAAAGTGGCCCGTGCTGCGGTTTTTGCAGGTTGACTGTGCAAAAAGTCTGGTAAATTTTATTAGAATGCCCCAAAAAACCTTCAAAACTGATGGATGAATTTCTAATGAGGTATTTCAAGCTACCAAGGAGGCATCAACAAGTAACTCAAGTCTGCCCTTCTCCTTTTGACTGATTAGGGTTTCCTTGAGTTTGTCCTTCAATTACTTGATCCTAATATTGTGAATCTTATTTCTAGTGTTGTAGTAGTCAGACATGTGTCTCACAATATGATTGTACTTATTGACCTTATGAAGGAGCTTCTCAAGGTGTATTTTCACTCTATCAAGACAAAATTCTCTATCATCATTTATTTCTCTTGCAATTCTCTCCTCAAAGGTGAGTTCTTCTGCCTCATGTACTTCCTGCTCCAATGCTCTCTTAAGACCTCTTCTTTTTGGTCTCTTCTTGGTGATCTGAGCCTCATTATCATCAGACTCATCATGTCCCATCACTTCTTTTCCTTTGGTATATTTCCTCTTGGACTTCAAGAATTGCATTTCCAAGAGTACTTGTTTGTCACTTAACTGCTTGTTTTCTTGCTCAAGGAAGGAGGCCAAAAATTGTGCCCTTGCCAAATTATCTTGCAACTATTTGATTTTGGCATATTTCTCTTTAATGACCAGGTTTGAGGTTTCATGATCATCTTAGACCTCCAATTACACCAGGTCAAACTACTCCTCTTCCTCATGATGAAGGTCTTCCTTCTCTTGAACAACTACTTCTAGCTGCTTTTGATATCCCTGTTTTGCTAATGTAGAAGCAAGGCCCCTTCCATAATCTGTGGAGAAAACACTTGCCTATGTCATCTATGGTAGGTTTTGACCTCTTTGTCCTGTTTTATTTTCTTCACTATAGCCCTGCTATATAATCTATTTTTTTGTGATAAACTGATGCTGATGGTGGAGTAAGTATAGCAGCCTGATTTGGTGTTGTAGTGAAGACATTTGCCTCAATGAGAGTCTCCCATCCAATATGCAATTTCTTGAGGTGATGAAGGACAATGATTTTAATGAGCGAATGATGGAAAAGGTTGCTCATTTGAGGCTCATACTCTATGTTCTGCACTATGTAGGCCATCTTATCAATGCTTCTGTACAAATAGTAGCGAAGGTTGAGAAATTTCACCCTAGTGAAATGCATGAGCAACCTGATGTGATAGTTGTACAATCTGCCCTCACATGTGAAGTATTTCATGATGATATTCATCATGGGAGAAAACCTGTTAAGAAACTTACCAAAAGGAAATATTTTCTTGATGTTGTCCTTGTACGGTGATTTGAGGTAAGGTTCATACAACTGGGCATCCAAATATTTAGTTTTAAACCACTTTTCACCCACATTTGGTATCCTTGTAGCTGATGTAATAATGCCTGTAGAAATGGTGAATTTCACCCCTCTAATGGTCACTTGGTATTTTTGTAGGTTGGTAATGAGAATCCTGATCAAAGTAGGATGGCTTTGCACTCTTTTAACCATCTCAAAAAACTCAAAATAACCTACCTGTTGGAAACATTTGACTGCTAAGGGTGATGCCATCAATTCCCTAGCGTCTGATGGCTCTAGTATTAATATTCTCCATCCTTTATTGTATGTATTATTCTCTTCTTCTGTGGTGTTTCTTTCCTCGTCCATGATGTTTCTCTCCTCCTCCATTATGTTCAGTTTTATCTAGAAACCATAGGGAAGAAGGGGAAGGGAAAGGGAGTGGGACTGTAGAATTAGGGATTTGGGATAAGTGAGGGAAAATTTCGGGAAGTGTGTAAGGGAGTTAGAAAAAATAGGGAAGTGATAGGGGGTTGAAATGATAAAGGGGATGGGGTAGGAAATTCAAATACGGGGAGGTAGTCTAGCTGCCTAGAAAAGCGCAACATAGGGGTAGGGTTTTAGGAAATATAGCTTTAGAATGGGAAATGGGGGGATGTGAGGGTAGTTGGAGTGATTTAAAGTGTGAGGAAGGTAAATGTGGTCTAGGAAAAAAAAATTTAACCTCAAAAAAATGAAAAATACGGTTTAATTACTTAGAACATGGCATGGAGGGAAATGAGGGTTTTCACCATAAAATTATGACCATAAGCTGAAAGGAGGGGATGTAGAGATGTAACTTACTTGTAAATGAGTGTAGAAACCCTATGTTTGCATCTTAGAACCTTTTCAAAGAATATTTGAAGCCATGGCTCTCCTCTGCAAATAACACAACGAGTTGAAGAAAGGTGCAGAGAATCCCTGCAAAACGCGTTGCGTGCTTCTGAAAAGCACAATGCCTGTGGAAAAAGCACAACAAAGGACACATAAACTCTACTTTTTGAAGAAAAAAATCAAATTTTTGCTTGGAAAAGTTGAGAGCTTAACACTTGAGGATGCAAATGAATGAATTTTTGGTCTTTGAGGGCCTTTTATACTTGAAGAAATATCATTAAATAAAATTTGGACTCACATTTCCTTTTTGAGATCAACCATACGTTGCTTTTTTACCTTTAACTTTTGAACTTAATCTTTTGATGGCTTAGGAATGTTGATGGATTTTTGGAACTTTGGTTATTTACTAATGGAACTTTGAGTGTTGCAGCTACTTGGAACTCTGAGAACTTATTACAAATTAGGAACATAAATTACATATTTCTTTGAAATCAAATTTAAAAATCAAATTTACTGATGAAATTTATTTATTGTCACTCCTTAATTTGTTGGAATTTATGCATGAAATGGTGATTTGATGACCTTGGAAACCCTAAGACCTAATGGAGACTTTTGATTGAATGAAATCATGATGAAAATGATTGAAATAATGATGAAAACTAATGAATGATGGTACACTCAGCAAAGAGGTGAAATAAGCCATCAACTAATAAAATTTTGAAAGGAGTGAAATCAAACCTAGATCTACATCCAGTGACCAAATTTTTGCATGATGAGCTAATGAAATGACAAAAAATTGACTTAAAGACCCTATTAGAACATTATAAGAATCCATTTGATCACTGGTGAGAGGATGCAAAAATTGACACTAACAGACACTATGCCAAAAATTGTCCACAAAATAAGACCAACAAGAAGGCCTCAGGAGGAGCAGTAGGTGAAGCACTAGCTTCATAGTTCGAGTTGGAATTAACTCTGATTGAATGCATGGTTTCATCAGTGATGGGTTTTTTGTGATACTTGGATAGTGGAGCTTCATTAGATATTACTGACAATAAATAATTCTTCAGTAGCTTGGAGGAGAAGGATCTCCAGATGCACATTAATATGGGTGAAAATGTGAGGTATAGTGCTATCAGTGTAGGTACAATTACCTTTGAGAGGGAGTCAGGTAATCCACTCACATTAAAATATGGCATGTATGTTTGTGGTTTAAATAATAATTTGGTTTCTATTTATATGTTGGAAGATAATGTTTATAATGTGATCTTCTGTTATCACTCAAAAAAATTGAAACATTATTTATAGTCATAGAGTTCATTTGTCACAAGTTGGTATAGGAAAATTTAAATTTTTTCAATTTAACCTATCCTAAGGTTCAAAACCACCTCCATATAGATCAATTCATGGCTAATCAGTCATCATTAGGTGTCATATTCCATCTCCCAATCATTTAAATCCGAAAAGGACACTTTAGCCAGTTTTACTTCTTTTCGTAGCGTTTTACACTGCAAAATAAAAGTTTTCAATACGGAACTTCCTAATAGTTTCGTAGCGAAACTATCAGAAAATGAACTAGCCACGCTACAAAAAAAAAAAAATTCCGTCTATCTTTTCAAATCCGATGAAAGGTGTCAGTTAATTATTATAGGAGATAGGGTGAATGTCATTCAAGTCAGTTAGGGTTATTTCAAAGGTGCAAGGTCATGATTACCGTTTTTAGCATGCATGAGTCACAATTAGGGCATGAATTGTCATCAAAACCATAAAACATTGCCAAATTGAGTCTTTTTATCATTCTATGTTGTATCCTTGCATGCTATTAAGTTTTTGGAGAGCTGCTTCACCAAGCCAAGCTGGTTGTTGGCATTTTCAAAATTTGCAGGTGTCACTAATCGAGCGAGACCGAGAAGATATAGATTCACCATGGCTACAAGAAAGAAGACTAAAAAAGGTGGTCACTACCTTAGATATGAGCCCATGGACATGAATTTGTTACAAGAAGACCCAAATGCTTTGGAGATATTCAGAAGAACAGGTTGTTTGCAGTTCTGTCAAATATTGCAAGGGTGCCATTTGTAGGTTTCTAAGGAGTTTGCTACCAGTTTCAATGGGACGACTTCAAAGGTGGGAATGTTAAACCTTGAAGTAACACCAGATACCATTGCAGTAGCAACAAGAATACCTAGGGGAGGGGAACAATGGTTTAAAGGCATCGAGTTCACCATGCAGGACTGTAAAGAATTTATCAAGCCGGAGCATAGTGAAATTGATCTCACAAATTCTATCCCAAAGCTAGATGAAAGACAACTTCTCAACGCTGTTGCTAATTATTCAGAAGTACTTCACCTGTGAAGGGAGGTTTCAAATGGTCTATTCCTACCACCTTAGGCTTCTATTGAATTTTGTAGGTAAGAGGTCTCTTGATTTTCCCTTTTACTTATACAGAAGTCTAGCTAAAATTTCAGATAAGGTTCAAGTTAAAAAAGATGGAAATTAAAATTTTCTCTTTCATCATGGTTTGATCAAGTTGCTGGTGTTAGAGGAGTTAAGAATATTAGGCAGATATTGGACATAATTTTTGTTCATTAGTGGTTTTGAAGTAGATGTTGTCACTCCTATAAGAGTTTCCATACCTACAGATGTTTCAACACCTACAGTGGCAAAGCAAGTTGAGCCAGTAAGCATGGAGACAGAGACTTTGTAGAAAGTTGATAAACCCAAAGCTACACCTACAAAAAAAAATCCAACAGTTAGCAAACATGATAGCAATAGAGTTACAAGGAGCCAAACAGTGGCTAAGGCTAACTTAGAGGACATCTTGCATGCCATTGATATTGAAGAAACTCCCATATTCCAAGCTGAAGACATAGATGAGGGAGGAAGGAAGCTTAAGAAAGGAAAAACAACTAAGAAGTTAGAGTTTGCAAGTGATGATGTAGGATTCATGTTTAAAGCTATAAAACCAATAACAAGACATGAAATAAAGGTCTTAGAAAGAAGAAAATATACTCAGAAGGTCAATGAAAATTTTCAACCACCACCAAGCTTCAAAGACCTCTCCTCACCTGCAAAAGAAGATTTGGTCATCAAACAAAATAAGGCAAAGAGAAAATCACTGAAAAGACAGAGGTTGAAGCCCTTAAGGAGAAGTTGAAATATGCAAGTGAAGAGATATTAGTCTTGAGGAAAGAGGAAAAGAAGCATAAAGATGAAAGAGTACAGTTTGAACAAATGAGGAATATTTGAGAGGATCAAGCCACAAGTGTCTCAAAGACCTTGGATAACACAAAAAAAATGATAAAGTGGACTCAACCACTAAGGAAAGAGGTAAAGCACATCAAAAAGGTAAAATTTCACGTACAATATAAGAATAGGACACTGAAGGACCAAGTCAAAGACCTTCAATAACAACTAGAATTGATTCATGAAGAGATGGAAAAGAAAGGTTTGAAGATGACTGTGGCTGAGAAGCTCATTGCTCAATTGATCATAAATGAAGAGGAAACACCACAGGAACCATAAGTTGAGATTTAATATGCTTCATAAGATTCATTACATGAAGAAGATATTATTTTAGTAGCTAGAGGTCACTTTTTGGAGACAGTTTTGAAATGGGAATTTTCTGCACTTTTAAACAATTTCGTAGCGTTTCCTAGGCTTAAAGCTGGGAAAACGCTACGAAAAAAACTATAGCAGCATTTTTGCCTATAAAATCACTTTTTTCAGTTTGCAAGGAGGTATATTGATGGTGGTGATGTTTCATGACTTGATTGACACCATCAAATAGCAAAGGAGCGAATTTATTGGGTGCAGAAGTCATTTTTTCAACGCTACCAAAACTCACTACGACATTGTCTTGTTTTTGTAGCGAGCAATTGTTAAAGATTGTGGAGCATATTAATGGTAGTTTTGGACAACTGGAATCCTCCAACATGTCAAGGGAGCTTATCATCAAGTACTTATGACTCGAAGGAAGTGCTGTGGAGACAGGTCATCATCTAAAGCAGATTTGAGGATAAGGATCATGCTTTCCTAAAACGTAGGGTTATGCTCCATAGATCTAGGAGGGTTTTTTAATATGTAAAGTGGTGATGAAATATCATGTGTCTTTTGAGAATGAGATACTGATATTGTAACCATAATATAATTGTTTCAAAGATCATGTAGATTTATGTGATAAATATGAGTTAGAGTCCTATTAGGAGATGTCTTCTTTAAGGTGTAGCTGTCAGTTTTTTGTTAGAAGTCATGTTTTTCAGTTATGTCATGTGTCATAGGAGAATTCAATGGTCTAGCCATGAGGCAAATCATCCTTATTGTAAATGAGGTTTATTTAAAGACAAAGCATTGAAGTAGTTAGGGGTTGGATATTTTTTGCACTAAACTACTTCTTTATGTATTTGACTTGGATTAGTAATACACAGTGACTTTTTTCTTGACAGACATGAGATTCTCATGGGGTTTTTAATATCTTATTGATCTATATCTTTATTTTTTTACAATTTTCATTAGATTTCACCTCTATTACTCAGAATTCATAATTTATGCTCTGACTTCCTTTCGTGATGAAATGACTACGTTGCCCTATGTTTTATGTGTGAGTTTCTTTTGTTAAAGGTCACTATTTGCCTCAAATTCCATGTCAAGAAACCTTGCCACTAAAAATACTGATTTTTTTACTCCATAATCCCAATGGTAGCAATCCTGCATTCTTTTCAACCCGCAAACATAAAAAAAAGGTTACATTTCCAATAGAGTTAGCCATCTAATACAATCATTATTCAATATCATAAAACCCCCTTGAGAGAGCCCTCTCAGACTAAAGAGGCTATGATTCAGTCAAAATATGGTTTAAAATAGTTACACTGAGTTGTTTGATAAGCATCCAATCAAGTACAATTTTGTGATAGCATCTTCAATGAAGGAAAGGAGTTCCTTTGTCACAAAGACATGGGATAGGTGAAAAATATTGGGATTCGAGTAAAGAATCTCTACAAACTAGATGTAGAATATTGTGCAACAATGAGCACTAAATCAGAGAACGTGGAGACATGATACATTGGTGAGTTATGGCACAAGAGGTTGTTCCATCTACACCACATCGCTTTGAATATCATGCAACATATTTCTACAGGACTTCCAAAGGGTGCACTTGCACAGAGGGATACATGCAAAGGGTCTACATTGGGGAAGTATACCAAAGCCACCTTTCACGACAAGGAAATATGAGCCAAGGAGAGCATTGAGAGAGTTCACTCAGACATGTGTGGACCGTTCTCGACAAATTCCACATCAAATCACAGGTATTATGTGATTTTTGTTGATGATTTTTCAAGAAAGTGTTAGATTTTCTTCATGCATAAGAAAGATCAAACGTTCCCCAAGTTTTGTGAGTTCAAGGCACTTATCGAGAAAGATGCAAGGAAGAAGGTGAAGGCATTGAGGAGAAACATTGGTGGAGAATACATCTCTAATGAATTCGAGAATTTTTTTCCTCAGAAGGAATTCAAAGAGAATTGATTGCACCTCATAATCCACAGCAGAATGGGGTTGCAGAAAGGAAGAAAAAAATATTGTGGGAAAAAAACGAGTTATGTTGCATGATCAGGGCCTACTTTGCATCTATGGGTGGAATCATTCAATACAAAAATATTTGTGCAGAACAGAAGTCCTCATCGGATACTTGGGATGAGTACACTAGAGGAGGCTTCTTCGGGAAAGAAACTAGATGTGTCATATTTTAAATTTTTTGGTTCATCTGTTTATTTCCATGCAACCAAGGATTCTAGGAAGAAGATAGAGCCAAAAACAAAGTTTAGGATATTTTTGGGATACACTGATACAGCTCACAACTATCGGGTGTACTTTCCAACACACATGATGACAATGTTAAGAAGAGATGTGAAATTTGATGAAAACAAAACCATCTGGCTATCCCTTGAGAGGGAGCTCAAGTTGCATTCAGTTGAGGAGATATTAGCTCCAAATTATGAACTGCAAGATGTGGATCAACCACAAGAAGAGGAACAGAGAGTGGTAGAAACCACTCATGCAGAGCCATCCATTAGAGATGGAAGAAATCACACTAGAGAGGCTGAAAAATGATTCCTGGATGTGAGAGATAATGTGGGAGAACCCACATCACAACGCAAGTAGAGAAGGTACCTAGAGCGGTACACTGGATACATGGCTCTTATGAGCGGAGTTATTGAGATATAACCATCCTCTTTTAAGGAAGTAGTGCAACATCTAGTGTTGGTTGATGCCATGGCTGAGGAGTATGACTCCATTATTAGAAATAGTGCATGGGAAGTTTTCCTAAGACTAGTGGAGAAGTAAGTTGTAGGATCGAGGTGGGCTTACAAGATGAAGCAGGAAACAGATGCGAGTGTGGAGAAGCACAAGGCCAAATTTTTGGCCAGAGAATTCTATCAGGTCGTGGAGATTGACTATGTTATGTGGAATTATGAATTAAGGATAATTCATTATTCCCTAGACATGTGATTATATAGAACAATAGGTTAAAGAATTTGCGACTACTTTTCCTAATTGTAAATAGACACACAAAATAGATCAAAGAACTTACTTGGAGTCCAAGAACTTCCTATTCTCCTTCTGTCGCTCTTGTTGTAGCTTCAAATCCAAACTATATGTCTGAAAATATTTCCTGCAAAGATGATAATAAACATAAAAAGATAACAATAATACAGATGTCTATTCAAGTTATTTAGTTAAATCAATGAAACATAAACCATATGCATCAAATAAGAATTCATAATATGGAAAACATGAACTTATACAGATACATATGTGGGAAATAAGCAACAATCATTATTAATGGATAGAAGGGGAGTTTACAACCCAGTGATTGATTTGAAGTGACCATCTCTAGTAGCATCCGAGCCTCATCACAATGCAGATCTCTCCAACAACATGTTACACAAATCAACTTCTCAATTGAAATTCCACCAGAATTTCTCTACTCAAATTATTCCTTATCAAGCACTAAGATTTGTGCTCAATTTATAAAAAGAGTCTTTGAAGGAGTATTTTTGTTAGAGGAAAAAATGCGAGAGAAGTGAAGATACGTATTCTTTGCATAATCAAATCTTTTACTTTTTCATTCCTTAAAACCCATACGCTACTTTCCTTTAGTAAACTAGCGTATATACGTGGATCCCCTTTATGAAACTCGTGTATACACAGAGATATAGATATTTCATTAAATCTTCACTTAAACCATTCCATCATTTATTCATCAGATATTCAATAAGAAGTAAACATGTGCAGTAAGAACAGAATAAACCATCACAAAAAACATCACACATGAACACCAGGATTTTTAGATTTTAGGTGAGAGGCAAGTCGGGAGAAAAACACCATTGCGGATGCGGTTGCTCAACCTTCAATATTTTATTATAGAGAAAACATCTTACAGCATATGTCTTGGCGCGGACGCGAACAACACGCGAGGCACCCACACAACGCTCGCCTTACTAGCCTCTCTGGAAGAGAGCTACGACCCACGACTCATTTGCCGGCCTCTCCTCTGGAAGGGAGCTACGACCCCACGATCTCGTTTACCGACCTCTCACGGAAGGAGACTCGACCCCCGATCTCGTTTACCCGGCCTCACGGAAGAGAGCTACGACCCCCGTCTCCTTTACCGGCCTCACGGAAGAGGCACAACCCCACAGTGAGAGCTACAACCCTCAGCCTCACCTTGGACCACGTTCATCAATAAAAATTTTCACAACTGGATCCAACCAACTTCCAATAGAGAACACAATTCCAAGGCTACATTTCATCATATTTTCAGACTAGACCCTTTCCATACTTTTAAGCACAAACATACATCACCAACAGATACTTATCAACACAGATCAGATAGCAGAAACACAGCAGAACAGATCAAATATTTCATACCCCTTGCTTAAGCAAACCCTAGTTTGCATACGCGCTTTCACTTCACTGATGTCGCGTATATACGCGCTTCCGTCCACACAAACCAACGTATACCTCTGTATATATTACATTGCGCATACGCGCTTTATCTTCAGCGAAGCCGCGTATATACGCGCTTCCTCTGCGGCGAAGTAGCGTATAGATCTTCAATCATTATAGAGCAGCATACTTCTTCAGATCAGATATTCAGTTCAGATTTACCCTTTTACTTCAGACATATGTTCGCCTAGATGTTCGCCTCATCACAGATCTAATCATTCCATAAACAGATCTAGCAAATACAAGTATATTTCAGATCTAGATCCCCTTCTTCATCATTGGTGCATCATACATTCAGATCTATCATTCAACTGTAACCCTTTCCATTCAGATATACTTCATAGAGAAGTATTCATTCAAGTTCATACATCTTGCTCCCACGCATATAATTTACACAATGAATTTCTTCTCTTTATATAGGCTTATCCTTTTCAATACCACGAGCCCCTTTTTTCAATACCATGGACCAAAACAATACCATAAGCCCAAAACTACCTGGACGGGGTCAATTAGGTGGATCATTACCCAATACAATGGGTCAATACCATGGTGGTTACCTTGGTTTTGCACTTTTTGAGCGCTTTTTCCCATACGCTACTTGGAACGTTCCTTTCCGCGTGCATACGCGACTTCCCCTAGGAAAATCCGCGTATACAAAGAGACATACTCTTTTCATCATAGAATTAGCACATCTTTGATTGCCTTGCAACACTCACTGTAGATACATCATATTTAGCTCATCAAGAACATATTCTAACAAGCACAACTTCACCAAGTAAGTTGTCATCATCTTCATTAAGTGGGTTGCCTTTCAAGGACAACACTCAACATCATATTGTCAACAAACATCGTATCACATCAGATTTACATCATTTACCAAGTTCATCAAGTCAAGAATAACTTCATCAGGTGGATTGCCATCAAGGACAACACATGTCAATAGTCACATGTCTTCATCTTCATTCAGTGGGTTGCCATCAAGGACAGCACTGCATCCTTATTTCCAACAATCTCCCCTTTGGACTTGATGGAAACCATGATGGTGTTTGGTTACCACAACTTGATTAAGTACATTGACATCATGTCACTCTCCCAATTCTTTGACACCATTATACGCATTCAAACACCATGTCACTCTCCCCCTTTGGCCATCAAGGGCAAAGGGTGGATCAAACGAGCGGATCAAAACCAACACACTCTCCCCCTTTGACATCAAGGGCAAAGGGCGGATCAAAAACCAAACACACTCTCCCCCTTTGAAATCAAGGGCAATGGGCAGATCAAAACCAACATACTCACCCCCTTTTCTCCTCATGTAGAAGAAGCGTTCTGCAGATCTGATGTATACTGAAGTGACCAAGCTCCCCCTGAGTTCATGCTGAATCTTCAAACATATTTTTCAATGAAGTACATGACTCTATGAACTTCCTATCACCAACGAATCATACTTACATCAAACATCCAACCAAGTGGATTTACATAAGAGACTCAAGTACCCAACCAAGTGGGTTTACACAATTCAACTCAGCTACCCATCCAAGTGGGTATACAAAATTTGACTCAGCTACCCAACCAAGTGGGTTTACAAATTGGACAAGTCCTTTCATGACAGAATATTACAATTTTTACATCATGGGTCTCAACATGACCTTTTCATCAAGAATACAGATATGAATTTTCATAACCGATACCAAAAAGACCTCAAGAGAGATCATATATCAGAACCATCATAATGCCAACAATGCATTATACTCAGCAAAGCTAGTTCTCCCCTTGAATCTGTCCATCCAAACATCCTTTCCATATGACTAAGGCTCCCCCTTAGTTTGTGCATCTGGCTTACTTTTTCACCGACAAATCAATTTCACATCTTCATCAAAACATTAGAAACGGAGAATTATGAGAAGCTGGAGACACCACACGAGATACCAAACGATTATCGAGATACAAACGATGCGGCGTTGTTGAAGAGGCGACTTCAACGAAAAATGTCGGCAATGGACATGCGGTTTTCTCTAACGAACTCGCGTACATACGCGACTGTGTTTCAGGAAACCCGCGTATCCCAAACCATCTTCTAAATTTCAACCGGATCTGATTCTTTGTAAGGCAAAGACAGTGTTCAGCTTCTTTCTGAGACATTTGAATGCTTCCCTGGACTACAGATAGATAGAATAGTGTAGTTGTGTCTTCAAGCGTCATCCAACGGTTGTAGCATCAGCACAATAGTAATCAAGCCTTCAGATTCTTTGCAGCATTAATACAATCTTTCCAAGAAAGATTCTCATATCAGAACAACATCTTCATAGGTGTCAAGCAATCATCCATGTGGTCCAACATCACCATGATCTTCAAAATTTTAACATGAAGTAACATATGTAGGCAAAAGATCTCTCAACCATAGTAACAAACTCAAGTCATCATCATTTGAGCATGAGTACAAAAACCAAAGAATAAGCAGTCATATTGCCAACAATGCAATCATTAGTATTCAACCTGCGGCTCCCCATAAACCAGTGCTCTTCCTTAGCTTGTGCAATCTGAAGCACCTTCAACAGCAAGTCATCAGCAACAATCTATGATTTGTCCTCATCTCTGAATCATAAGGCTTTCATCTCAACAACGAATGCTCTTCATCATAAAGCAACCAGGCTTCATCCATAATCTTCAACACAAGAACCCATGTATCATTTCATTATCATGAGTATAACCAGAATGATGCTAACAGTGCAATCATTAGCAGTCAGGCTGATGCTCCCCTTGGACCTCTACTCCAGATCTTCAGCTATCAGATAAATTTTCTTATCATCAATGCATACGCGGCTGTGTTAGCTGGAACTCGTGTATATACGCGACTTTGTTTCATAGAACCCGCGTATGGAAAGTGAAATATAGAAAATTTCACACCTTCATCTCCTCCTGCAAATTTACTTTATGTTCCTGTTCTTTTCTTCACATCAGATACACTGTCAGAAATACATATAACCGGAATAATCAAATCAACCATGAGAGACATCATACATTGCTCCCCCTGTGACGATACATGACTAAATCTCATAATGTATCATCATTCTATGATCAATAGAGGAAGGTTAACCCGAGAAGCGAATGGCTTGCGGTACAGAATTCCCTACGTTTACGATCGGTCCTCCATCTTTTCCCGATTTGTTTGAACTTTCTATTTGTGTGTTGGAAGTTATCCAATTTCTCATATCTGTTCAACCTGCATTCCTTTTCTACATGTCCATACTTGTTAAAAGAATAACATCTGATATGTCCAGAAAAATAAGCATAAGAATCATAATGAATATTTCTAATCTTGCTCCTTCTGCGATCAAGCTGCTTTATGTCCTTACATGTTACAATGTTCTTACATGTTACACGAGAAACAATATCCCTTGAAGAAACCAGAGTACCTTTCTATGTAGGATCTGTTTGTTTGTGGCTGAAACAATCTACTTCTGCAATTTGCTGCAACATGCCCATAATTATGACATCTAAAGCATTCAACATTATTGAATGATTTTCTTTGAGAATTCATGATATTCGGTTGATCTTTTGTTTCTTTCAACACTTCAGGTTTTGCATTGACTTCCTCTGAATTTTTAGCACTTCCTTGTGAGCCAGATTCTCCTTTAACAGTTTCATGGAAACCAAGACCAAGTTTGATAGAGGGAGACCTTTGACTACTAAGAATATTATCCAGAATCCTAGTACTATGTTGAAACCTCAACAATTTATCTTTTTCTTCTAATTTACCTTTGAGAATGTTTACCTCAACCTCCAAGGCTTGACATTGCTTTGTCATGCTTTCTTCTTTCCTTCTTCCATCTTCCACTTGATCCTTCAGATTTAGGATCTCTTCTTTCAACCAATTTTCATTTTCTTCACATGTTTGTTCTAGCTCTTCATTCTTCCTTTTTGATTTTTCCGGATCTTCTTTGAGAGATATGATTTCTGCTTCAAGGCCTTCCTTTTCAAATGATTGTAGAGGTTCCTCATTTTTCTTACTTGATGCTTCTAGATCTGCCTCCAGAGAAATGATTGCGGCTTCAAGTCCTTCATTCTTCTTGCTTGATTTTTCAAAATTTTCTTCTAGTTCTTTAATTCGATTGGATGCATAAGTATGAAACCTTTGATACTTGTCCACTTGTCCATTCAACATTTCTATTTGATCTTTGATTTGAGAGGTCATCTCTTTGTAAATAGTTTCTTGCTTAGAAGTTGAACTTTGTAGTTCTTCAAATTTGATCTTGATAGCTTCTTCTAGATCCACAACTTTACTTTCGCTATCTTTACTATTGTTTGCACAAAGAAGAGTATTACAAGTGGCCTTCTTCTTTTCCTTCTTTTCCATGAGTATTTGTAGAGCTTCGTTAGAAAATTCTGGATCCATACTGTCACTTTCACTATCATAATCTTTGCACATGCAGTTAAGTAAGAGACAAGAACAACGATTAATACCTGGTTCATCTTCTTCAATTTTTGCTATACATGATTTCTGAGGCATCTCCTTGTTTAGAGTAGGCTTCTTCTTTTGCTTCTTTGCCATGAGTACTTTCAGATCATGGTCAGAATCTTCTTCATCTTCACTGGACACTTCATCATCATCTTCTTTTGCATAATAAATCTTTCTCTTTTCAAATTGTTTCCCTTTACCATGCTTTTCTCTATAAGGACATTTTGCAGCATAATGACCAACTTTTCCACACTCAAAACATTTGAAGGGAAGCTTACCTTTGAATCTTCCGATTATTACTGGTTAGACTTTCTCTACAGAAGTCCCTTCTTTTTTTTCCTCTGAGATATATGATGGATTCTTTGACAACTTCCTTTTCTTTTCCTCTTGCAGATACCTTAAAAGAAGTTTCTCTAATTTGAGAAGGACCTCCTTGTCTCATTTCAAAGGCAGTCAGAATACCATGTAATTGAACAATAGTAAGAGTTTGCAGATCTTGCCTTTCTTCAATAGCTGAAACTTTAGAGTCAGATTTTGAAGTCAAGGATCTTAAGACTTTTTCCACCAGAGTAGTATCGATTATGGTTTCACCCAAATTTCTCATTCGATTTACAATATCATCTAGACAGTTAAAAAGCTGGCAGCCTTTCAGTACGCATATTCTTCAAATTTTCATATTCCATTCTAAGAGTTTGGAGTTTTGCACTTTTTACCTTTGTATCTCCTTCATAGCTCAGAATGATTTTGTCCCATATTTCTTTTGCTGAATTTAGCTGCATCACTTTAGCAAATTCTGGTTCAGACATGCTTCCTAATAAGACATTGACGGCTTTGGCATTAATTTCATATTTCTTCCTTTCTGCTGCATCAGTAGGAATACTTGCCGGATACTGATAACCTTCTTCCACGATTGCCCATGCATCCACTTTTGAGACTTTGCGGATATTACAGTGTTCGTACCTTACAGAATATAGGATTGCTTCCATTGAATAGAGGTGGCTTTAGAGACATTACTCCTTCAAGACTTCCCACTGCGACGGATCTCCTTCAAAGCGGTCAAGCATTAGAAGAGTTCACGCTCGATACCAATTGTTGGAAAAATGCGAGAGGGGTAGATCGGTATTTATTTGAATATTCAATCTTTCTTTTCATTCCTTAAAGCCCATATACTTTCCTTCGGAAAACTAGCGTATATCATGAGATCTCCTTTATGAAACTCGCGTATACCACAGTCTAGATATGTCAATAAATATTCACTTAAACCATTCCATCATTTATTCATCGAGATATTCAATGGCAGTAAAGCATGTGCGGTAAGAACGAATAAACCATCACCTGACATCACACATGAACACTGAGTTTTTTGGACTGTAAAACAGAATCGGGAGAAAACCCATTGTGATTTTCGACCTTCAATATTTTATTATAGAGAAAACATCTTACAACATATGTCTTTGAGCGTAGACTTGGCTTGACACGCGAGCACCCACCTAGCTCATTTGACCTCTCCTGGAAGGGAGCTCCCACCCCCTGACTCGTTTACCAGCCTCTCCTGGAAGGGAGCTACGACCCCCGATCTCGTTTACCAGCCTCACCTGGAAGGGAGCTACGACCCCCCGATCTCGTTTACCAGCCTCACCTGGAAGGGAGCTACAACCCCCTGACTGAAGGCTACAACCTTCAGCACCACCTTGGACCACGTTTCATCAATTTTCACACTGGATCCAACCAACTTCAATAGAACACAACTTGCAGGCCACATTTCATCATATTTTCATACTGGAACCTTTCCATACTTTTAAGCACAAACATACATCACCAACAGATACATATCAACACAGATCAGATAGCAGAAACACAGCAGAACAGATCAGATATTTCATACCCCTTGCTTCAGCAAACCTTAGTTTGCATACGCGCTTTTACTTCACTGATGTCGCGTATATACGCGCTTCCGTCCATACAAACCAGCGTATACCTCAGTGTATATTTCATTGCGCATACGCGCTTTTACTTCATAGAAGCCGCGTGTATACGCGCTTCCGCCGCGGCGAAGTAGCGTATATATCTTCAATGATTACAGAGCTGCATACTTCATCAGATCAGATATTCAGTTCAGATCTACCCTTTTGCTTCAGACAGATGTTCGCCTAGATGCTCGCCTCATCACAGATCTAAGCCTTCCATAATCAGATCTAGCAAATACAAGAGCAATTCAGATCTAGATCCCCTTCTTCATCATTGGTACATCATACATTCAGATTTATCATTCAAGTGTAACCCTTTCCATTCAGATATACTTCAGAGAGAAGTATTCATTCAAGCTCAGACATCTTGCACCCACACTCATGATTTGCACAATGAATTTCTTCTCCTTATATAGGTTTATCCTTTTCAATACCACGAGCCCCCTTTTTCAATACCATGGGCCAAAACAATACCATGAGCCCAAAACTACCTGGACGGGGTCAACTAGGCGGATCATTACCCAATACAATGGGTCAATACCATGGTGGTTACCCTTGGTTTTGCACTTTTTGAGCGCTTTAGCCCATACGCGACTTGGCACGTTCTTTTCCGCGTGCATACGCGACTTTCCCTAGGCCAATCCGCGTATACTTAGAGACATACTCTTTTTCATCATAGAATTAGCACATGCTGATTGCCTTCTGTACTCACTGTAGATACATCAGATTTCCTTCATCAAGAACATATTCTATCAAGCACAACTTCATCAAGTAAGTTGTCATCATCTTCATCAAGTGGGTCGCCTTTCAAGGACAACACTCAGCATCATATTGTCAACAAACATTATATCACATCAGATTTACATCATTTACTAAGTCCATCAAGTCAAAAATAACTTCATCAGGTGTATTGCCATCAAGGACAACACATGTCAACAGTCGCATGTCTTCATCTTCATTCAGTGGGTTGCCATCAAGGACAACACTCTGCATCATATTTCCAACAATTTTTACAATCAATAAATTTCCAATAATAGGCAAGATATGTTCCCAATATTGTAGATGTTAAATGGACACATGGATTTGAAGTTTGACATGTGTTAACTCTTATAGAAGGCACTGGCCAAGTGGAGATTCTGGAACAATGAGAATTTCGCTCCCAATGTGACCAACAAACCTATGAGTGTCAGGAAGTTATTTGCAGAGCAGCCTTGAATGGGGCTACCTACATATGCAATGCACCTATTCCCTTTAGAGGCAGTGTTGATGAACTCTCATATGATATATTATAAACTTCAAATCTTGGAAACCTTTGCAGATGAAAGTCATGAATGATTTGTCATGTTCTTTGTCTTAGGGCATGTAGCAACTGAAATGATAGGGGATGACAGACCATATTCATTAGTCATGGAGATGGTGTCCAGTTAACCAAGTCATTGGGAATGATGCCAAAATTGACCTATAAAAAATTTCCCCGTAAAGCATGAAGTCAGAATAATAATAACAATATTTTGATTGAGATGATTTACACTGTGATGGGCTAGAGATGAAGCAGAGTGGTGACGTGCATCAATCTTACAATACATTACATCATGATATATCCTCTTGATCATAATTGTTGAGGGTAGGAATTCCCATGTTCAACATATAAACAATATAATAACATGTACATAATTTAGAAAGTCGTCTATATTGGAATGTTTCCCAATATAGACATGCCTATAGATATAGTCCCATGTTGGGATGACGATCTGTATGTAAGGTCACCATATAGATGATGTGTACAACAATCCTTAAATCATAGCCCAGATGGCTGAAACTAGATCCGACTCTTCTTATCTCGTTCACTCGATCATTCGGGTACATGTCTAGCCATGCGAATATATGATTTGTAGTCAAACATGGAAAGACATTGTTCTATTACTAGCCAATGATGTGAGCTGTTAACAAACGTGAGAGAACCACCATTGATTTCAATGGTCCTCAAGGTACTATAGTACATTTCATAAGGCGTGAATAGATGATTTGATGTTGAACAACAAACAAAATATTTTGGTCAAAAGTCTAGAAGCGAGGATCTTGTCGATGCTGTAACAAGCCTCATGGTACTGGAACAGAATATTTCTAAGTGAATTTCCTAGATAATTATTTGTCTTCGACAGGAAGCCACCTTATTTCGAAACGAGAGTTACTAATTTCGGAGACAAAGTTATGACTTGATATGGAAATTTTCAAGGATGACGGTGATGATAATGAAGTTTTATGAGTATTGCAGAAGGATGAGTATTCACTGGATGAATTTTTGTGAACATATCGATGACACTGAGATGAGTTGGCAGCTTTGACCCAAAACCAAAGTGAAGGTATGATGAACCATAGGTATGAATGAACTGTCAATAATTTTACCCAACCCAAATAGTCACAATGATGGAGTGAAGTGTCATGTTCAAGAGCGACCTGCTACTGTAAAAATTTCTGTTCACTTTCCCAAATTTTCCTCGGTCATTTATCGAACAGTGCCTCTTTATTTTTTTAACAAGCTTGAGGAGGGTAACATTTTCTTTATCTATAATTCAACCCTTCGGGAAAATAATGTATCGCTATTTAATAATTTAATGAGTCTAGTGATGAATGAAACTCGATTCTTGCCATGATCGACAAGCCCATCGCTATTTTATGTTTTAACGAGATTAACGACAGTGATAGCCCAGTCCTTTTTCATATTTAGAGACTTTGAAAAAGAGGACAAAAGAAAATTCCATAAGTAATTTTTCATAAAGTTGTCGCTAAGATCCGAAAAAGTGTAAAATAATATCTAAGAGAACCTCTTTAGTCATGTTCGACCAAGGTATTCCTTTTTCATAAATAATCTATCTTAGTCTGGAAAAGGGTTAAACTTATACTGAGTAGATATCAATTCTTTTACTTTTACAAGCTTGAAAAGGCAAGTGATCGACAAGTTTTTCATATTATTGGAGTCTGAAAAGAGCTGAAAGAAGACTCCAGGGGTTCCTTTTTAGTTGTTATCAAAGTTCAAAAAAGTGATAAAAGTGCACTTCAAATCATTTTTTGTTTTTAACAAAGCTCGAAAAATAAGGAGAAAATGTATGCTTTGTGGTCAAATCATTCTTAAAATAAATCTGCACGACTAATCTGTTCATCAGTTGTAATACTTGTTCAGAACAACATCAAATGGATTAAAAATACCTATTTCATGATAAGAAACATAATAAAACCATAGTCATAGCAATAAATTCGATTTGCAAATAATTAAATGACTGTTAAAAAATGTTTTACTATTCTTTTTTACCATTCCATAGTTACCATTTGCATTTTGGAGCTCTCAACCTGATTTTTCCCCCGAACTTCAGCTGCTGATTGCGATCATTTATGTGGACAGATTTCGTTTTCGTTTGATCCAGGTTAGTGATATGAACCTCCTCTTTCCTTCAGTAATCGTTTCATTTCCAATTTCTGCAATTTGTTAGGGTTTTGGGGTCCCTAGGGCAAATTATTCCTAAAAAGAGGGAAACACACCCTTGAATGTCGAAACTTGTGTTGCATAGAAATTTAATTGAAGGTTACTTGCACACAAAACACACTATCTCTTGTTAGAGCCTGCATTGGGCAAAATCTATATTTTTGGTTTTTGCATTATCCCCAAAATTTGCCCAATTTTTTGCATTAAATTGAATCTAATGGTTCTTATGGTTTTATTTCAGGTTTCCATCAGATTACAATGGCAATTACATGGAGGGAAAGAGAACATGAAGAACAAGATATGATTTCCCTAAATGATCCAAGTACAGTAAGAGCCCTAAGAGATTGTAGACTGCTAAAGTACTTTAGGTTGTCAGGGATGAGGCAAAAAATAGAACTCTTGGAGTTCTTAGTTTGATCATGGGATCCAGATATCGAGGCATTTCATATCAAGAACCAAGTGGTTCCCATAACAGTTGAGGATGTATAATTTCTTACAGGTTTTTTGAGGAGAGGCTTGCCTATTTCACTCTCAAGGTCTATTGTTGGAGGAGAGATAGTTAGATATTATGTTTTGCAACATTGCTATCCAGGGACAAAGACAACAAAATATGGAAAGATAAACATCCGGGATGTTAGATATTTGCCTTTGAGAACTACCCTTTTCATGATCGCAAAACTTGCCGACACCGTTACACTACATGTAGTGAATAGATCGTATATGCTATACACACTAGAGTGTATGGGGCCAACAGTATTCAACTGTTCTGAAGCTGTACTTTCTTAGATAAAAGAACAATTGAACAAATCAAAGGGAAGAAGGAAGAATAAATTCAGTTATGGTTTGATCCTCATATCCTTCACCTTAGAACGGATTCCACTGATGCATCTACAACATGTGATACTGGATGTGTCTAATCCTAGGGATCTGCGGATGCAGATATGGGTAGAACTCATGAGTAGGCACGTAGGCTAATCAACTATTGTGTTCTTGACTGCATTTTTCGCTTGATTTCGATGACAGATTGTCGCCATCGACGAGTATGCATACACAGGCGTTGATTTCCGAAGAGATCCATATTTAGCATTACCAGAAGGCGCTCAGTGGGGTTTGATGGGTAAGAATGTTTTGACCATGTTTTTTATTTTTCTTAAGGTTTATACAATGTTTTTTTGTTTTTGATTTTTTCCCAAGACTAAAATAAATTTTTGATGTAATACAGATGTTTGTTGTTTTCAACCAGTAGAGAAACCAGAGCGTTAAGTAGATGTGCCAGCAAAGAGGGATTTCGGGAGAGCAGTCCTTCAGGATCTTGATATGGCTGAGACTTTGGCTGAGCTTCGTTAGCACATAGAGGGTTTGAACTTCAGGATTCCAGATTTCCAGATCTAAGAGTTACCCATGCGACTGTAGTAACATGCTATTAAGGTTCCTAACCGCTGGATGCAGTTACTGCGTTGGATAGCTAGATCTATAGCATGTTACCACGAGCACCAGTAGTTTACTTTTGACATTTTGCATACATTTTGAGGTCAAATGACCAATGTGCCTTGCGCACAATTTTTTGTAAAAACCTATAACTATCTATTTATATGATTTCAGCATTTTCCTACGTTTATTGTGAAATCCTATTCAATGATGTGAATGTTTTCTTTACATATGTTGCAAATGTCTGTATAAAACTTGATTAGCTAAAGAATCAGTCAATGTGTTCAAATTTCTGGAAATGTGTTGATATTGAATAAAATCAAAGTGTCTTTCCAAAAGTCGAACTTTTAAGAAAAATCTATGTAGTGTTGGATTTCTAACAGTATAAAAACTAGTAAGTTGTAATATCACAAGTTGTGAGTTTAACCTTATGATGATATGGTTAATTCCAAATGAAATGGTATCAGAGAGAAGTTCGATCAACGCGCTATACTCAACGATATTGTTTGTTGATCTACCAATACAAATCCCTTGAAAACTCACTAACTCGTCATTCAAAGCAAAAATGGCCCACGCTGCAGATGATAGATTCTGCGTACTACGGCTAGGACCATCAGCATATCCAACAAATGGTTCCAAATATTCAGACATCTGTAATGAAATGTAAAGTGGATTACTAACGTCAAGAAAACTCTAAAAACAAACTAAGATAGTGAATGAAAATCAACATCATATATATTCAGTATAATACAAAAAATTACTAAGCTCATTATTAAGCATAGTAACATTACAGATATAACCCATTTCTAGGCTGTGCCAACGGAATTCCATCATAATCAACCAACTCATAGGCACCCTTAGCAAGAACTCTTTTTAAAATATAGGGGCCATGCCATAATGGCTCAAATTTTCCTGTACCTATAACATCAGCTTCTTGATCATAAATAAGGACCAAGTCGCCCTCTGAGAAAATGAGAGGTTGGACATTTTTATTGTATTACACCTTTATACGCCTCTTATGTGCTTCGTTGGTCAATTGGGCTTCACGGCGCATTTCATCAAGATGGATGAGGTTAAGGAGACATGCTTCTTCTTCTTATGTGTCAGGTAACAAGTCAATTGCGAGGTTTAACGACGATATTTCACATTGGATTGGTAATATATATTCCAGACCATACACCAATTGAAAAGGAGTAAATCCAGTCGCGTTTATCATGTAGGTTCGATATGCCCGCAAGTCGGAGTACAAGATTAAATGCCAATTCATTTTACGAACTCCTATCATTCATTGAAGCATACATTTAAGAATCTTTTTGATAGCCTCAACTTGTCCATTTGATTGTGGATAATAAGGAGTGGAATTATCATGTGACAATCCTAACTTGGCAGTCAATTCAATCATCATATTGCTGCGAAAATTCTTCCCATGATCTATAACTATAGCCTGTGGGACTCCAAACCATGCAATAATATGATTAAAGAAAAAAAATGCAGCTGTCTGTCTTATGTTGTTGAATGTAGGCATCACTTCGGCCCATTTCGTAAAGTAGTCGACTGCAACAATAATATAACCATGCCCCCCAGACGAACGAGGGTTACAGGTCATGAAGTCAATACCCCATTACAAAAATTGTCCCACAGAGACAACATGATGCATTTGCGTTGGAAATTTTCAGATTTTATGATTAAAAATATGGTGCACATGGCAACTTCTGACTGTGAGGATGTAGTCTCAAAACATTGTAGGTCAAAAGTAACTGGCGCAGAGTATTTTCTGCGCGGTAGCATATCCAGATAAATGTCCACCACAAGCCCCAACATGACAATGATTTAAAACCTTTTCGGCCTCCTCATGAGTGAGGCACCTCCTTAAAATGGTATCGACACCACAATGATAAAGTGTATCGCCGACGATCAGATAACCTTTTGCTTGGTATCGAATACGTCGTTGTTCAGAGCGAGAGGTATCAGGTTGAAAAGTTTTAGTTTGGAGATAAATGATGAAATATCCATACCAAGGATTAGATGATCTGATCAGAAACAAAGACTTTTCAGGAATTGATGGTTCTGACGTAGTTGCAGTACTATCAGAGGGAAGGTCATAGAGAAGCTCAGCCAAAACTAAAGAATTCTTTGACTTGGACTTGATGAATTCTAAATAAAATTCCTGTAAAATGACAATCCATTTTGAACATTTTCCCCCCAACAATTGACGTGATAATATATAAGTCATGGGGTTGCAATCCAAACTGACAGTGGTCGTTTAGAGAAGGATATAGTGGCAAAATATTTGAACAAATTGAATAGCTGCCAAGGCAAGCTTTTCTACATACGAATACTTAACTTCCGTATCATTGAGATTACAACTCAAATAATAGATCAGATGTTCAATTCCAACTTCTACTTGGACCAAAACCATAGCAATGATCATGTCAGCCGTGGCGATATATAGGAAATAATAATTTTGATAATTAGGGGGTACATTAATGACGCTCGAAAAAGAGTATCCTTGACAACATCAAAAGAAGCTTGTGCAACTTGGTCCCAATGGAAGGGAACCCCCTTTTTCAATAGTTGAGTAAGTCCTTTAGCCATTTCGGTGTAGTTTGGAATGAACCTTCGTAGGAAGTTATCCTTTCCTTGAACTTTCTATATCTGAAGTAAATTTGATGGCACAGGAAAATCAAGAATGGCCTGAAACTTCAATGGGTCAATTCGAATTCCTTCTTTTGAGACTACAAATCCAAGAAAATTACCATAACCAACAAAAAACACACATTTATGTGGATTGAGGCATATTTTGTAGTGTCGGTAGCGTAAAAAGATGGCTCTCAAGTGCATCAGGTGAACAATCTTATTTCATGAATGCGTTGGTAAATCATCTAGATAAGGTTGAACAATGTGCTTGATGTCATTGAAAGCATAGTCCATTGCTCTTTGAAAAGTTTCCCCAACATTCTTTAAACCAAGCAAAAGTTTCCTATAAGCGAATGTGCCCCAGGGACATATGAATGGTGTATTATGTTGATCCTCTGGGTAGATATTGATTTTATTGTAGTTGGAAAATCCATCCATAAACGAAAATATTTTGCATCCAACACAATCGTCAATAATATAGTCGATAAAGGGAGTAGGATAGTTTTCTTTTGGACAAGCAAGATTGACATCCCGATAATCGACACACACTCTAATAATTCCTTGCTTTTTCATGACAGGAACGATGTTGGAAACCCACTCAGTCAATGAAATAGGGTATATGAAACCAACACGCAAAAGTTTTTCAACTTATACTTTGGTGGCAGTGGCTTTCTTCGAATGAACAGGACGAAGCCGTTGATGCACTGGTTTGACATCAAGATACATATTTATAGTGTGTTCAACAATACTAGTATCTATGCCTGGAATTTCATCGTAAGACTAGAAAAATACATCACAAAATTCATGAAATAGAGAGCGATATGTTTCGAGTTCTGATGGAGAACAAGATACACCAACATGAATATTTTATACAATGCTAGGTTTGGTTGAAATATCTATAGAAATGGTTTCTTCAATATTTGACAGATTTCTCTCGGAATCGATTGCATTAATAGGTAAAGAATTTGAAAATAATTTTTGATTGATTGGTGATATAGTTCACTAAGATAGTTTTTATTCATAATCAAGAATATGGGAATGATGATGACAATCTTCCCATGGTTCTCCTTCTGACATCGTAGCTTCTAGAATATTCTCATCTGTCAAGAAAATTGAGGAAAAAGGATCAGAAGGAGTACCAAAATCGAAGGAACGATCAACCCAAACACTCGGTGACGATGATTTTGGATTCATCGCCCAAGCCAGATAGATTGATTGCTATGGCAGTTCAATAGGGTTGGGTGGCATAAACTCATCCAACGTAAAAATTTTAGAATCACTCGTACTCTCCCTTAAGCCAGATGGAGTGGAAGATATCATGTAGCAGGTCTCTATACTTGCAATTTTTGCTGACGTCGCAGGCAGTGGTAATGCAAAGGTTCCCATGAGAGTGGAATCCTTTAAGAGTCCTACACAAATGTTCTGAAGTGCTAGTTGGGGTGCACGAATGAACAGAATGCTTCCAGTTACCTGCAAAGCGGAGGCAAATAAGGATAAATGATTAATGAATATTATAGTACCTTTATATGGAAAGGTAATCATTCTGAAATATGTAGAAACAATTGCAATCATTGCATATACCCATGACCTTCAAAGTAGAATATTATAGTCAAGTGGTCCGTCAACAACCTCGACATCAACATTCACTATTTCCCCCCCTAGTTCAACATGCAGGTTATTAATAAAACCACAAGGCTTATATGTACGTCCATAAAAAGCCTTCAACATCATTGATGATTGTGGTAAGCGCGGCGAGCCAAGTGACTTCCAACAATTTAGAGACATAATGCATGTAGATTCTCCCTCATCAATAATAGTGCGATGAACAAGGTGATTGAGAATATTTACTTGTATGGAGAATGCCAATTCTGTTGGTAGTTGTGGCACATAGCTCGTATGATTAAATATGACAATATTAGAATCAGTCGGATCAATTCCACCAATAACCAAAAATAAAGCCTGTTTTTGGGAGGGACAATTTTGTAATACCTCGAGAGCAGACATAGCTAAAGGGGATTGAGCCAAATATTCAACTATATTATAATTTTTTGTAGCTCTTTCTTAAGGATTATATGTCGATTTGTGAATTACTTCCTTTGGTGGATTGATTGTCAATTCCATAATAGTAGTAGGCAGTACTGATTCCGTAGACGGATTCGTAATCGAGGTAGTAGGTTGATCAATGGCTTGACTATCATAATATTTATTATGCATTGATACCAAAATATCTATTGCAGGTTTTGTGATGGATAACATAAGTACTTGGGAACTAGAAGCTGGATCCGTAGCAACCATGTTTGTGTCCGGAATAGGAAATGGGTCTGTCAACACAGCTGACGCATGGGAAGTCTTGATGATTTTTGAGAATTAAACGTGGTGAGAAAAATCCCTAACAAAGTGTTCCTCATTACAGATTATGCATGGATAATGAGGTTTCCTAGGTTGAGACGATTGATTAGATGATTTTTCCTGCCAGTTAGAAGTTTTCCTTTTCTTAGATTTCCCTTTTTCTTACTTCCGAGATGCTTGTCACTTTTGCCTTTGTCAAATGACACGACATTAATTTCGGAAGAAGGTGCAAGATCAGATGAAGTAGTATGATGTGTGCTTGCAGTACTAATCCAGCCGTCTCTGGCATGAGAGTCCTTTAATTTAGGATGAATAGTAAAATTATATCTCGGCGAGTTTGGAATTTTTTCATAGAGCGTGCCAGACTGAGTATAAATCAAGTCTAAATATTGGGCATGAGTGATAAATTTCTCTTCTGTGATGATGCCACCTTTAGCCACATCCTCAATTATAGATGGTAACAGGGACTTAATGAACCATTCAACAAGGAGTTGATCCGGAATAAATGTCTTAACCATTCTACGACGACGACGCCACTCATGGATATGATCAGAAATGTGAGTAGCATTAGTTTGTTTGAAATTGGTCAAGAGTTCCATTCTAGTTTCATATCGTATGTGTTAGCTCCCTATAATTTGCAATATTGGAAAAGTTAAACTGCAGAGAGAACACTATTTCAACCACTTTGGGATTCTAGGATATAGCCCTCCTGAATCCAGAGAGTGATCTCTCCAATAAAGTGAAAAGATTGATTTATATTTAAGGTTTTGAGTATGATATTAGGCTAGTTATGAAGAATGAGGGTTTTTGTTTGTTTTGGATGGTTGAGCATGATTATTGTTTGAGTGGAAAGTCCTAAATGGAAAGAGTTTCAAAGGTGTGAAGTTGCAAGCAATAAGAATAAGATTTGGCTAAAAGATAGATATAATGCTAGTTTTTAGTACATTGGGCTATGGAGTCATAGTAGGGCTTTAATTGAGCAACAACTTCAAGAGTGATCCAAGGGGAAAGTAATCTATATCACAAGATATTTTGAGATAAAATGATGGAATGGAAACAATAAAAGTGTTGGAGGGGTGGAAACAGATAATAATTTCAACAAGGATTTATAGTCTATCTAAACAAGAAAATCCTCTTAAGTAATTGTTTAAAACCAACCAAGAACAGGGCTCACCATAAATTTCTTGGGCAAGTTCATATTAAAGTAACTCAATAGACAAAAATCCAGTAATCCACATAATTACCTTCAGAAAGTATGAAAACACATAAGAGAAACAAAATGCAACTTAAGATCAGATAAGATACTTTTAAACCTAGTCTGCTTTTAGCCAACACTTAGGGAAACTTTCAGAACTACCTTTGGAGAATAGAAGCTAGAAAACAGGGCACACCATCACTTTTCTAGTCTAACTTTACTAAGAAGATAATGAAAATCACATTCAAGAATAATTTTTAAAGAAAACAATAGGACGAGGGAATGCCAACATTCCTAACTGCTTAAAATGTATTGAATCATTCGTAAATAAACAAATTAGAGGAAAACATTGAGATAAAGCTTATCAATCAGAGAAGGGTACTGTAAACAATAAATGCTAACTATATGCTTACTGTTGTTTATCAGAGAATTAATGGACAAAATGGCATACACAATAGGAAAACAATTACACGGAAAGGAGCACTTCACTAGTGATATAGACCAGGAACCCAAGAAACAGCTTGTTATTGATGTCAAACTAGTTACAATCTTCAGGTCCAATGTTTTAGTTCAGCAATCATCTTCACTTCTTAGCCTAACTATTCTATCACAAATAGAGCTTCAAGAGCCTTTGAACACTATTTACAGGTAGAAATTTCGAGCACAACTATATTTCAAAGTTCTACAACCAACATTGTTTCATCTCCTACAGAAGTATTTATAGAAGAAATGAGGAGGTGGGATGGGATAAAATATCTCCCAGGTTAAATTAATACAGATAAATGCTTCTCGGCCTTTGAGGGGCTTAATGGAGAAGTTTACAGATATTTTCTCTGTATTAATTGTTATACATTAAAAATTAAGCTCGGAGGAAGCTTTTGTTGACTTTTAGGCTCTGTGTCATGTTGTTATAACTCTGCTAATATTTTTTGCATTAAGTTCCTTTGGCTAAATTAACTATTCGGCTGCGTTGAGGCAAATATCTTCTTTTTTTATCATAACTCGGCCTCTGTTGAATGCTTTGAGGCTGCAGGTGGAATTAGGTAGATGAGAGGAATCAATTAGCCTCTTATGTGGCAGTGGAGGCTCTCTCTCTGATAGATATTATTGATTTGCCTTTAACTATGTTTAATTTAATGGATTAGGATTTTGATAGTCAATCTTAGCTGTAATCCATTAAACTGTGCAATTAACCTTTAATCTTCAATCCTGTCATGGTTAGGTCTTCAACACTGATACTCTTTGATTTGATTTAATCATATTGTGTCTTGTTGATGTGTAGGTGTTTAAAAGGGATTTAGACTGGCATCAGTGCTCATGAGGCACTGACGAAACATGATGGTTGAACCCTGCAAGACAGATACTCTTTAATAAACAAAATCCTGGAGGATCTTCATCCTCGTCTTTAATTTTCCTTTAATCATTTGAAAATCTTTTAAATCCTGCACAATACAATAAAAATTAGAAAATCCTACGTTATTGGGTAAAAAACTGCTTTGGAGGTTCCGGTTAGGAGCATGGACGTTGGATGACAGAATCCAATGGTGAAGATTGCACGTAGAAGGTCAAAATGAAAGTCATCCAACGATGAAGATTGTGCGTAGAAGGTCAAAAGGAGAGCGGTGGAGTGAATGGTGGGGTCTTTAAGTCAGATCCGTTGATATTGCAAAGATCAATAGTGGGGAGCGACCGAGGAGACATAATGGAGAAGGGCCGCTTATTGATGAAAGCAAAATAAATACAAAGGAAATGGGGTTAAAATCCTTTGGCGGAAAGAATTACATGGAAAGGAAATTTGGGGTTTCGGGATGATCGTGGGTCATCAGATCATATTGGACCCCGAGATCAACGACCGAGATTGCTCATTGAAATCCTTTAGTGAAGGCGGAGGGCGATAGTGTAATGGGAGATTAGATCTAAGTTGTTGATCTGTAGAGATCAATGGCGGGAAGTGCACGTGATAAAACATAACACAAAATGAGGAAGGTGGTTTTGAGAGGGAAAACTGCGGGTTTCGCGTGGCCAAAAGAGGGATAGGTGGTTTCACCTTTTCGAATGCGATATGTGTTCCCACCCGACATGTGGCATTTTAAAACAGCTTATATCGTGTAGCCCTTGGGAAATTAACCTTCACGCTTGAAGTTACGCGAAAACGTGCGTCAACTGTTGGATCTAGGGTCTCAGATCTAACGGTGAGGAGTGAGCGCGATATTGGATAGATGCGCGGGCGGATAAGTGGCAGGGTGGTTTTATTCTGAGCCGTTAGATCAAAGATTTGGATGGCTTAGATCAAGTCTGGAGGGAAGCAGGACCCACAGGGGTCGGGCCTGTCAGAGTTATTATGGGATGTTGGATGTGCAGGATCAACGGATGAGATTTAATCTAGGGCTGAATGGAAAAATTAACAAAGCGGAGGAAGAGTTAATATGGGTCGTTGATCTGCAGAGATCAACAGCTGGGATTTGCTTAAAAAACATCATAAAGTGGGGCTGCATGTTTTTTAACCAAGGTTGGGAGGAAATATTTGGACCATCTGATCTGGACACGTGGATGGCCCAGATGCAGTCGGAGCTTCGCGATTGGCGGGGCAATGGACACGGGAACACTGAAGTGATTGACTGTGGGTCGTCGATCTGCATATTAGATCGACGGTGGAGGATGAATTGGGGAGTGGCCAATCGCAAGGGGAGCAATAAAATATTACAATGCACGAATGAAATCTCTCGATGCGATAATGCACAGGCCATTGATTGGTTCAAGATCAACAGTGAGGGGAAAAGGTGGAAGAAATG
Source organism: Pinus albicaulis (assembly GCA_034641835.2). Taxonomy (NCBI): domain Eukaryota; kingdom Viridiplantae; phylum Streptophyta; class Pinopsida; order Pinales; family Pinaceae; genus Pinus; species Pinus albicaulis. Next base: position 35,014,566 of record MU968359.1, read on the forward strand.
AACGGCGGGCCCCTCTATAATATAAAAAAGGTGGAGTTTAATAAAAAAAAATGGTTTAATGGCTCGGGGTAGGTTATATATATCTCACTTGGTGCCCGATTGTAGGGCCTTAGATATATAAACAAGTGAACAGGACCGGGGCTTTATATGCAAGGTGCCAATCGGAATCGGGAGGAAGGAGCAGGCTTTTCAATCTACCCATTAGAAATTCTCCAATGCGATAGATTTTTGATCGGGTTTTAAGATCAACGGTGTTTATTAATAAAAAATATTGCTCTGGCGCGCTTAGTTAAAAACTTAGGAAAAATGGGTTTTCTGAATATACAAAGGGAAAAGTGATTGGGAATGGTTTGTATAATATGTTAAGCGCCGGATGCGAGCTCTGTGGTTATATGGAGCGGTAGAAGACTCGAGCTTATAAACAAAGGGATAATCGCATCGAAACTTTTTGTTAACACAAACAAACACGCGCATTGAATTTTTTCTGATGCGATAGGTGCCGAAAGGGTTTAGAACTTGGTTCTAGCGCCAGGGCATATGTGGGGAAGTGGTTTAGGTCTTATCCCAAAGGGGCTTAAGCCTTAGTGCAAAAATTTGTATTTTAATGATTTTTTCAGGGTTTTCTGATGGATTTGATGGTTTCAGCAAAGTTCAAAAGTGAGTTTTAAACTTTGTAAAAGGATTTTCATGAAGGGGAAAGGGGAAAAAATGAAAAATAGAAGAATTTTATGGGGGAAAGAGGGAATAAAATGAAGGTTAGTTTTGAGTGGAGGGAGGGGAAAAATGAGGTTTTGCAGCAGTCTTTTCTTCATGGAAAAAAGCAGATTTTCAGAGTTTATAATGGAAACAATAGTGAAGATTTAAACAAAGGGCATGATGTATTCATGAGTCTTCAAGAGATAACATTTTTAGCAATAAAACTGTTTCTTGAAGGCTCAAAAAAAGATTTAGCCACCTTTTGATATAACAAATTTTATAGGTGGCTAACATTCGCTCCACTTGGGGATGGTGCCTTCTTGAAGGCATCAAGAACTTCATAATTGCATGCTTTGGAGGCTGATCAGTGCCTTATCCATTAGGCTGCAACCTTCTTTACTTGGATGGTCTTCTTTTGTTCTGAAAATATTAGTAGTTATGAAAAATAATGGATTTTCATCAACACAAGATTTCTACCTACCCAATCCTATTGATCTAACATTTTTTCTTCTTTAGAGTGTGCTTGGATTGACAAACTCTTTTACAACATTTTACTCTTTTGAAAGAAAAAAATCTAATCTATTTCTACTTTTTATTTCTCCATGAACTCAGATTAAACAGTTGAGTCCATATGTTTCTCTACCTAGCTAATAATATGTTAGGATTAAACAGTCTAACAGATTTTTATTCTCTAATTTCTAATACAGAAATTTAAAAGCATACAAGTCAAGATTGAATAGTTTAACTTGTTGCTGATCTATGGGATAAAAAAAAAGTTGCACATAGAAATTATTTTACAAAAAATTAAATCAAAATGGAAGGCTTCAGATCTCAAAGTTCAAAGCACGACCTTCTCTTTTCTTTAGCTCTGTTTTTTGAATTTACTCGAGTTGTTTCTTCGTTGTTCTCTGGTTCAGATTTTGAGCTAATTAGAACCGGTTTTACCTTTGTTTTGACTCAGAAATTAGAACATATAGGAGTCATTCTTCTTTTGGACACTTAGGTTCAGATTTTGAGCTTGTTTGAACCTTTAATTTATAGCTTAATCTACCTAACTGATAAGCCAAGATTAAACTGTTTGGCAAATCGAATTCACCAACCTATCAGTAGTTAATTTGAAACTAATTAGTCATGATTAGGCTGTATGAATAACTAGGAGTGTGTTTTCCAGAAGTGGCATTTGAGCTTGCACACTTTCATACTTTCTTTCTCTTTTTTGGTATGGGGATGTACCTTTCTTGTTTTTACAAGCTGCCCTCTTTTATCTCTCTTCTATTGTTTTTCGTATTTTTCCTTTTCTCTTCAAGATGAAAATCAACAACTAACTGAAATGCTCAAAGGATGAGCTTATTGCTATTCCTATCTAACCTATTCTAACTTGGAATATTTACACTCTTAACCTACAAACTCTCTTTTCCAATACATCCAGTCAATCAGATGGTTCCATGACTGGTCTTTGCTCATCTCTTTGAGCATGCTGGATAGGCAGGGCCACTCCCATGATCTTTGTTTCTTGACAGCAGCTCTCGAAAATCTTGTTGCACTTGGTGATATACTGTTGTCCGCAACCTTTATCCCTTCTTCAGATGTCTTTAGGAAATCATCATAGGGATCTTGAAATAATGCCTGGTTAGAACTATTTGAAAGATAGGTTTCAACCAGGATTATCTCTTTCTTTTCCACTGGATCAAGGCGAAGATTTCTTTGAGAAATAAAAACTTCCTTATCTTCATTATTATCTGAACTGGGGGACTCATCATACATTGCAGTGTTGTCCTCTAGAAGTCCTGGTGTGTTCTATTTTAGTGGACAACACTCTATGAAGAGGTTATCATATTCTTGGGAAGCATCATCAATATATAGATCTAAGTTAGGAGAATCATTAATATAAGTAATACTACCAATCAAAAATACTGGGTCATCAGAAGGTCCTTCTTTATTTTGATCTATAAAAGCACTTTCTAGGTCTGTACCACAAACTTCTCTATGTGAATGGGCAAGAGTATTTGTTTTCTAAAAAGTTTCAGAGAGCGGTTGTTTATTAATGGTCTGATATATTCCTTTTTCTGTCAATCGGGAAAATGTTTCCATGTTCCTTTGAACAGGAGTACAACAGTTCTCTCTCTCTTGTGAAGACTTATTTTGAGGTTGGATGTCTTCTTGAGCCTCAAATATAAGGGATGATGAACCGTTATTTGGGTTTTCATAGGTATCTTGAGGAACGTCCTTTATTTCTTGGATTTCTTCCTCAAATGATTCATCTATATTTTTATAATTTTTCAATAAGATATTAAATTCATGAATGGCTGTTAAAATATCTTCAGGATTCATTTCTTCAAGAGCTTCATCATTATCTATAATGTGTTGGGTGATGTTTTGTGATGGATCATAATATATTGTGCCCCTTGATAACGATGTAGAGTTTCCTTTATATTTCTCATAAAACACATATTCAAGGTCCTTTAAAGAAAACAAACTACCAGATCTCAAGCATTCATTCCAATCCATAGATTTTTCTTCTAATGTTAACATGAACATTTTCATTAGGAAATCTTCATGCCATTCAACCTTTAACCTTCGTACATGTATGTGAAATTTGATGAGGTGTAATAAAGGGTCATCAACATTTTCACCTTGAAAAACATGCAGGCTGTTATACCAATTCACCTGGGGCATCTTATGTGGAAGCCCATGGATATGATCTCTACTCATTGGGGCATATCTTCGTTGTATCCTTGGAATCATGTTTGTAAATCAAGAAAGAGGTTACTGTGTCTATTCAACCAATTCATATTCTTCTACCAGTGGAGTCATTTGTTTTTTTAAGTGTTGTGGAGTTGCCAGGTGGATGTTTTAAATTTTTTCTGCCCACCAACAGTATGATTGGGTTTTCTCAATACATTCCCAAAGGAGTATACAAATATTGGAAGGGTAATAGGCCTATTGGAGGCTAGTGGAGTCACCAGGTGGAAGTTTTTAGCTCTTTTGGAGGTAAAAATTTTTATGGTCCACCACCATGTACCAATATAAAACATTTTTGGGTCTTTTCTGAGTTTTTATAGTTGTTTGAAAGACTAATGAATCTATAAGAGCTTGCTAGGCCACTATGAACTCAGTATGTCCCCAGTGGAGTCGCTAGAGATGTTAGCTCCCTGTAATTTGCAATATTGGCAAAGTCAAACTACAGAGAGAACACTATTTCAACCACTTTGGGATTCTAGGATCTAGCCCTCCTGAATCCGGAGAGGTATATCTCCACTAAAGTGCAAATATTGATTTATCTTTAAGGTTTTGGGTATGATATTAGGCTATTTATGAAGAATGAGGGTTTTTTTTTTTTTTTGGATGGTTGAGCATGATTATTATTTGAGTGGAAATTCCTAAATGGAAAGAGTTTCAAAGGTGTGAAGTTGCAAGAAATCAGAACAAGCTTTGGCTAAAAGATAGATATAACACTGGTTTTTAGTCCATTGGGCTATGGAGTCATAGTAGGGCTTTAATTGAGCAACAAATTCAAGAGTGATCCAAGGGGAAAGTCATATATATCACAAGATATTTCGAGATAAAATGATGGAATGGAAACAATAAAAGTGTTGGAGGGGTGGAAACAGATAATAATTTAAACAAGGATTTATAGTCTATCCAAACAAGAAAAGCCTCTTAAGTAACTGTTTAAAACCAACCAAGAACAGGGCTCACCATAAATTTCTTGGGCAAGTTCGTATTAAAGCAACTCAATAGACAACTATCCAGTAATCTGCATAATTACCTTCAGAAAGTATGAAAAAACATAAGAGAAACAAAATGCAACTTAAGATCAGATAAGGTACTTTTAAACCTAGTCTGCTTTCAGCCAACACTTAGGGAAACTTTCAAAACTACCTTTGGAGAATAGAAGCTAGAAAACAGGGCACACCATCACTTTTATAGTCTAACTTTACTAAGCAGATAATGAAAATCACATTCAAGAATAATGTTTAAAGCAAACAGTAGGACGAGGGAACACCAGCATTCATAACTGCTTAAACTGTATTGAATCATTCTTAAATAAAAAAATTAGAGGAAAACATTGAGATAAAGCTTATCAGTCAGAGAAGGGTACTGTAAACAGTAAATCCTAACTCTATGCTTGTTGTTCTTTATCAGAGAATTAATGGACAAAATGGCATACATAATAGGAAAACAATTACACAGAAAGGAGCACCTCACCAGTGATATAGACTAGGATCCCAAGAAACAGCTTGTTATTGATGTCAAACCAGTTAAAATCTTTAGGTCCAATGTTTCAGTTCAGCAATCATCTTCACTTCTCAGCCTAACTATTCTATCACAAACAGAGCTTCAAGAGCCTTTGAACACTATTTACAGGTAGAAATTTCGAGCACAAGTATATTTCAAAGTTCTGCAACCAAAATTGTTTCATCTCCTACAGAAGTATTTATAGAAGAAATGAGGAGATGGGATGGGATAAAAGATCTCCCAAGTTCAATTAATACAGATAAATGCTTCTCGGCTTTTGAGGGGCTCAATGGAAAAGTTTACAGATATTCGCTCTGTATTAATTGGTATACATTAATAATTAAGCTTTGTGGAAGCTTTTGTTGACTTTTAGGCTCTGTGTCATGTTGTAATAACTCTGATGATATTTTTTGCATTAAGTTCCTTTGGCTGAATTAACTATTTGGTTGCGCTGAGGAAAATATCTTCTTTTCTGATCATAATTCGGCCTCTGTTGAATGCTTTGAGGCTATAGGTAGCATTAGGTAGCTAAGAGGAATCAATTAGCCTCTTATGTGGCAGTGAAAGCTCTCTGTCTGATAGATATTATTGATTTTCCTTTAACTGTGTTTAATTTAACGGATTAGGCTTTTGATAGTCGATGTTAGTTGTAATCCATTAAACTGTGGAATTAACCTTTAATATTCAATCCTGCCGTGGTTAGGTCTTCAACACTGATACTCTTTGATTTGATTTAATCATACTATGTATTGTTGATGTGTGGGTGTTTACAGGGCCTTTAGACTGGCATCAGTGCTCATGAGGCAATGACGAAACATGATGGCTGAACCCTGCAAGACGGATACTCCTTAATAAATGAAAGCCTGGAGGATCATCATCCTCGGCTTAACTTTTCCTTTAATCATTTGAAAATATTTTAAATGCTGCAAAATACAATAAAAATTATAAAATCATACGTTATTGGGTAAAAAAATTCTATGGAGGTTTCGGTTAGGAGCATTTCCATTGGATGACAACATCCAATGGCGAAGATTGCGCATAGAAGGTCAAAATGAGAGTGTTGGAGTGAATGTCGGGGTCTTTAAGTCAGATCCGTTGACATTGCAAAGATCAATGGGGGGGAGCGATCGGGGAGACATAATGGAGAAGGGCTGCTTATTGATGAAAACAAAATAAATACAAAGGAAATGGGGTTAAAATCCTTTGGCGTAAAGAATTACATGGAAATGAAATTTGGGGTTTCGGGATGATCGTGGGTCGTTGGATCATATTGGACCCCAAGATCAACGACAGAGATTTCTCGTTGAAATCATTTGGTGAAGGCGAAGGGCGATAGTGTAATGGAAGATTAGATCTAAGCCGTTGATACACAGAGATCAACGCCGGGGAGCGCACGCGATAAAACATAACACAAAATGAGGAAGGCGGTTTCGGGAGGGAAAATCGCAGGTTTCACATGGCCAAAAGAGGGATAGGCAGTTTCAACTTTTCGAACGCAATATGCGTTCCCACCCGACACGTGGCATTTGAAAACAAATTATATCATGCAACCCTTAGGAAATTAACCTTCGCGCTTGAAGTTACGCGAAAACGCTCGTTAACCTCTGGATCTAGGGTCTCAGATCTAATGGTGAGGAGTGAGCATGATATTGGATAGATGCGCGGGTGGATAAGTGGTAGGGTGGTTTTTTTCAGAGCCATTGAATCAAATATTTGGATGGCTTAGATCAAGTCTGGAGGGAAGCAGGACCCACAGGGGTCGAGCCTATCAGATTTATTATGGGCCGTTGGATGTGCTGGATCAACGACTGAGATTTAATCTGGGGCTGAATGGAAAAATGAACAAAGCGGAGGAAGAGTTAATATGGGATGTTGATCTACGAAGATCAACGACTGGGATTTGCTTAAAAAACATTATAAAGCGGGGCTACATGTTTTTTAACCAAGGTCGGGAGGAAAGATCTGGACCGTCCAATCTGGACACGTGGACGGTTCAGATGCAATCGGAGCTTCGCGATTGGCGGGGCAATGGACACGAGAGCGCCGAAGCGATTGACTGTGGGCCGTCAATCTACAGATCAGATCGATGGTGGAGGATGAATCGGGGAGTGGCCAATCGGAAGGGGAGCAATAAAATATTACAATGCACCAATGAAATCTCCCGATGCGATAATGCACAGACCGTTGATTGGTCCAAGATCAACGGTGGGGGGAAAAGGTCGAACCAATGAATGGTGGGCCCCTATATAATATAAAAAAGGTGGAGTTTAATAAAAAACAAAGGTTTAATGGCTGGGGGCGGGTTATATATATGTGACTTGGCGCCCGATTGTGGGGCCTTGGATATATGAACAAGTGAACGGGAGCGGAGCTTTATATGCAAGATGCCAATTAGAATTGGGAGGAAGGAGCAGGATTTTCAATCTACCCATTAGAAATTCTCTAATACGATAGATCATTGATCGGGTTTTAAGATCAACGATGTTTATTAATTAAAAAGATTGCACTGGCGCTTTTAGTTAAAAACTTAGGAAAAATGGGTTTTATGAATATACAAAGGGAAAAAGTGATCGGGAATGGTTTGTATAATATGTTAAGCACTGGATGTAGGCTCTATGGTTATATGAAGTGGTAGCAGACTCAAGCTTATAACCAAAGGGCTAATCGCATCGGAACTTTTTTTTAACACAAACAAACGCGCGCATTGATTTGTTTCCGATGTGATAGGCGCCAAAAGGGTTTAGCACTTGGTTCTAGCGCTAGGGAATATGTGGGGAAGTGGTTTAGGTCTTATCCCAAAGGGGCTTAAGCCTTAGTGCAAAAAAGTGTATTTTTATGATTTTTTCAGGGTTTTCTGATGGATTTGGGGGTTTCGGCAAAGTTCAAAAGTGAGTTTTAAATTTTGTAAGAGGATTTTCATGAAGGGGAAAGGGGAAAAAATGAAAAATAGAAGAATTTTATGGGGGAAAGAGGGAATAAAATGAAGGTTAGTTTTGAGTGGAGGGAGGGGAAAAATTGAGTTTTGCAACAGTATTTTCTTCATGGAAAACAACGGATTTTCAGAGTTTATAATGGAAACAGCAGTGAAGATTTAAACAAAGGGCATGATGTCTTCACGAGTCTTGAAGAGATAACATTTTTAGCAACAAAACTGTTTCTTGAAGGCTTAAAAAATTATTTAGCCACCTTTTGATATAACAAATTTTATAGGTGGCTAACAGTGGCTCCACTTGGGGATGGTGCCTTCTTGAAGGCATCAAGAACTTCAGAATTGCATTCTTTGGAGGCTGATCAGTGCCTTATCAATTGGGCTGCAAATTTCTTTACTTGGATGGTCTTCTTTTTCTCTGAAAATATTAGCAACTATGAAAAATAATGGATTTTCATCAACACAAGCTTTCTACCTACCCAATTCTACTGATCTAACATTTTTTCTTCTTTAGAGTGCACCTGGATTGGCAAACTCTTTTACAACATTTTATTCTTTTGAAAGAAAAAAATCTAATATATTTCTACTTCTTATTTCTCCATGAACTCAGATTAAACAGTTCAGTCCATATGCTTCTCTACCTAGCTAATAATTTGTTAGGATTAAACAGTCTAACAAATTTTTATTCTCTAATTTCTAAAACGGAAATTTAAAAGCATACAAGTCAGGATTGAACAGTCTAACTTGTTGCTGATCTATGGCATAAAAAACAAGCTGCACATAGACATTATTTTACAAAAAATTAAATCAAAATGGAAGGCTTAAGATCTGAAAGTTCAAAGCACGACCTTCTCTTTTCTTTAGCTCTGTTTTTTGAATTTATTCGAGTTGTTTCTTCCTTGTTCTCTGGTTCAGATTTTGAGCTAATTAGAACCAGTTTTACCTTTGTTTTGGCTCAGAAATTAGAAAAGATGGGATTCATTCTTCTTTTGGACACTTATGTTCAAATTTTGAGCTTGTTTGAACCTTTAATTTCTAGCCTAATCTACCTAACTGATAAGCAAAGATTAAACTGTTTGGAAAATTGAATTCACTAACCTATCAGCAGTCAATTTAAAACTAATTAATCATGATTAGGTTGTATGACTAACTAGGAGTTTGTTTTTCAGGAGTGGCATTTGAGCTTGCACACTTTCAGACTTTGTTTCTCTTTTTTGGTATGGGGCTGTACCTTTCTTGTTTTTACAATCTGCCCTCTTTTCTCTCTCTTCTATTGTTTTTCATATTTTTCTTTTTCTCTTCAACAAAAAAATCAACAACTAACTGAAACTCTCAAAGGTTGAGCTTATTTCTATTCCTATCTAACCTATTCTAACTTGGAATATTTACACTCTTAACCTACAAACTCTCTTTTCCAATACATCCAGTCAATCCGATGGTTCCATTACTGGTCTTTGCTCATCTCTTTGAACATGTTGGATAGGTAGGGCCACTCCCATGCTCTCTGTTTCTTGACAGTGGCTGTGGAAAATATTGTTGCACTTGGTGATATACTACTGTCTACAACCTTTATCCCTTCTTCAGATGTCTTCAGAAAATCATCATAGGAATCTTGAAATAATGCCTGGTTAGAAGTATTTGAAAGATAGGCTTCAACCAGGATTATCTCTTTCTTTTCCACTGGATCAAGGCGAAGATTTCTTTGAGAAAGAAAAACTTCTTTATATTCATTATTATTTGAACTGGAGGACTCATCATACACTGCAGTGGTGTGTTCTATTTTAGTGAAATGCACTCTGTGAATAGGTTATCATATTATTGAGCAGGGGTATGTTCTATTTCTTCCTCATTTTCAAGAGAAGGCTCCTTGATTTCAATCTGCTCAAAACAATTTCCATTGCTTTCCTCCTCAACCTTTGAGTTGAAAGTCTGTTGAATCCCAAATCACATGGAAACTATTACTGATGGTCTGAAATGAAGTAGAGCAAATATCCAATGAATCTTTGCTTCATTCCAAAATTTCATAAATAGTCTGCACTGGCTCATTACTTCTTTGAAGGGGATGATCTTCCTCCCATAAATCTGGTAATGATGGTCCTACAAAATTAACTTCTATTTGGGAAGCATCATCACTAGATAGATCTAAGTTAGGAGAATCATTAATATAAGTAATACTACCAATCAAAAATATTAGGTCATCAGCAAGTCCTTCTTTATTCTGATCTACAAAAGCACTTTCTAAGTCTGTACCACAAAGTTCTCAATGTGAATGGGAAAGAGTATTTGTTTTGTAAAAAGTTTCAGAGAGCAGCTCTTTATTAATAGTTTGATCTATTCCTTTTTCTGTCAAATGGGAAAATGTTTCCATGTTCCTTTGAACAGGAGTATAGCAGTTCTTTGTCTCTTGTGAAGACTGATTTTGAGGTTGGATGTCTTCTTGAGCCTCAGCTATAAGGGATGATGAATCATTATTTGGGTTTTCAGGGGTATCTTGAGGAATTTCCTTTATTTCTTGGTTTATTTCTTCCTCAAATTATTCATCTATATTTTTATAATTTTTCAATAAGATATTAAATTCGTGAATGGCATTTAAAAGATCTTAAGGATGCATTTCTTCCAGAGCTTCATCATTATCTATAATTTGTTGGGTGATGTTTTATGATGGATCATAATATATTGTGCCCCTTGATAACGATGTAGATTTTCCTTTATATTTCTCATAAAACATATATTCAAGGTCCTTTAAAGAAAACAAACTACCAGATCTCAAGCATTCATACCAATCCCTAGCTTTTTCTTATAATGTTAACACGAACATTTTCATTAGGCAATCCTCATGCCATTCAACCTTTAACCTCCATACATGTATGTGAAATTTGATGAGGTGTAATAAAGGGTCGTCAAAATTTTCACCTTGAAAAACAGGCAAGTTGTTATCCCAATTCACCTGGGGCATCTTATGTGGAAACCCAGGGATATGATCTCTACTCATTGGGGCATATCTTCATTTTATCCTTGGAATCATGTTTGTAAATCAAGAAAGAGGTTATTGTGTCTGTTCAACTGGTTCAGAGTCTTCTACCAGTGGATTCATTTGGTTTTTTGAGCATTGTGGAGTCGCTAGGTGGATGTTTTAAATTTTTTCTGCCCACCAAAAATATGATTGGGTTTGCTCAATACATTCCCAAAGGAGTCTACAAATACTGGAAGGGTAATAGGCCTACTGGAGGCCAGTGGAGTCACCAGGTGGAAGTTTTTAGCTCTTTTGGAGATAAAATGTTTTATGGTCCACCACCATGTACCAATCTAAAATGTTTTTGGGTATTTTCTTTGTTTTTATGGTATTTTGAAAGACTAATGAATCTATAAGAGCTTGCTAGGCCACTATGAACTCAGTATGTCCCCAGTGGAGTCGCCAGAGATGTTAGCTCCCTGTAATTTGTAATATTGGCAAAGTCAAACTGCAGAGAGAACACTATTTCAACCACTTTGGGATTCTAAGATCTATTCCTTTTGAATCCGGAGAGGGATCTCTCCAATAAGTGCAAAGATGGATTTATCTTTAAAACTTTTGGGTAATGATATTAGGCTAGTTATGAAGATCAAGGGTTTTTGTTTGTTTTGGATGGTTGAGCATGATTATAATTTGAGTGGAAATTCCTAAATGGAAAGAGTTTCAAAGGTGTGAAGTTGCAAGCAATCAGAACAAGCTTTGGCTAAAATATAGATATAACGTTGGGTTTTGGTCCATTGGGCTATAGAGTCATAACAAGGCTTTAATTGAGTAACAAATTCAAGAGTGGTTCAAGGGGCAAGTCATCTATATCACAAGATCATTTGAGATAAAATGATGGAATGGAAACAATAAAAGTGTTGGAGGGGTGGAAACTGATAATAATTTCAATAAGGATTTATAGTCAGTCCAAACAAGAAAAGCCTCTTAAGTAAATATTTAAAACCAAACAAGAATAGGGCTCACCATAAATTTCTTGGGCAAGTTCATATTAAAGCAACTCAATAGACAACAATCTAGTAATCTGCATAATTACCTTCAGAAAGTATGAAAACACATAAGAGAAACAAAATGAAACTTAAGATCAGATAAGGTACTTTTAAACCTAGTCTGCTTTTAGCAAACACTTAGGGAAACTTTCAGAATCCACCTTTGGAGAAAGAAGCTGGAAAACAGGGCACACCATCACTTTTCCAGTCTAACTTTAATAAGCAAACAATGAAAATAGCATTCAAGAATAATGTTTAAAGCAAACAGTAGGACGAGGGAATGCCAGTATTCCTAACTGCTAAAACTGTATTGAATCATTATTAAATAAACAAATTGGAGGAAAACATTGAGATAAAGCTTATCAGTTAGAGAAGGGTACTGTAACCAATAGGTCCTAAATCTATGCTTGCTGCTCTTTATCAGAGAATTAATGGACAAAATGGCATACACAAAAGGAAAACAATTACACAGAAAGGAGCACTTCACCAGTGATATAGACCAGGATCCCAAGAAACATCTTGTTATTGATGTCAAACCAGTTACAATATTCAGGTCCAATGTTTCAGTTTAGCAATCATCTTCACTTCTCAGCTTAACTTATAGATAAAAAACAGAGCTTCAAGAGCCTTTGAACACTATTTACACAGAAAATTTAAGCACAAGCATATTTCAAAGTTCTGCAACCAACATTGTTTCATCTCCTACAGAAGTATTTATAGAAGATATGAGGAGGTGGGATGGGATAAAAGATCTCCCATGGTTCAATTAATACAAATAAATTCTTCTCGGCCTTTGAGGGGCTCAATGGAGAAGTTTATAGATTTTTTGTCTGTATTAATTGTTTTACATTCAAGAGTTAAGCTCGGTGGGCTGATTTTGTTGACTTTAAGGTTCTGTGTCATCTTGTAATAAATTTGCTCATAATTTTTTAAATAAATCCTTTGGCCGAATTAACTGTTGGAATGCATTGAGGCAAATATCTGATGTTCTGATAATAACTCGGCCCCCTTTGAATGCCTTGAGGCTACAGGTGGCAATCTGGTAGCTGAGAGGAATCAATTAGCCTCTTATGTGGCAATGGAGGCATCCTCTGTCTGAAAGATATTATTGATTTGTCTTTAATTGTGTTTAATTTAATGGATTAGGCTTTTGATAGTCGATCTTAGCCATAATCCATTAAACTGTGGAATTAATCTTTAATCTTCAGTTCTCCTATAGTTAAGTCTTCAACACTGATACTCTTTGATTATTTATGCATCGTACTATGTCTTGTTGATGTGTAGGTGTTTACAGGGCCTTTAGACTGGCATTAGTGCTCATGAGGCACTAATGAAACATGATGGTTGAACCCTGCAAAAGGGAGACTCTTTAATAAATGAAAGCTTGGAGTATCGTCATCCTCGGCTTTAATTTTCCTTTAATCATTTTGTTATCACTCAGATTTTCCTGGAAGTTGTAGGGAAGAGGAAAGGGGTCCGAGGTAACCACAAACCAAATTTGAGGTACAGAATCGAGCCAAAATGTACCCAGAGAGCGCTATCTCTTTAAGTTTTAGCTTTTTTTGTAATATATTAGGCTAGTTATGAAAGTACAAGGATTTTGATTGTGTTTGGGTGATGAAATTCTATAGCAGAAGGGTAAAACTGAATAGTTTTAGGCCATTGGGCTAATGGAGTCAAAGAAAGATGGCTTAACTGGATTAAGTTTCTTAACAAGAGATGGTTTCACAGGGCAAAGTAATCAAATAGAGAACAATTTAATATCTAAAATGAATGAAATGGACTCAAAATGGGTGAAGGGAAATTAAGAATCCTTCAAAATATTCGAAAGAGGACACTTGAATGATTATTAATAAAGATAAATTAAGTATTCTTTACCAAATAATCAAAATGATTAAACTAGAAAACAAGAGCAATTAAGAATTCACTGTTTATACTAGTTCAGAAGAAAACATTAATAATAATAACGATTGAAAACAGATTGCACTTAAGCACTTTCTGAATTATTCCTTTTCGTTTATCATTCAGATATGAAACATAAATGGTATAATAAACAAATATAAAACTTTAAAACATAAGAGATAGATGACTTATTGATCCATTGTTTGATTCAAGAATCCTATAAAAATTCCTTTGCATCAATTCCTTATCCAGCTGGCCATGCAAAAATTGTCCAACAACACTTTATTCCAAAGTAGTCAATATTACAGCAAAATATATGAATTCCACCCCCTCAATATTCCAATTGAGGGAGTATTTATACAAAAAAGTATAAAGAATATCTCCTAACAAAGTGAGATATAATTTAGGATGACTCATAAATAAGTTACAAGAAAATAGAGACAGATGGTCTCGTAGATAAGAGAAAAGGTAACTGATGTTGTTTCGTTCCCATTTTTTATGAATGTCCTGGAGGCAGTCCTTATAATTTGGCGTGTTGTTGTCTTCTTTAGTAACTCTATGTTGGCTGCTCTATTTTACTGATACTCTTTACCTGTACTGATACACTTTGACCCCTGTTTGATCTCTGTTTATCCTTTTAATCATGACTTACTATAGTAAATAATCAAAATTCATGTAAGGATAATTTTTACAAAAATTCTAACATCTCTTCCCACCATTGTGCTTCTAGTATTTTGGTTCTTTGAAGCTTCCTCAGAGTCTCTTCAGTCTCTGTATATCTAAAGAAAGTAGGCTGAATTGGGAATAAGTTCTTTACCTCATGTTCGAGATAAAAAAATTTCTAGATTGTCATGAAGAACTTTACCTGTAGGCAATGATTTTTCTACTAATGAACTAGTCGATGAACTGGCCTGGTTTTCAGCATGTTTATTCAATTTCTCAACATAGCTTTTAAGGCTCATTAGTTTATCATATGAAACTAAAAGACTTGGCAATCCTTTACTCTGCAGAATATCCAATTTCTTTGTAAAGGCATTGATCTCTTCCTGCATATCATAGCATCTTCTTTCTAGGTTCTGCATCAGAGTTCTTTTAGTTAAAACTATTTTTACCTCCAAAATTGTTCCTGTTCTGTCTTGGATGCCTAGCTCTTCAAGTTGATATCTGTTCTTGGTATTTAAAAATTGTATAAGCTCATTGGCTTCTTCAGGCATATTTCCTAATTCTTCTCTTTCCCTTTGAACTTCTTCCAGAGCCAATTTAACTAGATCATTCTGCTCATACATTATTTGAATTGATGGCCAGACATCATTTATTGACTGAGTGATGTTGGCCCAAAGAATTTCTTTTATTTCATTCAAAGGTTTCTCCAATGTGAGATCATTTTCCAATGCTTTGAGCAATTTTTCTAATCTATTGATCTCTCTTGTTTTTTCTGGAACACTCATCTTTGAGAGATCATATTTTTTTTCTGAAGTGGTAAATTGTACCTTTGTTTTCTGGAGCTCTCTCACTTGGAGTTTCAATTCCTCCATTAATTTTATTAATTCTTTAGTGCTTAAATTGGAAGTGTTGCCCTGTAATAGTCCTGCTGACTGACCTGTTGTTGTTGTACCTGTAATCACTTTTGTTGTTGTAGATGCTGGAATGTTTGACTGCTTGTCCTTTAATGCCTTTTCAAGTTCTTTTTCAGTATCATTTAGTTGCTCATTAAGTTTTAAGAGAAAATCAATCAATTCTTCTTCAGAGTTTTGCTTTATGATTTCTGCAGTTTTTGGATGCCTTGAAGATGGAAACTTTAGCTATTTCCTTAAAGTTGCAATATAATCATCTTTCTTTTTAATCAAGGCTTTTGTAGCCTTAACATCTTTGGGATTATGACCTAATCCAATAAGTATTTCTTCCAAAGTCTTTATTCTTTTGTCCTTAGCCTGGGAAGAGGCTTTTTCAAGATGCAATTGAGCAAGAGTAATATCTCGGTTAGCTCCCTCGTGATCAACAAGACCGGAAAATTCCAATCTCGGGAGAAACATCGTTTCAACCACTTTGGGATTCTAGGATCTAGCCCTCTCGAACAGAGAGGGATCTCTCCAATAAGTGCAAAGATGGATTTGTCTTTGAAGTTTGGGGTAATGATATTAGGCTAGTTATGAAGGCCAAGGGTTTGTTTTGTTTTTGGATGGTTGATCATGATTACTGTTTGAGGTGGAAAGTCCTAAATGCAAAGAGTTTCAAAGGTGTGAAGTTGCAAGAAAATAGAACAAGCTTAGGCCAGGAAAGATAGATAATCACAGGTTTTAGTCCATTGGGCTATGGATTCATAATAGGATTTAATTGAAACAGCAGGTTCAAGAATGGTCCATGGGGCAAGTCATCTATGTCTAAGGATCTCTTTAAAGTTTTATTTATGGAATGAAATGATACAACAAGAAGGGGAAATAAACAGATGTAGCAACAAAGAGTAGCCTAAGATCTGGTAAGTACTTTTAAACTAGCCAACTTTTAACATACACTTAAGAAAAACATGAAAGTAAACTAGGATCTGGTAAGTACTTTTAAAATACCCAGCCTTTGATACACTTTTCAATAGAAAACATATAAAACAGGGGAAAAACTAACGATAACGAGGGATGGTCTAATATCTGGTAAGTACTTCTAAACTAGCTAGCTTTCAACACATTCCAAGGGAAACATTCGGACAGTTGTGGAGATAAAACTAGGACAAGGGCTCACCATATATTCCTCAGTTCATCTTCACCTAACATATACTGAAAATAAAATTTAGGAATAACATTCAGCTAAGACAATAAGACGAGGGAACGCCAGCATTCCTATGCTTAAACTGAAATAAATCATTCCCAAATAACACAGATTGGAAGAAAACATTTAGATAAAGATTTTCAGTCGGAGAAGGTTACTGATATAGAGTAGGTCCTAACTCCATGCCTGCTGTTACAATGGAAACAAAAAACAAAATAACAAGTTACAATGAGAAAAACATCACCATCAACATAGACCAGGATCCCATAAATCAGCTTGTATTGATGCTCCAAACCAGTTACAGCTTTAAGTCCAATGCTTTAGTTTAACAACCATCTACACATCTCAGCCTAAATTATCTATTACAAGCAGAGCTCCAAGGGCCAGTGAACACTATTTACAATCAGAATTTTAAGCTCAAATGTAATTCAAATTTCTACAACCAACCCTTCACTCATCTTCTGCAGAAGTATATATAGAAGAATGAGGAGGTGAGATCTGATAAAAGATCTCCAATTACAATTAATACAGACTTAATGGTTTCTTGGCCTTTGAGGGGCTCAATAAATAAATTACATATTAGTCCTCTATATTAAATGATTTACATACATATTTTAGCTCCGGTGGGATCTCTTTTTGACCTTTGAGGCTCTATGTCATGTTTGGAGTAACTTTGTAGATATTTTTATCATTTAAGTTCCTTGCAGAAGTCACTCTTCATCTGCACTGAGGTGAATATCTTCATTTGATCAATAACTTCGGTCTCTGTTGTGAAGGCTTTGAGGCACAGGTGGCACTTATGGTAGCTGAGGAATCAATTCACCTCAATTGAGGTGGTGGAGGCCTTTCTGTCAGTTAAACACTTATGATTTTCTTCAAACTATGTTTTTAATCAGGGATTAGGCTTTTGATAAACCATCTTAGACATAATCCCCACAAAACCTGTCTTTAATCTTCTATCCTGGTACATTTTGTCTTTCGGCACTGATACTCTCTGACTATGCTCGATTCATGGTTTTTTGCTGATGTGCAGGGCTACACAGGGGTCGAATAGCATCAATGCCTTATGAATGATTGATGAAAACGTGGATTTATCACCTGTGAATGATTTCCTCCGGGAAAACGAAGGTGGGAGGATCGTCACCCTCTACTTTCGAATTTTCTTCAGACATAGTGGAAAAATCACTTGAAAACCTGCAGAATACAAAAAACGTTATAAAATCCATGCATATATAGTTTTATTGCTGTGGAGGACATGTGGGGGGAGCGTGCCCATTGGATGGCATCATCCAATGGTCGGGATTAATCGAGAGAAGTCATAGGGAAGGCGGAAGGATCGTTTAAATAAAATCTGTCGATTGCGCAGAGATCGACGGTCGGGAGCGGAAATGGAAATTCAAAGTGGAAAATGTTTGACCGGGCGATGAATCAAGGTGATGAAATATGCGTCGTCGATCTACAGATCAGATCGACGGCGGAGATCTATTGAATGTCATGCCATAGCCCGGTTAAACGTCGAGCACCTTCGGTGAGCGATAGCCGTCAGATGGCCCACCCCAGATCGGACGATGTACAACGATATCGCCTCAGGTTTGCTGCTGAAATTTAATGCGAGATGGGGGGGGGGCGGTTTTCAAATATTTCACAGGACACGTGTCGGCCAGCGTATGGAATCGATGCGAAATGGAAGAAACCGTCGCGTGCTTGGAAGTGGTGCGATGAAATCCGCCTGGTTTTGCAATCGGTGAGTGGATGACGGGGACCACCAGGGTGATGGACTCCGCGTCGTTGATCTGCAAATCAGATCGACGGTGGGGATTGACTAGGGCTTTGAATCAGCAGAAAATTACAAAATAATTACAAACCCAAAGTTTTCAAAATAACATAAGGTTTTTAATATTTTCGGGGCGGGATATATATAATATGGCTAGGTGCTCGTCTGTGGGGCCACGGGTTACATGGAGGATCATACGATCGGGGGTTAATGTAGGAAGGGGCTAAGACCCATATATGTCCAAAATGTGGGTTTTCATGGGTTTTCAAGGTTTAGAGGGGTTCTGATAAGGCAAAGAAGGAGTCTTTAACCTTGTCAAGGGGATTTTGAAGAAGGGGAAAAGGGAAAAACATGAAAATGAAGGTTTTTTCATGGGAAATGAAGGGGTTGAAAATGAGGTTAATGTTGGAAGAGGGGAGATGGGGAACGTGGTGTTTGCAGCAGTATTCATTTTTGGGAATCAACAGGATTTCTGAATGGGGAATAGGCACAATAGTGAAGATTGGGACAGAGGCATGAGGCCTTCAAGAGTCTTCAAGAGCCAACACTTTTTAGTCATAAAATTTGTTCCTTGAAGGCTCCAAAGAGTTTTTAGCTAGCGTTTGGTATAAAAAAATTTATAGCTGGCTAACAGTGGCTCCACTTGGGGATGATGCATTCTTGAAGGCATCAAGAATTTCAGACTTGCATTCTCTGGGAGGCTGATCAGTTTCCTCATCCATTGGGATGCCTTTCTTTCTATGGACAATATTGTTCTGAAAACATATTAACAGTCATACAAACAATGGGAATTTATCAATACAAGCTTCTACCTACCCAATCCTACTGATATGACATTTTCTCTTCATTAGAGTGCACTTGGATTGGAAAACTATTTTTACAACATTTTATTCTTTTAAAAGCATAAAAATAATCTAATTCTACTCCTTATTTCTCCCTAAACTCAGATTAAACAGTTGAGCTCAGATGCTTCTCTACCTATTCTACTGTCTGTTGGGATTAAACTTTCCAACAGATTTTTATTCTCTAAATTCTACAACAGAAATTTAAAAAGCATACTAGTCAGGATTAAATAGTCTAAATTGATGCTGGTCTATGGCATAAAAACAAGCTGCACATAGATATTATTTTGTAGAAAATTAAATAAAAAATGGAAGGCTTGAGATCTGAAAGTTTCTCATCATGGCCTTCTCTTTTCTTTACAGCTCTATTTTGAATTTGTTTGAGTTGTTTCTTCCTTGCTCTCTGGTTCAGATTTTGAGCTAATTAGAACCAGATTTACATCTTTTTGACTCAAGAAAATAGAACATATTTGAGTCATTTTCTCTTAGGAAACTTAGGTTCAGATTTTGATCATGTTTGAACCTTTAATTTCTATGCTAAAATATCTACTGATAAGTGAAGATTAAACAGTTTGGCAAATCAATTTCACTATCCTATCAGTAGAAAATTTAAAGATAATTAGTCAAGATTATAAATTTTGACTAACTAGAAGTGTGTTCTTAAGGAGTGGCATTTGAGCTTGCACACTTTCAGATTTTTTTCTCTTTTTTGGTATGGGGCTATACCTTTCTTGTTTTCAAAATCTGCCCTCTTTTCTTTCTTTCATTGTTTTTTGTATTTTTATTTTTCTAACTTTGAATGCAATGGTGGATGAAATATTTATGATGGAATAAAGATAAAAGGCTTCAAAAAATATCATGGATCAAGAGAAGTAATGTTTAAGCATCCTGCCATTGACAGGACCCCCAAACAATTCTGCTCCATTCAACTCTTGTAAGAAATAAGAATTGTTACCAGCAGCTGAATGAATAGAGTAAGGGCCAAGCCATAAGTTATCAAATTTTCCATGCTTGCCCTTGTCTTCCCTTCTTGAATCCCATTTTAAAACTTTGTCTCCAATCTTGAAATTGCTGGCCTTTGTTCTTCTGTGAAAAAGCTTTTTAATGCTATCTTTTTTCTACAATGCTTTGTTATAAACCTCCTCTCCGGTCTGCTGAAGATGAATGGTCTGATTTATTCTTCTGATCATGTCATTATCTCCAATTTGCAACTCTTGAATCAACTTCAGTACTGGTACACCAAGGCTGTTTGGAAAAATTGCATCAGTACCATACACCAGCTGAAAAAGTGACATGCCAATAGATTTATTCAAAGTTAATCTGTCAGCCCATAGTGCATGAACTAGCTTTGTGTGCCAAGACTTTTTGTTGTCCTCCAACAGTTTCTTGATTATGTTCACTTAAATTTTGTTTGAGGATTCTGCAAGTCCATTACCTTGAGGGTAATAGGCCATGGAATGCCCCAATGTTATGTGATATCTGTGACAGAACTCAACCATCTTCTTTGACCCAAATGCTGTTGCATTATCAGTGATGATCTTGGTCGGACAACCAAATCTAGAGAGAATATTAGTCTCCATAAATTTTATGATAACTGAATCATTGGCCTGCCTACAAGGAATGGCTTCTATCCACTTAGTGAAATAGTCCGTGGCAGTGAGAATCCATCTATGCTGGGTAGAAGATGGTGGATGGATTTATCCTATAAATTCAATTCCCCACTGTTGAAAAGGGGCTTCAACAGTGATTAGATGTAGAGGTAGGGGTAACAGTTTTCTTTTGCCTTCAAAAAGTTGACATTTATGACAGGATATGATCATCTTATGCACATCATGGAAAAGAGTAGGCCAATAGAAACCAGCCCTCAAAATTTTGTTGGTTGTTGTCTTCCAATACAAATGACCTCCACACTCTCCTTCATGGAACTGGTATTTAACCTTCTCTACATCAAACTCAGGCAAAAATTTAAGCAATACACCACTTGCATTTTTCCAATAAAGACATCTATATATAATGAAATAGTTTACAACTTTTAACTTTGGGAGCCTTGCCTTTGTTTTTTTCAAACCAGGAGGTGTATTCAATTTAAGAAAAACATAAACAATATCAGCATACCAAGAGGAATTCATAAAATGGTCTTCAACAATGGGAGTTGAGAGTTCCTCTTGATCATCTAAAACATTAATCATATTAATATCAAGAACTTCAAAATTGGATTCAGCCATCATTCTAGCTAGACCTTGGCCTTTGATGAGTTTAGTGGGTTTTATCTCTAAATCATATTCAAGGATAACAGCAATCCACTTACCTCTCTTACCATCTGGGTCCTGTGTTAGAATGTCTTTAACAACTGATTTTGGGACAAAGGAAATGATGTGTGAGTGAAGGATGTATACCCTGAAGTATTTCAAAGCTTTGACCAAACAAAAAGCTTGCTTCTCCATAATGTTATAATTCAAAGGAGCATCCCTAAATGCCTTTATAAAGAATGCAATAGGCTGCTCTTGTCCTTGTGGATTTTTCTATAGAAGGACAACAGCTATGGTATGTTCTGATGCAAATGAAAAAATATAAAAATCCTTTGAAAAATCAGGACTTATAAGAACCAGTGTTTTGGTTAACGCTTGTTTCACCAGTTCAAAGGATGTCTTTGCTTCCAAGGTCCATTTTATCCCTTGTTCCCTTTTTAACATGTTTGTGATATTCCTAAGGAGCTCAGCCAAGTTGGGGATGAACCTTCTAAAAAATTTAATCTTTCCAATGAAAGATTGCAACTCTTTGATGTTCCCAGGATGAGAGATTTGTAATATGGCCTCAATCCTCTTTGGATCTATCTTAATACCCTCTTCTGAAATGATGTGCCCAAGATGTTTACCTTCTTGGAGACCAAATAGAGTCTTCTTAAGGTTTAAATATATTCCAAACTTTCTGCATTTCTCGAAAACCTTTCTCAAATGTTCTAAGTGCTCTTCATCTGTTTTTGAAAAAACAGTAACATCATCAAGATAGATAATGATGAAGAAGCCCAGTTCCTCCGAGAATGCAATGTCCATGGCTCTTTGAAAAGTTGCTCCAGCATTCATTAGACCGAAAGGCATTTTCACATACATGAAAGTGCCCCATGGTGTAGTAAAGGCTGTCTTTAATTGATCAGCAGGGTGAACTAAAATCTGATTGTACCCTGAATAGCCATCAAGCAAAGAAATTCTTTTAGACCCTACCACCATTTGTAAAATATGATCCATCTTGGGTAAAGGGTAGTTGTCTTTTAATGAAGCTTTGTTTAAGTCTCTAAAGTCTATACAAAGCCTGATCTCTCTAGTTTTCTTCCTAACAGACACCAGATTAGATACCCGTTCAGAATATCTAATAGGGACAATAATACCAGCATCGTACGTTTTCATGATTTCCTTCTGAACCAAAGGCAACTGAACAGGGTTTATTCTGCGCAGTTTCTATTTGAATGGTTTTTGGTTTTCTTTGAGGGGAATTTTGTGCTGTATTATTTCAGTGTCATAGGATTTAAGATCTTCGTAACTCCATGCAAAAACATCAAAAAATTATTTAAACAACTCTATGTATTTGAGTTTAATGTGAGCTGGTAAAGTCTTAGACAGTTTAATCATCATAGGTTTAAGTTCACTGCCTATATTGCACTCTTCCACCTCAGTCTCTACAGGTTCCAGTTTTGGCTTTTTGGCCAGTTAAAATCAAACAACTCTTCTAAAGGCGCTAGACCACTCAGAAAATTTTCATCTTTAGAGTGCAGAGTTTATAACTCCTCTGTTTCTAACTCTGCAATCCTTTCCTTTTTGTTTTTAAGTTTGCTAGATAACAGATTTATATTAGCATGTTTAGGAGACGGTTCTTCTTCACCAAGAAAATTTTCTTCACTACAGTCTGTATCATAATCTGAGTCCGAACTGTTTAGTTCGAATTCATTTCTGAATTGCATGAAGTCTTCTATTTGTTTGTCATTGTCAAACACATGCCAATACTTCTCATTATCAGGCACAACTGGTCTAAATTTTATCTGAGTTGTGCAGTCTTTGGTTTCATATGGCGTTAAGAATGTCCTTGCTGCAAAGACTAAATTGTGGGCAGCAATATTTCTTTTCCTTGGGACAAAAATCAATTTGGACTCCTTGAATGTTTTCAAAAGGTCCATGACATCGTTTCGGTAGGCCCTAAATCTAGGATTATTTGTGTTATACTCCCCATTTACTTTCCTAATGATTAACTCTGAATCCCCATACACATTGATTCTTGTGGCTCCTAACCTTTTTAATAGATGTAAGCCTAAGAGAAGGGATTCATATTCTGCTATGTTATTGGAACACTGAAAGTTTAATTTGTAGGAAATGCTTTCTGTGTGGTTGTTTTTAGTGTTGGTAATCCAGACACTGCCACCAACATTGTTCTTAGTGCATGACCCATCAAAATACATACTCCATAGAGGAATATTTTCGATTTCATCTGTTTGGTGAATATCCTCTTCAACTATCGTGCTTTCTGATTGTTGTTGAATCTCAGCACTTAGTTGTAACTGTTTTGATTCCCCAAGGTTGTTATTTATTTGAGGGATACTTTCTTGACTCTCAATGTTTAGAAACAAAGGAAACATGTTTTGTAGTTCAAGCCCTTTATTTGGTTCTCTACTATCTTCGAATGCAGCAAACTGTTTTAACACTTCTGCATTGTGTTCCTCTTCCTCTCTATCGGCTATTAATTCTGTTAAAGTGACTTGTTCACTAATAATCTCATCATTAAACATGATAAAAGAATCAAGGCCTGTATTGATAGAATACAGAGGAGAGTTTTGTGGTCTGTCTTGACTTGTAACTGTGTAT
Organism: Pinus albicaulis; assembly: GCA_034641835.2. NCBI lineage: Eukaryota > Viridiplantae > Streptophyta > Pinopsida > Pinales > Pinaceae > Pinus > Pinus albicaulis. The sequence goes on from MU968359.1 coordinate 35,038,560, forward strand.
TTCATATGGGATTCCCTGTATAGTCTTCTGTTCTGATTGAAAATAGGGATGGTCACATAGGTCATGTCCATTTGCATAGTCCCTTGTAACTTAGCCCCCCAAGATCTTGATAATAGCATTCCATATTTTGGGGCACATCAGCCACAACAATATCCATTACTAAGCATTTGGCTATAATTTTGGCTAAGTTAACACAGAGGTCTTTGATTAATCCTAAACTTTTCACTCTGCTTGAGTCATAGGAGTAAAGATCCTTATAAATTCTGGTGATTTCTAGACCCAAGCTCTCCATTACAACTTTTGGCATTAAATTGTGAGAAGCCCCTGAGTCATGCATAGCGTTGTGCAAGATTTTGTCATGAACATTCAAACTTACATTAAAGGGAGGAACAGGTCCCTCTTGATACATACCTTCAATATTTGGAACAAAAATAAGCTCTGGTTGGTCATCATTAGGATTGACTGTATCCTCATTTTCTTCTATATTTAAAGCCTTCAAAATTTGGGTCCTATACACACGTTGGGTGGCTAACTTAGTAAGGGGAACAGAGACTTTGACCTTTGAAATTTCCTACTCTAGGCTAAAAGGGATTTGGTTCTTTGAAGAAATTGTCTCAGCTTTATTAGCTGCTAGTCTATCAACAACATTAGCTTGCTGATTTGTTCTATTTACATTCGAAAAAATTGTTTTCATAGGAGTACTAGCTGAAGTGTTAGTACTACTAAGGTCTGCACTCTGTTTTTCATTGTTTTGAGTGCCTTTCTCTTTATCATTATCAGAATTTGCAGCCACTTTTTTATCCTTTTGTTTGACAACTCTAGGCTTAGTTTTAGTGTTGTTTTGTGAGGATTTGTCAGAGGTTTTGTTGTTGGGGGTTTGTTGACTGGTTTTGCTTCTGAGGTCATATTATTTTTTAGATTGTATGATGAAATTTTCCATGTCTTGATAATAATTTTCATCATCATCACTTTTTCCATCATAAGGTGTATAAAGACCTTGTTTTCTATCATAATGAACTTCAAAGTCATCATCCTCTACCCCAAACATGTTGATATCATCTTCCTCTGTTATTTCATCTCTTTCCTCAACCTCACTTACATAGTTTTGATGAAAGGGAGGAGTGATCTGTTGATCATCTTCCCTAGGTCTGTTTGGAGGTTGGTTCCTTCTAAAATTCTGGCTCTGGTTCTGATTTCTACTTTGAGGAGCATTCTGGTTTTGGCTTGCTTGTGCTCTCTTAATTACGCTCATTTCTTTCATCATCTCCTCCAGCATTCTCTCCATCTTTGAATTGGAAGTAGAAGGGGTGGTTTCCTCTCTAAAAGATACTCTCTTCTCAAATTTCATTCTTGCTCTTTTCTCCATCAAGTTGACTTCCATATAAAGAGCACCCCTTTGCATCTCTTCAAGAGTTGCAAAATATCTCTCTCTCAGCTGATAGGTCATGTCAAAGTCAAACCCTTCATGAAACTTTTTTAAAGCTGAGCCCTGTGGAGGTTTTAGCTCTGGGGGAAGTGCACTATAGATACTGTTGAATCTAGTACAATAATCTTGTACACTTTCCCCAGTGTTTCTATGGAGGTTCTTGTAATTAGAAAGGACTTGGAGAGAATTCTTCTTCACTTCCCATTTCTTTAAGAATTTTTGATGGAAGGCTTGGAGATCATTAATACTATGGGGGGCTAGGACTTTGAACCATTTTCTTTCTTCTCCCCCTAAGCTCTGAGAAAATAGCCTAAGCTTAATAGAATCATCATCAATTTCATTTTTGTCAAAGTAGTCATTCATATTATCCACATGTTGTGATGCAGTTGTAGCATTGTTAGCATCATATAATGGAATTTTGGACTGATAGTCCTATGGAAGATTGACTAATGGTGCAGGAAGGACTAGGGGAGCATACCATGTTGCCATGATATGTGGTGGAGGTATATTTACAAGAGGTGGATTAACAAAATGGAAAGTGGGCTGAAGTGGAGTGGTTTGGACAGTGGATGTAGGGTGAGCAGCAGTGGATGGACCAGGAATAGATTGCTGAGTTGATCTTGGATGAGAGACACATAGGTTGTGAAGGAAATGAAAATCAGGAGGTGTAGTTTCTCTTCTACCAGGATGTTCACTTGTTTCAGGAGATGACATTGAAGATGCAAAATCTAACTGATCTAAATCACCAAGAAACCTAGCTCTTAATGGATTCACTAAGTCAGCTTGTGATTTTTGTAGAGCTAAAAGATTTTCAGGGACTGAATTAGCTCTCAAGGTTGATCTGAAAATATTTGATAATTTAATCTTAGGAGAATTCCTAAGGATGCTTTCAGGGTTATCAATTATCTCAGGTGGATCAGGGTCAGGATAAGCTCTAGTGTGAATCTTTCTAGGAGCCACTATGCTGTGTTTTTCAGACCCAAAACAAACAAGAAAAGTTCAACCGGGTATGACAATCTCTGAGAGGTTAACTAGTATGTTTTACACAAATCTTAATCCTACAGTCCTCTAACTAAGTTTGAATGATATTATGATGATAAGGGTTGTTCCCAGTGGAGTCTTAAGGTCTGTTAAGGATTGTGGAGTCACCAAGTGGAATTTTTTAGCTCTTTTCAAAAGTAAAAGGTTTTATGGTCCACCACCATGTTTATTGGATACCAATCTGAAATATTTTTAGGTTTCCTGAGTTATTTTTCAGTTGTATGGTTTTTTAAGAATATCCTAACTTTTTTTCAAAACTTAGCTACGGTTATGAGACAAAAAAGAGTTTACTCTTATGGCTGAGCCAGCTGATTTTTCAAGGTTAGATAAAGTCTTATGAGAATCCTAGGGTTTACCTAGTTTTTCACTGATTTAAACAAGTTTTACCATGATTACCTTTCTTTGGTAGTGCTTGAAAAGGCTGCTTCTAACTCACGACAATTTTCTTGAATCAAGGGTTTTCTGAGCTCTTTAAAGGTATAAAAAACACTCAAGTCCCTAGTGGAGTCTCCATAAATGTTAGCTCCCTGTGATCAACAAGATTGTAAAAGTCCGATCTCAGGGAGAAACATCATTTCAACCACTTTGGGATTCTATGATCTAGCCCTCCTGAATCCGGAGAGGGATCTCTCCAATAAGTGCAAAGATGGATTTGTATTTGAAGTTTGGGGTAATGATATTAGGCTAGTTATGAAGGCCAAGGGTTTGTTTTGTTTTTGGATGGTTGAGCATGATTACTATTTGAGGTGGAAAGTACTAAATGCAAAGAGTTTCAAAGGTGTGAAGTTGCAAGAAAATATAACAAGCTTTGGCCAGGAAAGATAGATAATCGTAGGTTTTAGTCCATTGGGCTATGGAGTCATAATAGGATTTAATTGAAACAACAGGTTCAAGAATGGTCCATGGGGAAAGTCATCTATGTCTAAGGATTTCTTTAAAGTTTGATTTATGGAATGAAATGATACAACAAGAAGGGGAAATAAATAGATGTAGCAACAAAGAGTCGCCTAAGATCTGGTAAGTACTTTTAAACTAGCCAAATTTTGACATACACTTAAGAAAAACATGAAAGTAAACTAGGATCTGGTAAGTAATTTTAAACTACCCAGCCTTTGATACACTTTTCAATAGAAAACATATAAAACAGGGGAAAAACTAATGATAACGAGGGATGGTCTAAGATCTGGTAAGTACTTCTAAACTAGCCAGCTTTCAACACATTCCAAGGGAAACATTCAGACAGTTGTGGAGATAAAACTAGGACTAGCGCTCACCATATATTCCTCTGTTCATATTCACTTAACATATACTGAAAATAACATTTAGGAATAACATTTAGCTAAGACAATAAGATGAGGGAAGAAAACATTCAGATAAAGATTTTCAGTCAGAGAAGGTTACTGATATACAGTAGGTCCTAACTCCATGCATGTTGTTCTTTATAAGAGGAAATGAAACACAATGGAAATAGAAAACAAAATAACAAGTTACAATTAGAAAAACATCACCGTCAACATAGACCAGGATCCCATAAATCAGCTTGTATTGATGCTCCAAACCAGTTACAACTTTAAGTCCAATGCTTTAGTTTAGCAACCATCTACACATCTCAGCCTAACTTATCTATTACAAGCAACGCTCCAAGGGCCAGTGAACACTATTTACAATCAGAAGTTTAAGCTCAAATGTATTTCAAAGTTTTGCAACCAACCCTTCACTCATCTTCTGCAGAAGTATATATAGAAGAATGAGGAGGTGAGATCTCATAAAAGATCTCCAATTACAATTAATACAGACTTAATGGTTTCTTGGCCTCTGAGGGGCTCAATAAATAAATTACATAGTAGTCCTCTGTATTAAATGATTTACATACAGATTTCAGCTCGGTGGGAGCTCTTTTTGACCTTTGAGGCTCTGTGTCATGTTTGGAGTAACTCTGCAGATATTTTTAGCATTTAAGTTCCTTGCATAAGTCACTCTCTAGCTGCGCTGAGGTGAATATCTTCATTTGATCAATAACTTCGGCCTCTGTTGTGAAGGCTTTGAGGCACAGGTGGCACTTATGGTAGCTGAGGAATCAATTCGCCTCAATTTAGGCGGTGGAGGCCTTTCTGTCAGTTAAACACTTATGATTTTCTTCAAACTGTGTTTTTGATCGGGGATTGGGCTTTTGATAAACCATCTTAGACGTAATCCCCAAAAAACCTATCTTTAATCTTTTGTCCTGGTACATTTTGTCTTTCGGAACTGATACTCTCTGACTGTGCTCAATTCATGGTTTTTTGCTGATGTGCAGGGCTACGCAGGGGTCAAATAGCATCAATGCCTTATGAATTATTGATGAAAACATGGATTTATCACCTGTGAATGATTTCCCTCGAGAAAACTAAAGTGGGAGGATCGTCACCCTCTACTTTCGAATTTTCTTCAGACAGGATCATTTAAATCAGAGCCGTCGATTGCGCAGAGATCGACGGTCAGGAGCAGAAATGGAAAGTCAAAGCGGAAAATGTTTGACCGGGCGATGAATCAAGGTGATGTGGAGATCTATTGAATGTCGTGCCATAGCCTGGTTAACCATTGGGCATCTTCGGTGAGCGATAGCCATCGGATGGCCTGCCCCAGATCAGACAGTGTACAGCGATATCGTGCCGGGTTTGCAGCCGAACTTTAATGCGCGATGGGGGGGGGGGGGGGGGGTTGTTTTCAAATAGTGCACGGGACAAGCGTCGGCTAGCGTATGGAATCGCTGCAAAATGGAAGAAACCGTCGCGTGCTCGGAAGTGGTGCGATGAAATCCGCCTGGTTTTGCAATTGGTGAGTGGATGGCGAGGACCACCGGGGTGATGGACTCCGCGCCGTCGATCTGCAAATCAGATCAACGGTGGGTATTGATTGGGGCTTTGAATTGGTGAAAAATTAGAAAATAATTACAAACCCAAAGTTTTGAAAATAACATAAGGTTTTTAATATTTTCGGGGCGGAATATATATAATATGGCTAGGTTCCTATCTGCGGGGCCGCGGGTTACATGGAGGATCATATGACCAGGGGTTTATACAGGAAGGGGATAATACCCATATATGTCCAAAATGTGGGTTTTCATGGGTTTTCAAGGTTTAGAGGGGTTCTGATAAGGCAAGGAAGGATTCTTTAACCTTGTCAAGGGGATTTTGAAGAAGGGGAAAAGGGAAAAGCATGAAAATGAGGGTTTTTTCATGGGAAATGAAGGGGTTGAAAATGAGGTTAGTGTTGGAAGAGGGGAGAGGGGGAACGTGGTGTTTGCAGCAGTATTATTTTTTGGGAATTAGCAGAATTTTCGAATGGGGAATAGGCACAGTAGTGAAGATTGGGACAGAGGCATGAGGTCTTCAAGAGTCTTCAAGAGCCAACACTTTTTAGTCATAAAATTTGTTCCTTGAAGGCTCCAAAGAGTTTTTAGCCAACATTTGGTATAAATTTTTGTATAGCTGGCTAACATTATCCAAAGAATTCTGTAATCTTTGGGCCATCATTAATTTATCAGTCAAAGTTGAGTAAATCATTTCGCCAGTTTGTTTGTGCAATTAAATGTGATCCAAAGGATGAATATGCTTTACCATGACTTCAAAATTTGTTCTGACATAATCTGTAGCTATTTGAGGCTGCTGCACTTTGGGTTTGAAATGACTCATCACCATTTTACCCTGCTGGATTTCATAAGCTGACATCAATGTTGATTTTTGGGAGCCATCTTCAAATATTTATTGTAGACTTGAAGTCTTAATGGATCATTTATGGCCTTTATATTTATAAATGTCTTCTTAATATCCCAGGCATCCTTCACTGGTGGTTTGAAGGAAGATACTTCTGCACTTTGCTGTCTTTGTAGCTCTTTTCTCTGTGAGTCAATGGATGTCCCACTGATTGTGAATGTTTGCTGACTATCTAACTCTTCTCCTTTTTGACTATCAGGGGTTTCTTGAACAAATTCTGCTTCTAAAATAGGATTTTATATTTGTCTTTTGACACCAGGTTGTTCTGAAGATCCATTTATAGGGGTAGTTGTTTCTGCATCTCTTTTCTTACCTTTTTCTTCATTGAGAGGAGTTTGCAAAATTGAAATTTCTGCCACATTAATCTGAGTGGGGGAAGTCTGTATTTGGGCCTGTTCCTTAGAAGTTTCAGGCTGCTCTGCCATTTTTAATTTCTCTGTAACTTGAATATCAGTCTCCTTTTCCTTTCCTTTGGATGCTACTGTGGCTACTGCACTGATTTCTTGCAAATTTTGCTGAGAGGTTCCAGCAGAAGAAGGACCAATTCTTGGTCTTTGCACCTACCCAAAAGAGTCTAGGTCAAGCATTTTCTCAAGGTCTTTCATAACATTTTCAACACTGACCTGTTCACAATATTTTTCTACTAAGGTCCCTTCCATCCATTCATCCATATTTGCAAATTGTTCAATTTCTGGAATTCTATGGTGAAGGTATGGTGAAAATTTGTTTTTCATCCTCCTATCACAAATAAAACTGTTTGGGTCATAAGGTACCCAGTGGAAACCTTTTTGCAATTTGAGATAATCTTCTAGGATTATTTCAACTTCTTTTCCGGCATCTCTAGAATTACAGACAAAAGGACCTAATTGACTCTTAATTATGAGCTGATCTTTTTTCTTTGCATTACAAAAATGGACTATGTCTGAATTTATCATTTGTCTGAAATAATCTAAGGCAAAGAGCCTCATTGGAACATACTTTGGTAGTTTGAAAGGACATAGCTCACGCCCATATATTCTAATTTCTGTATGATTCCAGTATAGGTACCAATCACCTATCCTGTATTGCTTGGAAAGTTGGAGAATTTTCTTCATATCATTATTGACCCTAGGAGGTGAAACTCCTGTTAATAAGGTAGTTGCAGGGTGTACAAATAGGTCAATAAAATCATTGTAAGAATAAGGAGACTCAAAGGAATTATGGAAGATTGCAGACCAAAAAATTACAGACCTTGGATTTCCTTTGGTATCAAGTTTCATGACATGGAAGGGGAAACTCTCTGATTGATAATAGAGCATGAGATGGTATATAACAGTGGAATACTTGAAAACTTTTTCATCTTCCAATCTCATGAACTGGTCATGAATTTTATCAACAATGTAGGAAGCAAAATCATATTTGACAGCAGGTGGTTGTGCAAGAGTAAAAATTGATAACAACACTAGGGTTAACTTATCAACGTATTCACTAGTGTTGAAACCCATTACAAAAGATATCATATTCAAAATGAGTCTGCCCATATCTGTGAAAAAATTATATCCATAAGGAGGAGGGCCTTTGGGTTGATGTTCTTGAAGCATAAAAGTCTGACAGAATCGATTCAACTCTTCTTGGGATAAATTGGTCGATTTTTCAAGTAAATCTCCCATGGAAAGGGGAGTCAGGGCTTGACCAGGATGAAACTGTAACATTTCGTTGATAGATTGAGCAGTTATTGGGAAAAGGACAGTTTGACTCGGGGACATGACTTCTCGTTGATTTAGATCATAATTGGCATGAGAGTGATAAATTATTTCGGGGAAAAAATTAACTGAGGGTAAAAGATACATCAGAAGATTGGATTCCCACAGTCCCAAAATGTCAGAGCCATTCAGGTAACTATCTCTGCATTGGAAAGATATTTTGAGAGGATTTTCACTAAGGATGAGGTCTTTAATCTAGAAATCCCTATCTGCTAGAGGCAGATAGTCTAAATCTTTATGAGGGGCATTCAGAGGTTCAACATTCAAAGCCACAGGAATTTCCATTTCTGGTTCTTGTGGATTCAGAAAGGAATTCGGGTTTTAATGGAAAAACAGGAAAAATTATAGGTCTGGGAATTTAGGAGTGGAAGAAAGACCAAATTGAACTTTTTTTAGTCTTTTCCTATGGAATTAAATCAAAAACCAAGATTTGTAGGGTTCGACGGGAATTTGGGTAAATACCTGTTTTCCGGGAAGTGGATAGTGATGAAAACAGGTGTAGACAACTGCTGATGGATTCTAGATTCTTCATCTGTAATTTTCTCAGCAAGGTGGCGGTTGACAGTCTTCGACAGTTGGTTTTGAAGTTTTTTGCATGGGACACTGGTCACTGTACAAGATAATGAAAATGACGCGCATTGGTTTGTTTTATTTGCAAAATCAAAGGTTGGCAGGGTTTATATTTATGGCGGATGACGTAAGTAGGAAAGGTTGTTTTGGAAGGGTGGTAAGCGGTATACATCACACTGCTTTTGGGGACGAGCAGTTTTCAGTGGAGGGCTAGCGATTCCATACAGTTCACGACACGTGGCAAGGCACTGTTTGGAAAACCACTCAGCCATCGCGTGTTATTGTTCATACATGGGGGCGCAACGATATGGATAACAGCCGTTGATTATGGAGTGGTCGATCGAACGACTATCAGGGAAGAGAGATGACGGGGAAATAAAGGAGCGGGCCCAATATAATTAAATATGATTAATCATATCGGGGGCTATTCGATTGGTGGGGAAAATTATTAATTAACCATGAGGGTTAATTAATATTTTTAAATGCGGCGGGAAGGCAGGCTTATAATTAGTTGGAGATTTGACTAATTAATCACATTTAACACAATATTAAGGTTATTATTCAACCAAAGGGGCGGGATATGTAATAATTTGGGAATTTTATATAGTTAAAATAATATGGGAAAGGGTTAATTCATATAGGGAATTAAATAATAAAGTTAAAGTTAATATGAAAATGAGTGGAAAGCACTAAGTATAAAAAAATTAAAAGTATGAATTTAACTTATGCTTGATTGAAAAGGGTTTTTATGAAATATTGCACAATTGTCCTAAGTAAAATAGGATTTTACTTAGGAAAAGATTTTTTAGAAGTGAATGAATGACATTATGAATGGTTTTAAGTACTTAGGATTTTTCAATTATTGGGCCGAGGGTCTGGTCCCTCCAAAAGTCAAGGAAATTCCTTGAGCCCCTCTAATTTTCAAATGCCTTAGTACTTAGGGAAAATTAGTGAAATTTTTAGGAAAGAATGAAAAGGGAAGTTAATAATTTGACGTTGTTTTTCTTGAATTTCTTCCAGTGTAATGTCTACCTTGCACTTGTGATGAAAGTAAATATTAACACATTTAGAGTCATTATCCATCACATGTAATTATGCAACAACATCTACCTACCCTACCTACTTTAACCTACCATTTTTTCTTCTTTATTAGGGTGCACTTAGACTGGCAAACCCTTATCATAGTTTCTTTTGTTTTACATGTAGAAATATATCTAAATCTAACCTTATTACATCCAAGGGCTCAGATTAAACTGTTGAGCTCCTTTTATTTACTCTACCTATCTACTTATCTGCCAAGATTAAACAGTTTGGTCAGATTTTATTCTCTATCTCTAAAACATAAAATTGAAAGATGAACTAGCCAAGCTTAATCTGTTTGACTGTTCATCAATTGTGGCATAAGCTACAAGTTGCACACAATTTGTTTATTTACATAAGAGAAAAAAGTAGTGGCATTTAGACTTGCGCACTTTCCTTGGCCTTTCTTTTGGTGGGGTTCATTTTCTTTTACTTTTTTGGCCATTTTTATTTTTTTCACCCTTTGATTTTTCTTTTAGGGTATACCCTCTTTACATTGTTTAAATTTTTTTATTTTTTTTGACAATATGGAAAACCTTTGCAACAAGGAAATATATGAACATATTACATAGTCCATCAAGTCAATCATGATATATGACACTTATTGGTATAGGAGCATAACACATTTGAAAATCTTTTAAATCCTGCACAATACAATTAAAATTAGAAAATCCTGCATTATTGGGTAAAAAACTGCTTTGGAGGTTTAGGTTAGGAGCATGGCCATTGGATGACAACATCCAACGGCGAAGATTGCGTGTAGAAGGTCAAAAGGAGAGCGGTGGAGTGAATGGTGGGGTCTTTAAGTCAGATCCGTTGATCTTGCAAAGATTAACAGTGGGGAGTGATCGGGGAGACATAATGGAGAAGGGTTGCTTATTGATGAAAACAAAAGAAATACAAATGAAATGGGGTTAAAATCCTTTGGCGGAAAGAATTACATGGAAAGGAAATTTGGGGTTTCGGGATGATCGTGGGTCGTTGGATCATATTGGATCTCGAGATCAATGGCGGATATTGCTCATTGAAATCCTTTGGTGAAGGCAGAGGGAGATAGTGTAATTGGAGATTAGATCTAAGCCATTGATCTGCAGAGATCAACGGTGGGGAGCGCACACGATAAAACATAACAAAAAATGAGGAAGGCAGTTTCGGAAGGGAAAAATGTGGGTTTTGCGTGGCCAAAAGAGGGATAGGTGGTTTCACCTTTTCGAATGCAATATGCGTTCCTGCCTGACACGTGGCATTTGAAAAAAAGTTATATCATGCATCCCTTGGGAAATTAACCTTCACGCTTGAAGTTACGCGAAAATGTGCGTCAACCATTGGATCTGGGGTCTCAGATCTAACGGTGAGGAGTGAGCGCGATATTGGATAGATGCTCAGGCATATAAGTGGCAGGGTGGTCTTGTTATGATTCGTTGGATCAAATATTTGGACGGCTTAGATCAAGTCTGGTGGGAAGCAGGACCCACAGGGGTCGGGCCTCTTGGAGTTATTATGGGCCATTGGATGTGCAGGATCAACGACTAAGATTTAATCTGGGGCTGAATGGAAAAATGAACATAGCAAAGGAAGAGCTAACATGGGCTGTTGATCTGCAGAGATCAATGGCTGGGATCTGCTTAAAAAAAATTATAAAGTGGGGCTGCATGTTTTTTAACCAAGGTCAAGAGAAAATATTTGGACCGCCTGATCTGGACACGTGGACTGCCAGATGAAATCAGAGCTTCACGATTGGCGGGGCAATGGAGACGAGAGCACCGAAGTGATTGACTGTGGGCCGTCGATCTGCAGATCAGATCGACGGTGGAGGATGAATGGGGGAGTGGCCAATCGGAAGGGGAGCAATAAAATATTACAGTGTGCCAATGAAATCTCCCGATGCTATAATGCACAGGCCGTTGATTAGTCTGAGATCAATGGTAGGGGGAAAAGGTCGAACCAATGAACGGCGGGCCCCTCTATAATATAAAAATGGCGAAGTTTAATAAAAAACAAAGGTTTAATGGCTCGGGGCAGGTTATATATATGTGACTTGGCGCCTGATTGTGGGGCCTTGGATATATGAACAAGTGAATGAGACCGGGGCTTTATATGCAACGTGCCAATCGGAATCGGGAGGAAGGAGCGGGCTTTTCAATCTACCCATTAGGAATTCTCCGACACGATAGATCGTTGATTGGGTTTTAAGAGCAATGGTGTTTATTAATAAAAAGGATTGCCCGATGTGTTTAGTTAAAAACTTAGGAAAAATGAGTTTTATGAATATACAAAGGGAAAAAGTGATCGGGAATGGTTTGTATAATATGTTAAGCACCATATGTGGGCTTTGTGGTTATATGAAGCGGTAGAAGACTCGGGCTTATAAACAAAGGGCTAATCGCATTAGAACATTTTGTTAACACACACAAACGTGCGCATTGATTTGTTTCCGATGCGATAGGCGCTGAAAGGGTTTAACACTTGGTTCATTCGCCAGGGCATATGTGGGGAATTGGTTTAGGTCTTAGCCAAAGGAGCTTAAGCCTTAGTGCAAAAAAATGTATTTTTATGATTTTTTCAGGGTTTTCTGATGGATTTGGGGGTTTTGGCAAAGTTCAAAAGTGAGTTTTAAACTTTGTAAAAGGATTTTCATGAAGGGGAAAGGGGAAAAATGAAAAATAGAAGAATTTTATGGGGAAAGAGGGAATAAAATGAAGGTTAGTTTTAAGTGGAGGGAGGGGAAAAATGGAGTTTTGCAGCAGTCTTTTCTTCATGGAAAACAACAGATTTTCAGAGTTTATAATGGAAATAGCAGTGAAGATTTAAACAAAGGGCATGATGTCTTCATGAGTCTTCAAGAGATAAAAATTTTAGCAATAAAATTGTTTCTTGAATGCTCAAAAAATGATTTAGCCACCTTTTGATATAACAAATTTTATAGGTGGCTAATAGTGGCTCCACTTGGGATGGTGCCTTCTTGAAGGCATCAAAAACTTCAGAATTGCATTATTTGGAGGCTGATCAGTGCCTTATCCATTGGGCTGAAACTTTCTTTACTTGGATGGTCTTCTTTTGCTCTGAAAATATTAGCAGCTATAAAAAATAATGGATTTTCATCAACACAAGCTTTCTACCTACCCAATCCTACTGATCTAACTTTTTTTCTTATTTAGAGTGCACTTGGATTGGAAAACTCTTTTACAACATTTTATTACTTTGAAAGAAAAAATCTAATCTATTTCTACTTCTTATTTCTCCATGAACTCAAATTAAATAGTTGAGTCCATATGTTTCTCTACCTAGCTAATAATTTTTTAGGATTAAACAGTGTAACATATTTTTATTCTCTAATTTCTAAAATAGAAATTTAAAAGCATACAAGTCGGGATTGAATAGTCTAACTTGTTGCTGATCTATGGTATAAAAAACAAGCTACACATAGACATTATTTTACAGAAAATTAAATCAAAATGCAAGGCTTAACATTTGAAATTTCAAAGCACGACCTTCTCTTTTCTTTAGCTCTGTTTTTTGAATTTATTCGAGCTATTTCTTCCCTGTTCTCTGGTTCAGATTTTGAACTAATTAGAACCTGTTTTACCTTTGTTTTGACATTGAAATTAGAACATATAGGAGTCATTCTTCTTTTGGACACTTAGGTTCATATTTTGAGCTTGTTTGAACCTTTAATTTGTAGCCTAATGTACCTAACTGATAATCCAAGATTAAACTGTTTGGAAAATCAAATTCACTAACCTATCAGCAGTCAATTTAAAACTAATTAGTCATGATTAGGCTGTATGACTAACTAAGAGTGTGTTTTTCAGGAGTGGCATTTGATCTTGCACACTTTCAGACTTTTTTTCTCTTTTTTGGTATGGGGTTGTACCTTTCTTGTTTTTACAATCTTCCCTCTTTTCTCTCTCTTCTATTGTTTTTCGTATTTTTCCTTTTCTCTTCAAGACAAAAATCAACAACTAACTAAAATTCTCAAGGGTTGAGCTTATTTCTATTCCTATCTAACCTATTCTAAATTGGAATATTTACACTTTTAACCTACAAACTCTCTTTTCCAATACATCCAGTCAATCAAATGGTTCCATGACTGGTCTTTGCTCATCTCTTTGAGCATGCTGGATAGGTAGGGCCACTCCCATGCTCTCTATTTCTTGATAGCAACTCTGGAAAATCTTGTTGCACTTGGTGATATACTGTTGTCCGCAACCTTTATCCCTTCTTCAGATGTCTTCAGGAAATCATCATAGGGATCTTGAAATAATGCCCGGTTAGAAGTATTTGAAAGATAGGTTTCAACCAGGATTATCTCTTTCTTTTCCACTGGATCAAGGCGAAGATTTCTTTGAGAAAGAAAAACTTCCTTATCTTCATTATTATCTGAACTGAAGGACTCATCATTCACTGCAGTGTTGTCCTCTAGAAGTTCTGGTGTGTTTTGTTTTAGTGGACTGCACTCTGTGAAGAGGTTATCATATTCTTGAACAGGGGTATGTTCTATTGCTTCCTCCTTTTTGGGAGAAGGCTCCTTGATTTCAATCTACTCAGATTTTTTTTCATTGCTTTCCTCCTCAACCTTTGAGTTGAAATTTTGCTGAGTCCCAATCACATGGAAAATATTACTGATGGTCTGAAATGAAGTAGAGAAAAGATCCAATGAATATTTACTTGCTTCCAAGTTTTCATAAATTTCTTCATCAGTATCATAAATAGTCTGCATTGGCTCGTTACTTCTTTGAAGGGGATGATCTTCCTCCCATAAATCTGGTAATTATGGTCCTACAAAATTAACTTCTGTTTTGGAAGTATCATCACTAGATAGATCTAAGTTAGGAGAATAATTAATATAAGTAATAATACCAATCAAAAATAATGGGTCATCAGCAGGTCCTTCTTTGTTTTGATCTACAAAAGCACTTTCTAAATCTATGCCACAAAGTTATCTATGTGAATGGGCAAGAGTGTTTGTTTTGTAAAAAGTTTCAGAGAACAACTGTTTATTAATAGTCTAATCTATTCCTTTTTCTGTCAAAGGGGAAAATGTTTCCATGTTCCTTTGAACAGGAGTACAACAGTTCTCTGTCTCTTGTGAAGACTGATTTTCAGGATGGATGTCTTGTTGAGCCTCAGCTATAGGGGATGATGAATCATTATTTGGGTTTTCAGGGGTATCTTGAGGAATGTCCTTTATTTCTTGGTTTATTTCTTCCTCAAATGATTCATCTATATTTTTATAACTTTTCAATAAGATATTAAATTCATGAATGGCTGTTAAAAGACATTCAGGATGCATTTGTTCCAGAGCTTCATCATTATCTATAATATGTTGGGTGATGTTTTTTGATGGATCAATATATTGCGCCCCTTGAAAACGATGTAGATTTTCCTTTATATTTCTCATAAAACACATATTCAAGGTCCTTTAAAGAAAACAAACTACCAGATCTCAAGCATTCATACCAATCCCTAGATTTTTCTTCTAATGTTAACATGAACATTTTCATTAGGCAATATTCATGCCATTCAAACTTTAACCTCCGTAAATGTATGTTAAATTTGATGAGGTGTAATAAAGGGTCATCAATCTTTTCACCTTGAAAAATAGGCAAGTTGTTATCCCAATTCACCTGGGGCATCTTATGTGGAAACCCAGGGATATGACCTCTACTCATTGGGGCATATCTTCGTTGTATCCTTGGAATCATGTTTGTAAATCTACAAAGAGGTTACTGTGTCTATTCAACCGGTTCAGAGTCTTCTACCAGTGGAGTCATTTGGTTTTTTTAGCATTGTGGAGTTGCCAAGTGGATGTTTTAAATTTTTTCTGCCCACCAACAGTATGATTGGGCTTGCTCAATACATTCCCAAAGGAGTCTACAAATACTGGAAGGGTAATAGGCCTACTGGAGGCCAGTGGAGTCACCAGGTGGAAGTTTTTAGCTCTTTTGGAGGTAAAATGTTTTATGGTCCACCACCATGTACCAATATAAAATGTTTTTGGGTCTTTTCTGAGTTTTTATGGTTGTTTGAAATACTAATGAATATATAAGAGCTTTCTAGGCCACTATGAACTCATTATGTCCCCAGTGGAGTCACCAGAGATGTTAGCTTCCTGTAATTTGCAATATTGGCAAAGTCAAACTGCAGAGAGAACACTATTTCAACCACTTTAGGATTCTAGGATCTAGCCCTCCTGAATCCGGAGAGTGATCTCTCCAATAAAGTGCAAAGATTGATTTATCTTTAAAGTTTTTTGTATGATATTAGGCTAGTTATGATGAACGAGGGTTTTTTTTTGTTTTGGATGGTTGAGCATGATTATTATTTGAGTTGAAAGTCCTAAATGGAAATAGTTTCAAAGGCGTGAAGTTGCAAGCAATCAGAACAAGCTTTGCCTAAAAGATAGATATAATGCTGGTTTTTAGTCCGTTGGGCTATGGAGTCATAGTAGGGCTTTAATTGAGAAACAACTTCAAGAGTGATCTAAGGAGCAAGTCATCTATATCACAAGATATTTTGAGATAAAATGATGGAATGGAAAAAATAAAAGTGTTGGAGGGGTGGAAACATATAATAATTTCAACAAGGATTTATAGTCTTTCCAAACAAGAAAAGCCTCTTAAGTAGCTGTTTAAAACCAACCAACAACAGGGCTCACCATAAATTTCTTGGGAAATTTCGTATTAAAGCAACTCAATAGACAACAATCCAGTAGTCCACATAATTACGTTCAGAAAGTATGAAAACACATAAGAGAAACAAAATACAACTTAATATCAGATAAGGTACTTTTAAACCAAGTCTGCTTTCAGCCAACACTTAGGGAAACTTTCAGAACTACCTTTGGAGAATAGAAGCTAGAAAATAGGGCACACCATCTCTTTTCTAGTCTAACTTTACTAAGCAGATAATGAAAATCACATTCAAGAATAATGTTTAAAGAAAATAGTAGGATGAGGGAACACCAACATTCCTAACTACTTAAACTGTATTGAATCATTCTTAAATAAACAAATTAGAGGAAAACATTGAGATAAATATTATCAGTCAGAGAAGGGTACTGTAAACAGTAAATCCTATCTCTATTCTTGCTGTTCTTTATCAGAGAATTAATGGAAAAAATGGCATACACAATAGGAAAACAATTACACAGAAAGGAGCACTTCACCAATGATATAGACCAGGATCCCAAGAAACAACTTCTTATTGATGTCAAACCAGTTAAAATCTTCAGGTCCAATGTTTCAGTTCAACAATCATCTTCACTTCTCAGCGTAACTATTCTATCACAAACAGTGAATCAAGAGCCTTTGAACACTATTTACAGGTAGAAATTTCGAGCACAAGTATATTTCAAAGTTCTGCAACCAATATTGTTTCATCTCCTAGAGAATTATTTATAGAAGAAATGAGGAGGTGGGATTGGATAAAAGATCTCCCAGGATCAATTAATACAGATAAATGCTTCTCGGCCTTTGAGGGGCTCAATGGAAAAGTTTACAGATATTTTCTCTGTATTAATTGTTATACATTTTTAATTAAGCTAAGTGGAAACTTTTCTTTACTTTTAGGCTTTCTTTCATGTTGTAATAACTCTGCTAATATTTTTTGCATTAATTTCCTTTGGCTGAATTAACTATTTGGCTGCGTTGAGGCAAATATCTTCTTTTCTAATCATAAATCAGCCTCTGTTTAATGCTTTGAGGCTAGAGGTGGCATTAAGTAGCTGAGAGGAATCAATTAGCCTCTTATGTGGCAGTGGAGGTTCTCTGTCTGTTAGATATTATTGATTTGCCTTTAACTGTGTTTAATTTAATGGATTAGGCTTTTGATAGTCGATCTTAGTCGTAATCCATTAAACTGTGGAATTAACCTTTAATCTTCAATCCTGCCGTGGTTAGGTCTTCAACACTGATACTCTTCGATTTGATTTAATGATATTGTGTCTTGTTGATGTGCAGGTTTTCACAGTGCCTTTAGACTGGCATCAGTGCTCATGAGGCACTGACGAAACATGATGGTTGAACCCTGCAAAACGGATACTCTTTAATAAACGAAAGTCTGGAGGATCGTCATCCTCGGCTTTAATTTTCCTTTAATCATTTGAAAATATTTTAAATCCTGCACAATACAATAAAAATTAGAAAATCCTGCGTTATTGGGTAAAAAAATGATTTGGAGGTTTCGGTTAGGAGCATGGCCGTTGGATGACAGCATCCAACGACGAATATTGTGCGTAGAAGGTCAAAAGGAGAGTGGTGGAGTGAATGGCGGGGCCTTTAAGTCAGATCCATTGATCTTGCAAAGATCAACGGTGGGGAGTGACTAGGGAGACATAATGGAGAAGGGCCGCTTATTGATGAAAACTGAAGAAATACAAAGGAAATGGGGTTAAAATACTTTGGCGAAAAGAATTACATGGAAAGGAAATTTGGGGTTTCGGGATGATCGTGGGTCGTCGGATCATATTGGACCCGAGATCAATGGTGGAGATTTCTCGTTGAAATAATTTGGTGAAGGCAGAGGGAGATAGTGTAATGGGAGATTAGATCTAAGCCGTTGATCTACAGAGATCAATGGTGAGGAGCGCACGCGATAAAACATAACACAAAATGAGGAAGGTGGTTTCGGGAGGGAAAACTGCGGGTTTCGCGTGGCCAAAAGAGGGATAGGTGGTTTCACCTTTTCGAATGCGATATGCATTCCCGCCCGAAATGTGGCATTTGAAAACAATTTATATCGTGCAACCCTTGGGAAATTATTCTTCGCGCTTGAAGTTACGCGAAAACTTGCGTCAACCATTGGATCTGGGGTCTCAGATATAACGGTGAGGAGTGAGCACGATATTGGATAGATGCGCAGGCAGATAAGTGGTAGGGTGGTTTTGTTTTGAGTCATTGGATCAAAGATTTGGATGGCTTAGATCAAGTCTGGAGGGAAGCAGGACCCACAAGGGTCGAGCCTATTGGAGTTATTATGGGTCGTTGGATGTGCAGGATCAACAACTGAGATTTAATCTGGGGATAGATGGAAAAATGAACAAAGCAGAGGAAGAGTTAACATGGGCTGTTGATTTGCAGAGATCAATGGCTGGGATCTGCTTAGAAAACATTATAAAGTGGGGCTGCATGTTTTTTAACCAAGGTCGAGAGGAAATATCTGGACTGTCCGATCTGGACACATGGATAGCCAGATGAAATCAGAGCTTCACAATTGGCGGGGCAATGGAGACGGGAGCACCGAAGCGATTGACTGTGGGTCTTCGATCTGCAGATCATATCGATGGTGGAGGATGAATCGGGGAGTGGCCAATCAGAAGGGGAGCAATAAAATATTACAGTGTGCCAATGAAATATCCCGATGCGATAATGCGTAGGCCGTTGATTGGTCCAAGATCAACGGTGGGGGAAAAAGGTTGAACCAATGAACAGAGGGCCCTTCTATAATATAAAAAAGGCAGATTTTAATAAAAAAAAAGGTTTAATGGCTCGAGGCAGGTTATATATATGTGACTTGGTGCCCAATTGCGGGGCCTTGGATATATGAACAAGTGAACGGGACCGAGGCTTTATATGCAAGGTGCCAATCGGAATTGGGAGGAAGGAGCGGGCTTTTCAATCTACCCATTAGAAATTATCCGATGCGATAGATCGTTGATTGGGTTTTAAGATCAACGGTGTTTATTAATAAAAAAGATTGCACTGGCGCGTTTAGTTAAAAACTTAGGAAAAATGGGTTTTATGAATATACAAAGGGAAAAAGTGATCGGGAATGGTTTGTATAATATGTTAAGCACCGGATGCGGGCTCTGTGGTTATATGAAGCGGTAGAAGACTCGGTATTATAAACAAATGGCTAATCGCATCGGAACTTTTTGTTAACACAAACAAACACATGCATTGATTTGTTTCTGATGCGATAGGCAACGAAAGGGTTTAGCACTTGGTTCTAGCGCCAGGGCATATGTGGGGAAGTTTTTTAGGTCTTATCCCAAAGGGGCTTAAGCCTTAGTGCAAAAAACGTGTATTTTTATGATTTTTTCAGGGTTTTCTGATGGATTTGGGGGTTTCGGCAAAGTTCAAAAGTAATTTTTAAACTTTGCAAAAGGATTTTCATGAAGGGGAAAGGGGAAAAAATGAAAAACAGAAGAATTTTCTGGGGGAAAGAAGGAATAAAATGAAGGTTAGTTTTGAGTGGAGGGAGGGGACAAATGGAGTTTTGCAGCAGTCTTTTCTTCATGGAAAACAATAGATTTTCAGCGTTTATAATGGAAATAGCAGTGAAGATTTAAACAAAGGGCATGATGTCTTCATGAGTCTTCAAGAGATAACATTTTTAGCAATAAAATTGTTTCTTGAAGGCTCAAAAAATGATTTAGCCACCTTTTCATATAACAAATTTTATAGGTGGCTAACAGTGGCTCCACTTGGGATGGTGCCTTCTTGAAGGCATCAAGAACTTCAGAATTGCATTCTTTGGAGGTTGATCAGTGCCTTATCCATTGGGATGCAACTTTCTTTACTTGGATGGTCTTCTTATTTCTCTGAAAATATTAGCAGCTATGAAAAATAATGGATTTTCATCAACACAAGCTTTCTACCTACCCAATCCTACTGATCTAACATTTTTTCTTCTTTAGAGTGCACTTGGATTGGAAAACTCTTTTACAACATTTTATTCTATTGAAAGAAAAAAATCTAATCTATTTCTACTTCTTATTTCTCCATGAACTCAGATTAAATATTTGAGTCCATTTGTTTCTCTACCTAGCTAATAATCTGTTATGATTAAACAGTCTAACAGATTTTTATTCTATAATTTCTAAAACAGAAATTTAAAAGCATACAAGTCAGGATTGAACAGTCTAACTTGTTGCTGATCTATGGCATAAAAAAAAAGCTGCACATAGACATTATTTTACAGAAAATTAAATCAAAATGGAAGACTTAAGATCTGAAAGTTCAAAGCATGGCCTTCTCTTTTCTTTAGCTCTGTTTTTTGAATTTATTCGAGTTGTTTCTTCCTTGTTCTTTGGTTCAGATTTTGAGCTAATTAGAACCAGTTTTACCTTTATTTTGACTCTGAAATTAGAACACATAGGAGTCATTCTTCTTTTGGACACTTAGGTTCATATTTTGAGCTTGTTTGAACCTTTAATTTGTAGCCTAATTTACCTAACTGATAAGCCAAGATTAAATTGTCTGGAAAATCAAATTCACTAACCTATCAACAATCAATTTAAAACTAATTAGTCATGATTAGGCTGTATGACTAACTAGGAGTGTGTTTTTCAGGAGTGGCATTTGAGCTTGCACACTTTTAGACTTTGTTTCTCTTTTTTGGTATGGGGCTGTACCTTTCTTCTTTTTACAATCCGTCCTCTTTTCTCTCTCTTCCATTGTTTTTCGCATTTTTCCTTTTCTCTTCAAGACAAAAATCAACAACTAACTGAAATGCTCAAAGGTTGAACTTATTTCTATTCCTATATAACCTATTGTAACTTGGAATATTTACACTCTTAACCTACAAACTCTCTTTTCCAATACATCCAGTCAATCAGATGGTTCCATGACTAGTCTTTGCTCATCTCTTTGAGCATGCTAGATAGGCAAGGCCACTCCCATGCTCTATGTTTCTTGACAGCAGCTCTGGAAAATCTTGTTGCACTTGGTGATATACTGCTGTCCGCAACCTTTATCCCTTCTTCATATGTCTTTGGGAAATCATCTTAGGGCTCTTGAAATAATGCCTGGTTAGAAGTATTTGAAAGATAGGTTTCAACCAGTATTATCTCTTTATTTTCCACTAGATCAAGGCGAAGATTTATTTGAGAAAGAAAAGCTTCCTTATCTTTATTATTATCTGAATCGGAGGACTCATAATACACTGTAGTGTTATCCTCTAGAAGTCCTGGTGTGTTATATTTTAGTGGACTGCACTCTGTGAAGAGGTTATCATATTATTGAGCAGGGGTATGTTCTATTGCTTCCTCATTTTCAAGAGAAGGCTCCTTGATTTCAATCTGCTCAAAAAAAATTTTGTTGCTTTCCTCCTCAACCTTTGAGTTGAAAGTTTGCTGAGTCCCAAATTACTGATGGTCTGAAATGAAGTAGAGAAAATATCCAATGAATCTTTACTTGCTTCCAAGTTTTCATAAATTTCTTCATCAGTATCATAAATAGTCTGCACTGACTCATTCTTCTTTGAAGGGGATGATCTTCCTCCCATAAATCTGGTAATGATGTTCCTGAAAAATTAACTTCTATTTGGGAAGAATCATCACTAGATAGATCTAAGTTAGGAGAATCATTAATATAAGTAATAATAACAATCAAAAATACTGGGTCATCAGAAAGTCCTTCTTTATTCTGATCTACGAAAGCACTTTCTAAGTCTGTACCACAAATTTCTCTATGTGAATGGGCAAGAGTATTTGTTTTGTAAAAAGTTTCAGAGAGCGGCTGTTTATTAATAGTCTGATCTATTCCTTTTTCTGTCAAATGGGAAAATGTTTCCATGTTCCTTTGAACAAGAGTACATCAGTTCTCTGTCTCTTGTGAAGACTGATTTTCAGGCTGGATGTCTTGTTGAGCCTCAGCTATAAGGGATGGTGAATCATTATTTGGGTTTTCAGAGGTATCTTGAGGAATGTCCTTTATTTCTTGGTTGATTTCTTCCTCAAATGATTCATCTATATTTTTATAATTTTTCAATAAGATATTAAATTCGTGAATGGTTGTTAAAAGATCTTCAGGATGCATTTCTTCCAGAGCTTCATCATTATCTATAATGTGTTGGGTGATGTTTTGTGATGGATCATCATATATTGCGCCCCTTGATAACGATGTAGAGTTTCCTTTATATTTCTCATAAAACACATATTCAAGGTCCTTTAAAGAAAACAAACTACCAGATCTCAAGCATTCATACCAATCCTTAGCTTTTTCTTCTAATGTTAACATGAACATTTTCATTAGGAAATCTGCATGCCATTAAAGCTTTAACCTCCGTAAATGTATGTGAAATTTGATGAGGTGTAATAAAGGGTCATCAAATTTTCCACCTTGAAAAACAGGGAGGTTGTTATCCCTATTCACCTGGGGCATCTTATGTGGAAACCCAGGGATATGATCTCTACTCATTGGGGCATATCTTCGTTGTATCCTTAGAATCATGTTTGTAAATCAAGAAGGAGGTTGTTGTGTTTATTCAACCGGTTCAGAGTCTTCTACCAGTGGAGTCATTTGGTTTTTTGAGCGTTGTGGAGTCGCCAGGTGGATGTTTTAAAAATTTTCTGCCCACCAACAGTATGATTGGGTTTTCTCAATACATTCCAAAAGGAGTCTATAAAGACTGGAAGGGTAATAGGCCTACTGGAGGCCAGTGGAGTCACCAGGTGGAAGTTTTTAGCTCTTTTGGAGGTAAAATGTTTTATGGTCCACCACCATGTACCAATCTAAAATGTTTTTGGGTCTTTTCTGAGTTTTTATGGTTGTTTGAAAGACTAATGAATCTATAAGAGATTGCTAGGCCACTATGAACTCCTTATGTCCCCAGTGGAGTCGCAAAAGATGTTAGCTCCTTCTAATTTGCAATATTGGCAAAGTCAAACTTCAGAGAGAACACTATTTCAACCACTTTGGGATTCTAGGATCTAGCCCTTCTGAATCCGGAGGGGGATCTCTCCAATAAAGTGAAAATATTGATTTATCTTTAAGGTTTTGGGTATGATATTAGCCTAGTTATGAAGAACGAGGGTTTTTGTTTGTTTTGGATGGTTGAGCATGATTATTATTTGAGTGGAAAGTCCTAAATGGAAAGAGTTTCAAAGGTGTGAAGTTGCAAGCAATCAGAACAAGCTTTAGCTAAAAGATAGATATAACGCTGGTTTTTAGTCCATTGGGCTATGGAGTCATATTAGGGCTTTAATTGAGCAACAACTTCAAGAGTGATCCAAGGGGCAAGTCATCTATATGACAAGATATTTTGAGATAAATTGATGAAATGGAAACAATAAAAGTGTTGGAGGGGTGGAAACAGATAATAATTTAAACAAGGATTTATATTCTGTCCAAACAAGAAAACCCTCTTAAGTAACTATTTAAAACCAACCAAGAACAGGGCTCACCATAAATTTCTTGGGCAAGTTCGTATTAAAGCAACTCAATAGACAACAATCCAGTAATCCACATAATTACCTTCAGAAAGTATGAAAACACATAAGAGAAAAAAAATGCAACTTAATATCAGATAAGGTACTTTTAAACGTAGTCTGCTTTCAGCCAACACTTAGGGATACTTCCAGAACTACCTTTGGAGAATAGAAGCTAGAAAACAGGGCACACCATCACTTTTCTAGTCTAACTTTACTAAGCAGATAATGAAAATCACATTCAATAATAATGTTTAAAGAAAACGGTAGGACGAGGTAATGCCAACATTCCTAACTGCTTAAACTGTATTGAATCATTCTTAAATAAACCAATTAGAGGAAAACATTGAGATAAAGCTTATCAGTCAGAGAAGGGTACTGTAAACAGTAAATCCTAACTCTATGCTTGTTGTTCTTTATCAGAGAATTAATGGACAAAATTGCATACACAATAGGAAAAAAATTACACAGAAAGGAGCACTTCACTAGTGATATAGACCAGGATCCCAAGAAACAACTTGTTATTGATGTCAAAAAAGTTACAATCTTCAGGTCCAATGTTTCAGTTCAGCAATCATCTTCACTTCTTAGCCTAACTATTCTATCACAAACAGAGCTTCAAGAGCCTTTGAACACTATTTACAGGTAGAAATTTTGATCACAAGTATATTTCAATGTTCTGCAACCAACATTGTTTCATCTCCTAGAGAAGTATTTATAGAAGAAATGAGGAGGTGGGATGGGATAAAATATCCCCCAGGTTCAATTAATACAGATAAATGCTTCTCGGCCTTTGAGGGGCTCAATGGAGAATTTTATAGATATTTTCTCTGTATTAATTGTTATACATTAATAATTAAGCTCGGTGGAAGATTTTGTTGACTTTTAGGCTCTGTGCCATGTTGTAATAACTCTGCTGATATTTTTTGCATTAATTTCCTTTGGCTGAATTAACTATTCGGCTGCATTGAGGCAAATATCTTCTTTTCTGATCATAACTCAGCCTCTGTTGAATGCTTTGAGGCTACAGGTGACATTAGGTAGCTGAGAGGAATCAATTAGCCTCTTATGTGGCATTGGAAACTCTCTGTCTGATAGATATTATTGATTTTCCTTTAACTGTGTTTAATTTAATGGATGAGGCTTTTGATAGTCGATCTTAGCCGTAATCCATTAAACTGTGGAATTAACCTTTAATATTCAATCCTGTCGTGGTTAGGTCTTCAACACTGATACTCTTTGATTTGATTTAATCATACTGTCTCTTGTTGATGTGCAGGTGTTTCCAGGGCCTTTAGACTGGCATCAATGCTCATGAGGCACTGACGAAACATGATGGTCGAACCCTGCAAGAAGGATACTCTTTAATAAATGAAAGCCTGGAGGATCGTCATCCTCGGATTTAATTTTCCTTTAATCATTTGAAAATCTTTTAAATCCTGCACAATATAATAAAAATTAGAAAATCCTGCGTTATTGGGTAAAAAAATTCTTTGGAGGTTTTGGTTAGGAGCATGGCTGTTGGATGACAACATCCAACGACGAAGATTGTGCGTAGAAGGTCAAAAGGAGACTGGTGGAGTGAATGGAAGGGTCTTTAAGTCAGATTCGTTGATCTTGCAAAGATCGATGGTGGGGAGCGACCAGGGAGACATAATGGAGAAGGGCCACTTATTGACGAAAACAGAAGAAATAAAAAGGAAATGGGGTTAAAATCCTTTGGCGGAAAGAATTACATGGAAAGGAAATTTGGGGTTTTGGGATGATCGTGGGCTGTCGGATCATATTGGACCCCGAGATCAATGACAGAGATTGCTCATTGAAATCCTTTGGTGAAGGCGGAGGGCGATAGTGTAATGGGAGATTAGATCTAAGCCGTTGATCTGCAGAGATCAACGGTGAGGAGCGCACGCGATAAAACATAACAAAAAATGAGGAAGGGGGTTTCGGGAGGGAAAACAACGGGTTTCGAGTGGCCAAAAGAGGGATAGGCGGTTTCACCTTTTCAAATGCGATATGCGTTCCCACCCGGCATGTGGCATTTGAAAACAGCTTATATCGCGTAGCCCTTGGGAAATTAACCTTCGCGCTTGAAGTTACGCGAAAACACACATCAACCATTGGATCTGGGGTCTCAGATCTAACGGTGAGGAGTGAGCGCGATATTGGATAGATGCGCGGGCAGATAAGTGGTAGGGTGTTTTTGTTTTGAGCCATTGGATCAAATATTTGGATGGCTTAGATCAAGTCTAGAGGGAAGCATGACCCACAGGGGTCAGATCTATGGGAGTTATTATGGGCCGTTGGATGTGCATGATCAACGACAAAGATTTAATCTAGGGTTGAATGGAAAAATTTACAAAGCAGAGGAAGAGTTAATATGGGCTGTTGATCTGCATAGATCAACAAATGGGATCTACTTAAAAAACATTATAAAGCGGGGTTGCATGTTTTTTAACCAAATTCGGTAGGACATATATGGATTGTCCGATCTGGACACGTGGACAACCCAAATGTAATCAGAGCTTCGTGATCAACGGGGCAATGGACACGGGAGCGCTGAAGCGATTGACTATGGGCCATCGATCTGCAGATTAGATCGATGGTGGAGGATGAATCGGGGAGTGGCCAATCGGAAGGGGAGTAATAAAATATTACAATGCGCTAATGAAATCTCCCGATGCGATAATGTGCAGGTCGTTGATTGGTCCAAGATTAACGGTGGGGGGGAAAGGTCGAACCAATGAACGACAAGCCCCTCTATAATATAAAAAAGGCAGAGTTTAATAAAAAATACAGGTTTAATGGCTCGAGGTGGGTTATATATATGTGACTTGGCACTCGATTGGGGAATCTACTGGTGGTAACCCAGATAAGGGTTGTTTTGAAAAGAAAACACTTGAGGATTCTGTTGACCAAAACTTGGATATGATACTTCTTGAAATGAAGTTTGAGACATTTGTGCCTGAGGCTACCAAGGGTTCTGTCCACGAATGTCATAAACCCAAATTAGGATAATTTGGATTTGGTTGAGGATAAGTATAACCTATTTGTGGCTATGACATCCCATAAAATGGTAAACCAACTTGTTAATAAATGATTCCAGATACAGGTTGTTGTAAATTAACCGAAGGATTTGGAGTTTGTGGACCCAATATTTGAGGGTATTGAGTTGAATGACCCGCTTGATAAGCTTTTTGTACAAAATTTTGATTCTGTAATAGTGGTAAAGATATATTAACAAGTGGAAATGATGTGGGTGTAACAGGTTGAACTGGTTGATACGAGTGTACAAACGTTTGTGGTTGAATAGGTGGGCTTCCATTGAAAAACATTCATTTCGACATTAGGTTGACCAAAAAGTGACAGAGTATTGTTATATTGGGTGACCAAAGGTTTCCCCCAAGCATGAGGAGGATAATAAGACAGAAAATATTTCTCTCCAAATGCTGGGAGTCCAGTTGATATGGTACTTAAAGGAATAGACCGAGAAGGGCCGGCTTGATATTTCCAAGATGATGTGTATAAAGAATAAGTTGTTTAGTATTGACTATAGGATTACCAGTTAGAATACTGGATGCTGACATTGGTAAAGTCCATGGTTTTGAAGATGCACCAGAGAAAATTATAGATAGAGATTTATAACCTGATAGGACCAGAGGGCCACCATGAAAATATGACTCTGGTGAAGTTGTAAACATCGATGGGGTAGCGAGGGCCAGTTCTAACGTAATTGTAACAGATGCCCCGACCGAAGATGTTGGTTCACGCATGGTTGCTTGACCAAATGTATACCCTTCGGAATCGACAGGGGTTTAAATAAGAACATGATAAAAAAAAGCAGATGGTGATGATTGAGGAAAAGACTCATACAGGTAAAGGTCCTTTCCAAAATGGGTTGGAGTTAAAGGTGTCTCGTATTGTGGGATTTATTCATGCAATTAGACTAGGTGGAAGTATTTCACCGTTAAGCCCAAAGTATATTTCAGGTGGTTGAATGTGTGATATAGGAGACTCAATGGCTACAAAAATTTGTGGGATGACCAAGGCAAGGACAAATTCCAGTTTTTTAACTTCGGGATTCAGATGTTTTGGAAAATAAGAGACAGGATTTGGATCAACATCTGGTTGAACAACGTCGGGTTGAGGAGGTATGGTCTCACTGATTGGATGGATCGTGACCACGGGTAGATGTGAGGACTTCATTTTGACAACAATAGATGAACTTGGATCTGTAGAAGCAACTTGAGCTAACTCTGGTTTATGGGAAGATGATTTTTCTCCATAGGTATGAATTGTACTTGATTCAGCAGAGCGTGATCGCCTTCGCCTACTAGAAGTAACTTCTGGTGATAAAGTAGGTTTTAATGCTAATCTACGTGAACGACAGGGGGAAAGGATTTTTTTCTTCCACGATTACTGATTTATTTTAACCAAAAACAAATAAACAAAATAAACGAGTAATGCTAGGCAAAAGGGTTTACCAAGAAAATATGAACTGCAGAATACCTCATGGCGAACCAAGAAGTATGGGCAGACAATCTCCCCAAATGCTGTGTGTTTTCAACCCTAGAGACAACCTGGAGTTGTGAAAGACCAGTGCCTAGGAAATCTTATACAGCAAGGAGCATATGATATAATGTGGAAATTTATTCGAAAAATTCTCTCGTGCTATCTCATGTAAACAGGAAGGTTTAATTTGAATGGAATCAAAATCTTCAAAACTTTGACATAAAGAAAGAAATGCTGCAGAGGAAAAGTGTGAAATTCTAATATAAACGTATCAAAAAATTCAAACACATCTCTCTGTAAGGAGGGATGGACTCTAAAATAATTCACAAAGATGAATAATCAGAAGGTATGTGTTGCGCATGAAATATAGAGAGAATACTAACTCTCATAGAGATGAAATCCAGAAACAAATATCAACATGTAATGGGCTTATGATAATAAGAATCCACACATGACAATAACCTTTAAAGATAACATCCCATAATAGCTAATATAGAAGAAGTACGATTGAAGTGGAAAATGAAACAACATATCATGCCTGAGCCATATTTAAAGTGCTAGACAGGTTTTAGCATAAGTATCAACTATGATAAATTCATATTAGAAACAGTCAGCTACTCGCATTCCAGAACATGATACAAGAGAAATGGATGTAATGAAATGAACAGTTAAGCTATAACACATAAGGAAGAGTTACAGACTATAAAGCACAAAGACCAGAATCCTCATTAAATATGGAACTCCTCATCATTGAAACCCAATGGGCTCTTCGCATTCATATTAAAGTTTCAGCAAAATGCATACAAAATTATTTCACAGTGTATTCTTCTGAAAATCTGCAACCCTTTTTCCTATTGGGTTGTTGCTTATATATAACCTTCAGAAACATGAGCGGGAAGATATTTCTGGGAATCTTCCTCGCGTGCTAGTAATCAGTTTGAAGTCTTAATCAAAAGTAACCAAAATTCATGATGAGGAATGGAGCATATCATCATTTACAGTTAGGCTCACAGCCGTTTCAAAACAAAATATTTAAATCTGTCTTTAACAAGAAGTAAAATGCAGGAGTGAAATGTGAATTCCACTTGAAATTTGAAAGTGACAAAGTAAAAATAAAATTAAATGCCACTAGGGCCGAATCATGAGTTAACCATGTTCACCGGTGCAATGGAGTTGATGCGGTTAGTGACACAGGTGGCGGGACATTTGCTGATGAGATGGCTAACATGATGGAATATTTGGTGCACCTTTGCTGACTGTCTGCTACAGGTTCAGGCATTGAAGCGAAACCTTCCACTCTGATATAGGCTTCAGTGAGATCATCGAAGTTAGCATCAGCAGGAATTTTGTGCTTCACGAGGTACAAAAGGGAAAATTCCTGGCGGAGTACTGAAACTATAGTCTCGGGTTTCAGTTGAGTGGATTTATCTAAAAATACATCTGTTCGATTCATCTCCTCCTTGAGCGCACCCCATATGCTGGTAATGGCTGTAACATGGCAGGGGTAGGACCCCAACATGATGGAAGTCTGACAGTTGTGATCTCGGCCCAAATCATTTCAAACCATTCTAAATTGACCGCCACGTTCTCCAAGGTTCTTGAGGCTATACTGCGAGCAGACTCCTTCTCAATTATTTTTTGACATTTAACGGCTTCCTTGAACCTGCTATTTATTCCATGTTTCGCCACGTCTTCAGGTCTTAGCCCTTTCAGGAAAGAGATATAACTCTTTGCGTGCTGGATTCTGCTGGATGTATCAGTATTCCCCTCATGAAGCTTTCTTCTGAGATAAAGCATGGACGACTTTACCTCCTCAATTACTTTTAAAAATGCCCAATGCCCTTTCACCTCTGTGATCATCTCTGCCCAGATTAACCGTCTAGCTTCCATGAGGGTTATATTACCCTTCAGGCTATTATTGAGTTCGTCAATGGTTTTCTCTTGGGCTGCTTTCTCCTTCTTTCCTTGCTCGATTTCCTTCTACATGGCATCGATTCTCTTGGAGTTCTCAGCCAAAAGAGCTTCCAGCTCACTAATTCTTAGTCTTGCTATAGAGACCTATTTCTCCAATGCATCATTTGTGGCCAAAGTTGCAGTCAGTTGTTCAGACAGTGAACTAGTCTCTGGAGGGACTTGTGGTGGTGCACAGGTATGTGTATGCCATGTTGTCTATAATGCATTTAGTCTACCTTGAAGAACAACCATCTCCTCTGCAATATTTTCTTCTTCCTTTTTCTCTTTTGCAAGAGATTCAACCAATTCAGCTCTGTCTTTTCAGCCCGGGCTAACTCGGTTGTTTGTACATGATGGGAGGCTAGTATACTAATTTTACCTTTCAAGGATGCAACTCCCTTCTAGAATTCCTCGATGAGGTGATGCTATGGGTTGGCTTCACCGGTCTCTTTTCCTTTAATCGCATCCTGGAGAGAACGTATTTGATTCGTGAGGGAACATGAATTTACCTTTCCTTTCTTGAATTATCCGTCACTTGGGCATTCTTGTTCTAAAACTTCTTCAAAGTGATCATAAGCCACATCACTTCATTCTTTAGCATATCACTAAAAACCTGAAATATGTTGCATTTATAAATTACCAACACTTTTGACATGTTGACCGCATACTCTAGCACTCTCTAACTGGTAGTACCAGCATTTGGGTCAATAATGGCCTTGGCCATGGCCATTACTAAATTTTCAGTGTCCAGGTTCATTGAGGCTGAAATTATGGTGTGGTATTTCTCAACGAATCCTTCTAGCTCTACCCGGTACTTATCTCTGATTGCTCTAGCTTTCAAGCTTCTTTCGGTTGCGACCTGGGAAGTGTCAGCTGTGATAGCCTTTGAAACCTATGACAAATCGGAATATGTAACACTATCTCATAACACCTTGATTCCTATCTTGCTCTTGTCGGGTCTCCCATATGGTATTTCCTGTTCAAGCAACTGTTCTTCCCCAATAAATTCTGCTTCACTGGTCACTATTTTCTGCCTTTTATGGGGGGGAGAACGTGCTCCTGATGTACCTGCCTCCTCTTCTTCTTGAAATTTACCATCTTCTCTTGTTGAAGCTGCATCTACCTTTTCCCCTATCGCAGATGAATCTATCTCCATCTATGAAAGCAAAGGAAAATTTTAAAGATTAGCCCGCCATTCTATGAAAGGTCTCGTTTCATGCACATAAGGAGTTGATTTGTTCCTTCTCCTTCTGTTAGAAATGATGCCCCTTGGATCGTAGGGCCAAACCTTCCCTTGTCTCAAATCCATGTATTGAAGCAGCTTCTCAACGATATGGAAGGCGTGCCTTGAATTGACAACAAAAGGGCCAATGGTAATGGGAAGTCTAAGGATAAACCCCTTTTTTTGCAGGGAGGAAGTGGAGTTGGTTAGATTTCAGGGTCTGTCGAGTGTATTCCAAAGCATAAATATGCCAAGCAGGGAACACGGGCAACTGATAGGGGGGAATTTCGGTTCCATAAACTTGGATTTCAGTGTAGTTATCAAACAGGTACCAATCCCCAGTACTTTGGGCTTCACTATACTGTAACCATCTCTTCATCTCAAGAAAAACCCTAGGTGAAGGAGAGTCATGGATGATAGTGTAGGCAATAGGCATGAACTCGTTTAGAAACCTAGAATAGCCCACCCCGTTTGGTAACTAATGTGTTGGAAAGCTCCAGTTGAAAATTGGTCTGGTCTGAGAATTTACCTTGTACACCTTATCTAAATCCAAACCCTCAAATTTATCAGCATGATGAAAAAGGCAGAGGTAGAAAACCATAGAGCAAATGCGGAAGCGACCAGTGTCTGAGAGTTCCTGGAACTGGGTCTGAATGTCTAGAACAACCCTAGTTTGAGACATTAACCATAAGAAAGCAACACATCCCCTGGAGGTTTGCCCCAAACAATCCACACCTAATAAACCTGCGATGAGAGCAAGGATGGGCCATACTTCTTCTTTGAACAGACTCAAGGGGAAAGGCTCTGTGAAAGGAAGGGATGCGGTTTGATCATCGGTTATGGATGAAATTAAATCACCTTGCTATTCCCATGGAAATTTTGCAAACTAAGGCGTTAGAGTAATTTCACTAAAACTGATGTAGTTTGCACTGGTGGGAAAACGAAGGGCTTTTCTAATAATATCGGGGGAAAGAGTGAATATCCTGTTCCCTTGAGCTGAGAGAAACATGCCCCGATGTTCATCGTAGCCATCCCTGAGCCAGCAGATAAACTCGACCACTGGATAAACTGGAGGGGTAATTTGATGATACAGACCTGATAGAACCACTCAATACCTATCCCTATTTTCGACATGTCTCCTAAAAAGTTCAGGTTTGATACTGCTGATGGGAAATAGATACTGCGGGTCATATATTTTATCTTGTAGATCTAAGAAAGGTTCAAACCCTAGAGGATTTCTAGTTTCACGGACTTGAGGAGTCTCTAGCTCTAACTTCTTAGTGGTGACCTTTCCCATGACTAATATGAAAGTTTTTTAAAAACAAAAGGAAACCAGAGAGAATATGAGGGATGGAATACCTATTAAGTAGGAAATTTTCTCAGGAAAGCGACATGGGGTTACTAAAAATGACTGGGTGGACCTGGTACTGGGCTCCCACTTTATTTTATACCGTAGTCGAAAACCTGAAAATTTTACTGCAGTAAAAGACGGGGGACCGTTATATAGAACTGAGGGTTCTTGATAAAAGGCGGAATGGTGAAGAAAGTGGGATAAGCATCGTAAGGACACTGACAGTGAGGCATGCGATGTGTAGGAATTGGGTGTTATACTTTGGGTAGGTAAACACCGCGTGCCGGGTAAAATACTGGTATGGGCCTCAATACCAAATATCCTAAGAACTTTACCTTACCTTTTTGTCGGAGAGACAACTCTGTCCTCGGAGCATAGCCCTCGTGGAATGCGAAGCGCACAGTGAAAAAGCTTTAAGACCTGTGCTTTATTCCCTACATTGCACTCACCTCGTGTCTATCCTCTTGACACGTCATCAAGTTTCCGCGGGGGTAAGGCTCTGCCTCACTCCTCCGCTTTGTGACCCCACCAGAATTGCACCTGCGGAATCTCTTGCCAGCGTATATAAAGTGAATGTAGGCCCTGTTTTAATTTTCTTCCCATTTATACCTTTTATATATTTGCTTGGATAATGTTCAGAACCTTTATGTATTTCCACTCCCTTATAGACATGCACTTATTTATTTGGCACATGACTTAGCTTAGCGCTGCTTCTACTTAGCCATCTTTAAATATTCACCATGAGTAATTTTATTTGGTGCTTTGCTCCTCATGGCTAAAATAAAAATGTTAAATGTAAACTATATAATCAACATTGGCCCCACCTGTGGGTGGCACGTTCATCCTTGGGCGCGTCGAGAACCTCGCAGACCACTGTTAACCTTTCATGTAGACACCACTCTTCTACACCTTTTATTTTTCTCTTCATGACTCTTTACGAAAAACACCATTAAAACAAAGATCAAAATAAAATAACTAATGTACAATATAATACATCAGGCTCTCTCGGCCTAAATCAGAACTGGAAGTAAGGTTTGAGGAACTGACCATTTACAGGGGCATCAAGCAAGTCTCCTTGTAAATTTTCCAATTTGAATGTATTGTTGCCCCCTTGCTCCACAATTTTAAAGGGGTCGAACCATAATGGGTCAAATTTACCATGCTTCCCCTTATCTTCTCTTCGAATATCCCATCTGAGCACTAAATCCCCAACCTACATCTTCTTATCCTTAGCGTGCTGTTCAAATACATTTTTCATCTTATCCTGGTATTCAGTTAGCCTCTGACTCACCTGGTTTCTTGTTTCTTCCAAATCTACCAGCTGATTGATTCTCCTGGTTATATCATCAGGTTCTTCTTGGCTTTCCTGCATGAATATGACTACTGGTAAAGCCAACTGTATGGGAAAGATTGTTGCTCTCCCATATACCAATTCATATGGGGACTTCCCTGTTGATCTCTTGTTGGTGATCCTGTTGGCCCATAAAGCAAATTTCAGCTCAGAGTCCCAATTTTTCTGATTTTCGTTGATAGCTTTCTTTAGTTCTCTCACCAAGGTCTTATTTGAAGACTTTGCCAGGCCATTTACTTGTGGGTAATAGGCCATGGAGTGACCCAATGCAATGTTATACTGCTGGCAGAAGCTGACAAACTTTGCAGACTTAAAGGCCTGGGCATTGTCAGTCACTATATTGGCAGGGCAACCAAATCTGGATATAATATTTTCTTCCATAAACTTTATCACCACAGTATCTGTTGCATTCCTCGTAGGTATATCCTCCACACATTTGTGAAATAATATGTAGCAGTTAATATCCACTTGTGCTGACCACTCGATGTAGGATGTATCTCACCAATAAAGTCAATCCCCCATTGCTGGAATGGTTCATCCACATGTACAAGGATCATGGGTAGGGGTGCCAAATTCTGTCTCTCCACAAATTTTTGGCATTTCTCACAAGCTCTGACCTAGGAAAACACATCTCCAAAGAGTTTGGGCTAGTAGAAACCAGCCTTCAGAATTTTGTGGGCAGTAGCTCTCCAGCTATAATGACCCCCATAGATACCTTCATGAAATTCCACCATTATTCTTTCCACCTTGTGCTCTGTGAGACACAGGAGCAGGATACCTAAAGGATCTCGCCAGTACAGCTGACCATTGGCAACAAAAAATTTCTGTGATTTCAACCTTAGTGCTCTGTATTTAGCTTTGTCACAGCTAGGAGGGAATCTGAGGGTCAGAACATACTCCATAATCTCCTTATACCACGTGCTAATGAGATACTTCATATGAGTCTTCTCAGTAGCTATCTCTATTCCTCGTCATTCCTTCATCTTCTCGGGCTCCTAATTAGCTAGCATAGACAGATTTATACCCAGAGCCTGATAGTTCGATTCCGACAGGATTTTGGCTAATCCTTGTCCTTTAATCAGTTTGGTAGGGCGAATATCCAGCTCATATTCTTGTATTTTGGCAATCCATTTCCCCCTTTTTCCTTCGCTATCTCCTTGGATAAGGATGTCCTTCATGGTTGCTTTGGGCACAAATGTCGTGATGTGTGATTGCAGGACATACATACAGAATTCCTTGAGAGACTTCACCAGAGCATATGCCTACTTTTCTAATATGTTATATTTCAATTCTGCATCACGGAGCACTTGACTGATGAAAGCAATGGGCTGCTCATACCCCTCTTCATTTTTCTGCAATAAAACTCCTGCCACTGTATGAGGTGATACAAATGAAAAAATCATGAAGGGTTTGGCATAGTCTGGTCTAGCTAGCACTAGGGCTTCTGCAAAGGCGTTTTTGATTCTGGAAAAGGCCTCTCGTGATTCTTGGGACCATTTTACCTCGTTATTCTTCTTAAGCATGTCAGTTATATGCCTAACTATCTCTGCATAGTTAGGGATAAACCTCCTGAGAAAGTTAATACGCCCAAGGAACACCTGCACCTCCTTTTTATTTCTGGGGAGAGAAATTCCATTTATAACTTCTACTCTCTTAGGATCTATTTTTACCCCATATTTGGTCACAATATGTCCCAAAATATTACCCTCTTCCAATGCAAACAATGACTTTTGTGGATTGAGCGAGAGACTGTACCTTCTGTACTTCTCGAAAGTTCTACACAAGTTTTCAATGTGCTCTGCATCATCCTTTGAAAACATAGTGATATCGTCAAGATAGACCACCACAAACTTATCTTGCTCCCAAACAAAGGCAATGTCCATGGCCCTTTGGAAACTTCCCCCTGCATTAATCAACCCGAAAGGCATCCTGGCATACATAAATGTACCCCATGGTGTGGTGAAGGCAGTCTTCTTTTGATCTTCTAGGAGTAGAGCCACCTAATTGTAACCAGAGAACCCATCCATCATCAACATCCGTGAAGCTCCCACCACTTTCTGTAGAATATGATCCATCTTGGGTAGTGGGTAATTATCCTTTAAGGATGCTCGGTTTAAATTTCAAAAATCAACACACAGCCTTATTTCTCCATTTTTTTTCCGGACAGGGACCAAGTTTTCCACCCACTCAAATTACCTCAATGGCACAATGATTTTGGCCTTCAGCAACTTCTTAATCTATTTCTCTATGGAGGGGAGAAACAGGGGGTTAATCTGTCTAAGCTTCTATTTATGTGGCTTCACATCTCCCTTTAGAGGAATTTTATGTTGCATGATGCTGATGTTGAAGGTTTTCAGGTCTTGATAAGACCATGCAAACACATCTTTGTAGGACTGGAATAGTTTCTGATAAAGCTCTTTATATTCCTTTGGGACTTTCTTGGAAAACTTCACAATTTTAGGGTCAGCATCAGTACCAAGGTTTATATATTCTACCTGATTATATTCTACCACTTTGTTTGGATGCAGTGGGACATTGTTTGACAGTTGTTCCTGTCAAACAACCTTTCTAGAGGTACTAGTACTCTAGGTATAACGTTTCCTTTTAGTTGCAAAAATTTATGGCCGGCTACCTTTTCTTCCCATTTATTTTCTGAAATGTCTTTAGCTTCTTCTTCTTCGCAAGCATCAATCTCCATGTTTGAGAATTCCCTAACTGTTTCCAGAAATCTTTTCACTTGGTCTTCTTCTTCAAACACCTACCAATGCTTGATGTTATCTGGGATTGATGGTCGATAACGCACCTCAATTTCATATCTTAAGAGAGGGTTCTGAGGTGGGCAGAACGTACTAGCAACCACTGCAAGGGAGTCTGTCATCCTATTCTGCTCTATAGGCATGAATTGAATATTAAATGCCAAGAAAAAAATTTCCACCAGATCCCATACTTCGTTCCTATAAGCCCTTAGCCTAGGGTGTTTGGTTTGGCACTGATTCTTCACTTGTCTAACCACCAGTTCCAAATCTCCCAAAACTTTTAGACTTTGTATATTCATGCTTCTGGCTATCTGTAACCCTAATAGAAGTGCTTCATATTTGGCCACATTATTAGTAGCTTCATATTCTAACTTGAAAGACAATGGGACCCATTGGCCTGTAGGGGAAATCAGTAGTACTCCAGCCCCATTACCTTCTCTGGAATTTGCTCCATCAAAGTGAAGTGTCCAGACTCCTGCTTCCTGGCTCTCTGAGGACTGCTCGAACTTGATCTGGCAGAACGATGGTTCTTAAGCATAATCTTGGTCTTCCTCTAGCATCAAACATGATAAATCTCCCTCTTTACTGTATATTGGTGAATTAACCAACTTTTCAGCCTTAGTAACCATCTTGACAAATCTTGTTTCCCTATACAACCTCCTCTCCTGGCCACCAAAAACCGAGATAGTAGCATATGTTAAGTCCAACTTGATTGACCCACTGATTTTGGTCCACCAGGACCTTAACAGCAACATGCCGAAGCGAGATGGGATGTCAGCCACCACAATGTCCATCACCACACTTTTGGCTGGGATCTGGGCCAAATTGACCACCAAATCCTTGATCATACCTAGGCATTTAATTCTTTTGGAATCAAATGAATATAGATCCTTGTATGGATGGGTGATTTGTAATCCTAGTTGTTGCATGACTGACGGGGGAAATAGATTATGGAAAGCTCCTGAATCTAACATACAATTATGTAATAGCAGATCATGAATCACTAAAGACACATAAAAGGGAGGAGTATAGGCATCTAAATCCTCAACATGTGGGCCAAACACAACCATGGGTCTTTCTTCTTGAAGGTTCAGACTGTTTGGGATATGTGCTGCATCTGGGGGAAGCATAAAGGATGTGACCTGAGACTGATATGCATGCTTCTTCAACAATTCAATGAAGGGAACTGGGATTTTGACCTTCTCAAGCTCCTTTTGTAAACTAAAGGCAGAAGAGGACTTTTCTATTATAATCTCCTTTGACTCTTTGCTTTGGACCAAGGGTTT
Source organism: Pinus albicaulis (assembly GCA_034641835.2). Classification (NCBI taxonomy): domain Eukaryota; kingdom Viridiplantae; phylum Streptophyta; class Pinopsida; order Pinales; family Pinaceae; genus Pinus; species Pinus albicaulis. The sequence continues at coordinate 35,076,757 of MU968359.1, forward strand.
GACTTCTTTTGTCACTGACTTGACATTAGGGGGAGTGACTACTTTTGAAGAGGAAGGAATTTGATCACTAGACTACAAATATTCATTTAGGAGCCTCTTACCTTTGTCTGTGACCTTTTGTACTGTTGTCTCCTTCTGAGCAGACGCTTCCTTCTGAGGTGTGTCTTCCTCCTGATCCTGGGTGCGAGTTCTTTTCCTAGAAGATTTGAGGTTATATCTTCTATTAAACTGTGCTTGCATGAAATCGACGAACTACTTGCAATAGTCATCGATCTCAGGATCTTCAGTGTCGTCTTTGACATTTTCTTCCTCATGTAATGGAATCTCCATTCCATCACTTTCTTGCAGGGGACATTCTACTTCATCACTATTTGAATAAGAAAGATATGGATCATCTTACTCATAATCGATGTCTTCGGTAGGGCCTTCTACCTGACCTTCCAAGTACAGTGGGTGGGGTACTTGATCTTGTTGCTCCTTCCTTTCCCTTTGCAGTATCTACAAGGGTGGTTTCTTATACTGAGGGTTGTAACCCCTGTTTGGAGCATTCTGGAAATTCTTGGAGGATGAATTCTTGGCCTCCAGTTCAAATTTGACCAGCTTACTTGAGAGATTCTTAATCATTTTGTTCATTTCTTCAATTTTTTTATCAGCTGACTCTCTGTCTTGGACAGAAGTAGACACCTCTTATTTTCCCCTTCTTCCAGCATCTTGATCTGATTTTCCCTTTGATTTCCCAATGGTAGCAAAATTAGCCTCTAATTCGAGCGCATCTGTCTGAGCATCATCTAATGAAGCAGGCTTCCTGTCTCTTAAAGAGAAACCAAACTCAGAATCTAAAGCTGCCACGAACACCACCTTGGCTGCAGTTTGATGGGGTTTCATTTCGGCCGGGAGGCTTGAGTAGATCTTATTAAAGGTCTTGATGAATTATGGTACTCCCTCGTTATGTTTTTTCTTGATTGCATTGAATTCAGTGAGGCAGTAACCATGGTCTTTCTTTTCCCCCCATTTTCTGAGAAAAATATCTTCCATTTCTTCCGAAGTGGTGATGGAACAGTCTCCCAATGTCTTAAACCATTTTTTGGCTTCACCATCAAGAGATTGAACAAACAGTCTTAAGACTACGTCTAGATGTTCCACATTAAAGTTCTCTGCAAAAGAGCAGAAGACTTCAAGATGCTTTTGAGCTTCAATCTCATTTTACCCATTTAAACGGGGTAAGATCTTCAGATAGTCCTATGGCATATCATTAAATACTTGAGGTAAAGCAAGGGGGGCATACTTATTCAGCAAGAAACAAGGAACATTCACCATTGGGGGAGGTGGAGGTAGTGCAAGGGTTTTATGCATAAGAGGAGGAGGTGGTGGAAGTGAAGTGTGAATGACAATAGGAATGTATTGGACAACAACTTGGGATGCTGATGGGGAAGACAGAATATTAATAGCAGATACTTCAGTGACTTATTTGACCTCTTCAGCCTCTGGATTAGGGTGAAGAGTGAAATGTGTGGTATCTATTGATTCAGCTTCATCTTTGATTCAGATGTTTCCTAGAGGTGGAATATCTGAGTAGTAATCGGTATCTCCCACAGTGGAGTCTGGACCTTGCACTCGGGCTACTTGAGAGGAGGAGGATGGAAAGTATTCTAAAGAGAATTCAAGGATCTCTATGTGGACTGATTGTCTTTCCCTCCAACCTCTCCTATGTAGGATCTTCTCAGGGTCAGACACAGAATGTGTCTTTGGCTGGGATGTATCTGACCTTAGGTGTGGCTTTCGAGGAGCCATGACTGCAAGTAATTTTATCTGATAAATGAATGTGGACTCGCCAAGGTGAGGGATCTACAACTCTCAACTCTTCATGCTCACATTTTTGAAGAGTGAATAAAGGTTTTGTCGAGGCCCAGGGATTTAACTTTTCTTAACTTTGTAGTCCCCGACAACGACACCAAAAAGATGTTGTCAACCCTAGACACAGCCTTGAGTTGTGAAGGACCAATGCCTAGGACATATTATATAGCAAGGAGCATATGATATAACATGGAAAATTATCGGAAAAAGGCTCTCGTGCTATCTCATGTAAACAGGAAGGTTTAATTTGAATGGAACCAAAATATTCAAAACTTTGACACAAAGAAAGAAATGCTGCAGAGGCAAAGTGCAAAATTCTAATATGAGCGTATCAGATAATTCAAATACAACTTTTTGTAAGGAGGGATGGATTCTAAAATACTTCATAGAGATGAATAATCAAAAGGTATGTGCTGCGCAGGAAATATAGAGATAATACTAACTGTCACAGAGATGAAATACATAAACAAATATCAACATGTAATGGGCTTCTGATAATAAGAATCCACACATGACAATAACCTTTAAAGATAACATCCACAAAAAATAATATAGAAGAAGTATGATTGAAGTAGAAAATGAAACAACATATCATGCCTGAGCCATATTTAAAGTGCTAGACAGGTTTTAGCATAAGTATCAACTATGATAAATTCATACCAGAACCAGTGAGCTACTCGCATTCCAGAACATGATACAAGAGAAATGGATGTAACGAAATGAACAGTTAAGCTATAACACATAAGGAAGAGTTACAGACTGTAAAGCACAAAGACCAGAATCCTAATTAAAGATGGAACTCATCATCACTGAAACCCAACGGGCTCTTCGCATTCATATTAAAGTTTCAGCAAAATGCATACAAAATTCTTTCACAGTGTATTCTTCTAAAAATCTGGAACCCTTTTTCCTATTGGGTTGCTGCTTATATAGAACCTTCAGAAACATGAGCGGGGGGATATTTTTGGGAAAAATATCTTCCTTGCGTGCTATTAATTAGTTTGAAGTCTTAATCAAAAGTAACCAAAATTCATGATGAGGAATGGAGCATCTCGTCATTTATAGTTAGGCTCATGGCCATTTCAAAACAAAATATTTAAAATTGTCTTTAACAAGAAGTAAAATGCAGGAGTGAAATGTGAATTCCACTCGAAATTTGAAAGTAACAAAGTAAAAATAAAATTAAAGGCCACTAGGGCCAAATCATGAGTTAACCATGTTCACTGGTGTGACGGAGTTGATGCGGTTGCTGACATAGGTGGCGGGGCATTTGCTGATGAGCTGGCTAACAGGCTGGCATATTTGGTGCACCTTTGCTGACTATATGATGTAGGTTTAGGCATTGATGCGAAACCTTCCACTCTGATATACACTTCAGTGAGACCATTGAAGTTAACATCAACAGGAATTTTGTGCTTCACCAGGTATAGAAGGGAAAATTCCCGGCAGAGTGCTGAAACTATAGTCTCGGGTTTTAGCTGAGTGGATTTATCTAAAAGTACATATGTTCAGTTCATATCCTCCTTGAGACATGCCTCATATGCTGGTAATGGCTGTAACATGGCAAGGGTAGGACCCTAGCATGATGGAAGTCTGGAAGCTGTGATCTCGGTCCAAATCATTTCAAACCGTTATAAATTGACCGCCATGTTCTCCAAGGTTTTTGAGGCTATACTGCGAGCAGAATCCTTCTCAATTATTTTTTGACATTCAATGGCTTCCTTGAACCTGCTCATTATTCCATGTTTCGCCACGTCTTCAGGTCTCAGCCCTTTCAGGAAAGACATATAACTCTTTGCGTGCTGAACTTTGCTGGATGTATCATTATTCCCCTCATGAAGCTTTCTTCTGAGATAAAGCATGGACAAATTTACCTCGTCAATGAATTTTAAAAATTCCCAATGCCCTTTCACCTCCGTGATGATCTTTTCCCAGATTAACCATCTAGCTTCCATGAGGGTGATATTACCTTTCAGGTGATTATTGAGTTCGTCAATGGTTTTCTCCTGGGCTGCTTTATCCTTCTTTCCTTGCTCGATTTCGTTCTGCATGGCATCGATTCTCTTGGAGTTCTTAGCCAAAATAGCTTCCAGCTCATTGATTCTTAGTCTCGTTGTAGAGACCTGTTTCTCCAATGCATCATTTGTGGCCAAAGTTGCAGTCATCTGTTCAGACAGCGAACTAGTCTTTGGTGGGACTGGTGGTGGTGCACAGGTATGTGTATCCCAAGTTTTCTGTAATGCCTTTAGTCTACCTTGAAGAACAACCATCTCCTCTGCGATATTTTCTTTTTCCTCTTTCTCTTTTGCAAGAGAGTCAGCCAGGTTAGCTTTGTCTTTTTCAGTCTGGGCTAACTCAGCTGTTTGTACATGATGGGAGGCTGGTATAATAATTTTACCTTTCAAGGATGCAACTTCCTTCTGCAGTTCATCGATGAGGTGATGCTGTGGGTTGGCTTCACCAGTCTCTTTTCCTTTAATCACATCCTAGAGAGAGCGTATTTGATTCGTGATGGCATGGGAATTTACCTTTTCCTTTTTGAAATACTTCGTCACTTGGGCATGCTTGTTCTGCAACTTCTTCAAACTAATCGTAAGCCACATCACTTCATCCTTTAACATATCACCGAAAACCTAAAATATGTTGCATTTATCAATTGCCGACACTTTTGACATGTCGACCACATATTATAGCACTCTCTAACTGGTAGTACTAGCATCTGGGTCCAGAACGGCCTTGGCCATGGCCATTACTAAATTTTCAGTGTCCAAGTTCATTGATGCTGAAATTCTGTTGTGGTATTTCTCAACGAATCCTTCTGGCTCCGCCCGGTACTTATCTATGATTGCTCTAGCTTTCAAGCTTCTTTCGGTTGCGACCTGGGAAGTGTCAGCTATGATAGCCTGTGAGACCTCTGAGAAATTGGAAGATATAACACTATCTCGTAACACCTTGATTCCTGTCTTGCTCTTGTCGGGTCTCCCATATGGTATTTCCTGTTCGAGCAACTGTTCTTCCCCAATAACTTCTGCTTCACTGGTCACTATTTTCTGCCTTTTATGGGGGGGGAGAATGTGCTCCTGATGTACCTGCCTCCTCCACTTCTTGACCTTTGCCAGCTTTTCTTGTTGAAGATGCATCTTCATTTTCCCCTGTCGCAGATGAATCTTTCTCCATCTACGAAAGCAAAGGCCAATTTTGAAGATTAGCCCGCCATTCTATGAAAGGTCTCGTTTCATGCACATAAGGAGTTGATTTGTTCATTCTCCTTCTGTTAGAGATGATGCCCCTCGGATCGTAGGGCCAAACCTTCCCTTGTCTCAAATCCATGTCTTGAAGCATCTTCTCAACGATAGGGAGGGCATGCCTTAAGTTGAAAACAAAAGGGCCAATGGTAATGGGAAGTCTAAGGATAAACCCCTTTTTTGCAGGAAGGAAGTGGAGTTGGTCAGATTTTAGGGTCTATCGAATGTATTCCAAAGCATAAATCTGTCGGGCAAGGAACAAGGCGAACTGATAGGGGGGATCTTCGGCTCCATAAACACGAATTTTGCTGTAGTTATCAAACAGGTACCAATCCCCAGTACTTTGGGATTCACTATACTGTAACCATCTCTTCATCTCATGAAAAACCCTAGGTGAAGGAGAGTCATGGATGATAGTGTAGGAAATAGGCATGAACTCGTTTAGAAACCTAGAATAGCCCACCCCGTTTGGTAATTGATGTGTTTCAAAGCTCCAGTTGAAAATTGGTCTGGGCTGAGAATTTAACTTGTACACCTTATTTGAACCCAAACCCTCAAATTTATCAGCATGCTGAAAAAGGAAGAGGTAGAAAACCATAGAGAAAAAGCGGAAGCGACCAGTGTCCGAGAGTTCCTGAAACTGGGTCTGAATGGTGGAGGCCAGGAAACCAGGAATGTCCAGAACAACCCCAGTTTGAGACATTAACCATAAGAAAGCAACACATCCCATGGAGGTTTTCCCCAAACCATCCACACCTAATAAACCTACGATGAGAGCAAGGATGGGCTGTACTTCTTCTTTGAACAGAATCAAGGGGAAAGGCTCTGCGGAAGGAAGGGATGTGGTCTGATCGTCGGTTATGGAGGCAATGAAATTGCCTTGTTGTTCCCATGGAAATTTTTCAAACTGAGGGGTCAAAGTGATTTTACTAAAACTAATGTAGTTTACATTGGTGGGAAAACAAAGAGATTTTTTGATAATATCGGGGGAAAGAGTGAATATCATGTTCCCTTGAGCTGAAAGAAACATGCCCCGATGTTCTTCGTAGGCATCCCTAAGCCAGCAGATAAAATCGACCACTAGATAAACTGGAGGGGTAATTTGATGATACAGACCCGATCGAACCACCCGATACCTATCCCTATTTTCGGCATGTGTCCTAAAAATCTCAGGTTTGATACTGCTGGTGGGAAATAGATACTGCGGGTCACAAGTTTCATCTTGCAGGTCTAAGAAAGGTTCAAACCCTAGAGGATTTCTCGTTTCACGGACTTGAGGAGTCTCTAGATCTGACTTCTTAGTGGTGACCTTTCCCATGACTAATATGAAAACTTTTTAAAAACAAAAGGAAACTAGAGGGAATATGAGGGACGAAATACTTGTGCAGTAGGAAATTTGATCGAGAAAGTGACGTGGGGGTACTGACAATGACTAGGTGGACCTAGTACCGGGCTCCCACTTTAGTTTATACCGTAGTCGAAAACCTGAAAATTTTACTGCTATAAAATATGGGGGACCGTTATATAGAACTGGGGGTTCTTGGGAAAATGCGGAATGGTGAAGCAAGTGGGATAAGCATTGTAAGGACACTGACAGTGACGCACACGGAGTGTAGGAATTGGGTGTTATAATTTGGGTAGGTAAACACCGCGTGCTGGGTTAAATACTGGTATGGGCCTCAGTACCAGATATCCTAAGAACTTTACCTTACCTTTTCGTCGCGGAGACAACTCTGTCCTCAAAGCATAGCCCTCGTGGAACGTGAAGTGCACAATGTAACAACTTTAAGACCCGTGCTTTATTCCTCGCATTGCACTCGTCTTGTGTCTACCCTCTTGACATGTCATCAAGTTTTCACAGGGGTAAGGCTCTGCCTCACTCCTCCGCTTCGTGACCCCCCCGGAATTGCACTTGCGGAATCTCTTGCCAGCATATGCAAAGTGAATGCGGGACATGTTTTAATATTCTTCCCCTTTATACTTTTTATATATTTTCTTGGCTAATGTTCGGAACCTTTATGCCTTTCCACTCCCTTATAGACACGCGCTTATTTATTTGGCACGTGACTTAGCTTAGCACTGCTTCTACTTAGCCATCTTTAAATATTCACCATGAGTAATGTTATTTTGTGCTCTGCTCCTCATGGCTAAAATAAAAATGTTAATGGTAAACTATATAATCAACACTATGTTTGGTGTATCACAATTTACAATGCGGCCGACTCAGTTCACTATGGATGGATAACACCTAAAAGTTGTCGTCCCAAATATAGCCGAAGGTATGTGGAGGCCCAAGTCCATATTAACGCTGTTTGATGTGAAACCGCACAGTGAGAGCATCCCTTTATAACTTTCGTACTGTAACACCGCCCGATATACCCAAAAGTACATGGAAAAGCTACGATATACTTATGTATGTGGAGTGAGGTATCGCAATCAGAATGTATCGCAGACAAGTTAACGACATCTGCTATGTTTTATGATGTCGAAACACATCTCTAGCCTAGACCTAAATGTTATCATTATGGTTCCAATTCTTTGTTAGGTAAATTGAGATAAATTTTAAGTTGATCTTGTTTATCAATTTTCCTTTCAAAGGTTCACCGCGATGATGTATTGGAAATTCCTAAAATGCAAACTAAGAATGATAAGCAATCTTTCACTTTTAGTTTTTCAATGAAAATCCTAGGTACTAGAGGGAAAGAGTAATCAATTTGAGAGCTAACAAATCAAAGAGCACAGAATAAAATGTAGCTTTCCTAATTGTTCCTTTTGCAAATCACACAATCCACTACATGCAAATGCAGGTTTTTCTTTTCAGTTCCTTTAATGTTATGAATGCATAAAAGAAACTAAGTGCACTAAATCAACAAGAAAAAATTCCTTTTACTTTTGAGAAATGAGGAATATAAACACAAATTCTCTTTTGAAGAAAAAATGAGGAATTTAACAAAAATTTCTTCTATCAAGAAACAAAGAATTTACGAAAATTTCCTTTTCAAAAGCAAATGGATCTAATGTGACAATGAAAATACCTTGAAATTAATTCGTCCATGATAAAGAAAAACAATTTAAACAAACATTGAACAAACTATTCTTTCAAAGGAGGAAGAGGTAGATAAGTTCAATGGTCAATATGAGGCTCAGGTTCTTCAAAACACAACAGAGAACAAAATGAAACAAAATGCAATGAAAATTCAATGGAATTTGGATGATTTTGGGAGGAAACATAGTCTCTAAAGAGAGACAGTGCTTTGCAATGCAGACCTCAAAGGGAGATAGTGTTATGCAAAGAAATGTGTCATGTCCAATAGTGCATTGGGCGCAATGTATGAAAAAAATAGTTGTTTAACACACTTCTAATGAAAATTTGGGTTTCAAAAAACATAATATTTATGAGTAAAAGCTACTGGGTGAATAAACAGAGAAAATCCGAGGAAAATACACCTAGGATGAAGGGTAAACTCCCTAGCGGAGTCTCCAATTTTTTATGCAGAATTATGAATTACGAATAAATCATTCTTCCCTAGACAGGTGCTTATCTAGAACAATAGATTAAAGACTTTGCAACTACTTTTCCTAACTATAAATAGACACACATAACAGATCAAAGAACTTACTTGGAGTCCAAGAACTTCCTATTCTCCTTTTGTCGCTCTTGTTGTAGCTTCAAATCCAAGCTAGATGTCCAAAAATATTTCCTGCAAAGATGAACACTAAACAGAAAAATATAGCAATAATATAGATGCATATTCAAGTTATTTAGTTAAATCAATGAAACATAAACCATATGCATCAAATAAGAATTCATAATATGGAAAACATGAGCTTATACATATACATATGTGGGAAAGTAAGCAGCAATCTTTATTAATGGACAGAAGGGGAGGTTACAACCCAGTGATTGATTTGAAGTGACCATCTCCAACAACATCCCAGCCTCATCAAAATGCAGATCTCTCCAGCAACATGTTACACAAATCAACTCCTCAATTTAAATTCCACCAACATTTCTCTACTCAAATTCTTCCTTCTCAAACACTAAGATCTGTGCTCAATTTATAAAGGAGCTGAAGGTAGTTTTACAATCAATGACTTTCTAATAATAGGCAAGACATGTTCCCAATCCTGTAGATGTCAAATGGAAACATGGATTTTAATTTTGACACATGTGAACTCTTCTAGAAGGCACTGTCCAAGTGGAGATTCCAGAACAATGAGAATTTCGCTCCCAATGTGACCAACGCACCTATGAGTGTCGGGAAGTGAATTGCAGAGCAGCCTTGAATGGGGATACCTGCATATGCAACGCACTTAGTCCCTTTAGAGGTAGCGTTGATGAGATCTCATATGATATATTATAAACTTCAAATATTGGAAACCTTTTTAGATGAAGGTCATGAATGACTTTTCATGTTATTTGTCTTATGGCATGTAGCAATTGAAATGATAGGGAATTATAGACCCTATTCATTGGTCCTATAGATGATGTCCAGTTAACCAGGTCATTGTGAATGATGCCCAAATTGAACTATAATAGACTATTATGAGGCTTTTGCACCAATATGAAGCTACACATCTATTAGATCCATCCTTGCACTCTCAACATAGATGGTATGGCATATTCATCAGATGGATGTAAAGACAAACTTTATCAATGGAGTTATTGAGGAGGAAGTGTACATTAAGTAGCCAGAAGGTTTTGAGACCTTAAATAGGGAGTTGCGTGTCTACAGACTCAAGAGAGCACTGTGTGGGCTTAAGAAAGCACCTCATGCTTGGTACACTAGGATTGAAAGCTATTTCACTAGGTTGGGCTTCACTAAGAGTGAAGTCGATTCAAGCCTATATCATATTATGGTTGATGATAAGCTTTCGATTATTGTACTTTATGTCGATGATTTGATACTAATAGGTGATGAAAAAATCATAAAGTCTTATAAAGAGTATCTTGCAAGAAAATTTGAGATGAAAGACATGGGTTCTTGTAGTATTTCCTTGGATTGGAAATATGGCAAAGAGATGGGGAGCTATCTGTATCTCAGGGAAAGTATGGCAAGGATATTATGAGAAAGTTCCACATGGAGGGAAACAAACCCATGGAGACTCCTCTAGCAGGAAACTAGAGGAAGGATGATGCTATTTTGGGCGAAGTAGTAGATTGTACTGTTTACATGAAGCTTGTGGGTTGACTCATGTATTTGTTGAACACACGACCCAACATATGCTACACAATTAACCAACTGAGACAAGCTAATGTAAAGCCTACCAAGCTCTTTTGGAAGGCAAGGAAGCATGTGTTGAGATATATCAGAGGAAATACAAAGTATGCATTATGGTACAGACGAGAAAACTTAGGGAGAGAAGCTTCAAGGCTTCACTGATGAATATTTGGTAGGGAGTCCATCTGATGAGAAGATAACCTCAGGAGGCATATTCAACATAGGATCAACAACATTTTCTTGTTACAACAGGAAACAAATATCAGTTGCATTCAGTTCAGTAGAGGAAAAGTACATTATGGCCAGTCAGGCACCATGCGAGGCCATCTAGATGAGGAAGATACTTATTTGTTTCTTTGGTCAAGAAATAGATATGACAATGATACATTGTGATAACTAGAGTTGCATCAAACTCTCGGTTAATACAATATTCCATGACAGGTCCAAACATATTGATATCTGGTATCACCATCTCAGAGATTGTGTTTAGAGGTAGATTATGTCATTAGAGTACATTCCCACAGAAGATCAGGATGCAAACATATTGACAAAGGTGTTGGCAAGAAGAAAAATTGAATTCCACAGAGACAAGATTAGGGTAGAAAATAATCCATTTCTTGTTGAGAGGGAGTGTTGAAACGAAACCCAAGGGGGATTCTGTTTTAATTTTCCCTTAATCAAATTGGAAGATAAATTTTAATTTCATCTAATGACAACTTGTACTAGTTAAATAAGTCAAAATGACTGAGTTAGCATAGTAAATTCGAGTTGAGGGTCAGAGAGGAGGCAGTAGAGTTATCCCATGATTTAAGGGGGCCCAATTACAATTATTTGTGAGTTGTAATTAGTAAACTCAGTTAATTGAGTTAAATTTAGTTTAACTAGTTCTAACTGAGTGATGAGCGAGTGAGAGGTCCATCGAATTAAATATGATTTAATTCACAAGTAGTGATCAATTAGTTAACTGATAATTCAAAATAAATAGTTGTTGCATTTCAGTTCTAAGGAAGGCCCAGTTGAGACTGAGGTTAAAGGGATGATAACTATCAGTTTTATAATTAGAAAATTGTACAGGCCAGTTATAGAGTCATGTGGAGGCCAAGGATGAATTGCGTAATAAATTCAACAAAAATTCCTATTTAATAGAGCACCAATTCCTCCAAGAATGTGTGAGCAAGGCAGAATGAGTAGAGGTTGATAATTGGTTAAGTAATTGACTCATTTTTCTTAGATAAGAGTGAAACAATTGGGAGAGTGCAGGAATTTCTCTGAGAGAGAAAACATTGTATTGTTTCATGATCTTGAATTTATAAAATATACAGATAGAGGGGTTTTAGGCAGTGTGCTTTCCCCAGATACATATTGTGTTGTGATATTGGTTGTCTCTTTCTCTTACTTGTTATGTGACTGTGTGATCATGTTTTGTTTCTGCAAATTGTAGAAGGATTCAATATTTTGTTTTATTAAATTACAAGATCAGTTGGAATCCCATTGTTATATTTTCTAAAAATGGAAGGAAAAATAATGGAAAATTAAGAAAATAAAGGCCTTATTGATAAAAAATCTTTTGAGGATAAATTCATGGTTTTTGGTCAGTTAGACCTTTTTTTTCGGTTTTAGCTTGAACTTGTCTCTCTTCTATTCTCTATCATACTCTTAGACACATAATTTTCTTGGAGAACTCTTAGAGGAGTGTGGCATACTGAGGACTTGGAGCAAGGAGGAAAAGGAAAAGTATGAAAGCATAAGAGTACAACAGGTTAACCAATACAACAAGTCTTTCTTGTAGGTACTGAGTTGCATGTATGATTTTGTCCTAGTTTTCACATTGATGGAATATGCATGTCATCATTTGGTTATGATTTCTCATTGGCATGGAGGATAGCTTGGTTTGACAGTTGTTTTTCCCATCCTTTCCATTTCCTGGATAACTATGATGTGTGGTTTTTCCCATTTTTTTTATTGGTGCTCATTTTCCATATGGTTGTGGGTTGAGTTATTAGTTCTTGGAGCCTTGTTTGGGAAAACACTCTGGAAGCCCTATAACAACTTGGGTTGAGTTTCTAGTCCTGAAAACCTTGGTTTGAAAAATGCTCTGGAGCCATTGGTGGGTTGAGTTACTAGTCCTGGAGCCTTTGTTGGAAAAACTCTCTTGAGCCTGATGACAACTATGGGTTGAGTTACTAGTTGTGGAAGTTAGGATGGAGAAAACACTCAGGAGCCTTCAAAAAATTGGATGGAGACAAATATGGTGATATTTAGTGATGTACGACAGTGAGGTGGAATCACTGGTTGAGGGTTGAGGTGGTTTTTCCTCTGGAAGCTCTGGTTTGGTTTTCTTGGTTTATTTTGTTAGTGTCATTATTTTCATACTTCCACAGGGATCAAAACACATTTGCATGTGCATCTTAGGTTTCCCATACTCAATAAATTTTTCATCATTCGATTAGGTCATGACATACAATTGTTTCGTTGGTGGTTTTCCTTGACAATAAGCTTCCTTCTCCCTTAGAAGATCATATTTGGATTATTAATTGAGCATAATAACACCTATGGAAATGCTCTTTTCACTTGGAAGTCTTTAAATTCAAAGGTCAAAGTCTCATTCAAAAGTCAAGTCAAAAAGCAGTCCCATTAGGTCATAGGGTCAAAATCGTGAAAATTGGTCATTTCACCATCAAATTCATCTTTTGAAGGAGTAGTAATAGTCAAATGTATTCAATAATTTCAGGTTCTAAACTATAATTTCCAAGTAAGTGGCTTTGTGTTTACCATATTTGTCTCTCAGTTGTGCTTGGAAAACTCATTTCCCTCTCCTACGGTTTTGAGGGAAATTTTCTTGGTTTCTTGACTTCCATGGTTAAATAATAAACAAGAATTGTATCCTAATACTCTTACACATTCCCCTATCCTTAATATACCTTCCTAAACACTTCCCATCACTCTTATCCCTCAAAATCAGCATTTTTCCACAAACCCTAGCCTATTGCCATAATTTCACTTTTCGAGACTAGGCATGTGTTTTTCCATTTTGGACCCCTTCCCCTCTCTCAATCCTTGAAATTAAATTTTCCCTTACTCTCTAACATATATCCCTATCCCCCAAAATTTCCCCAAGAATTTAGACAGCCCCTAACCCCTTCATTCCCCTCCCTTTACAAGGTAGTCCTAAATCCCCTAATTTTCCTACACCAAACCCTAATTTCGTCTTCCACTGAGCTAGGTTTTGCTATGGAATAAGAGACATCAGAGAATATAAGGCATAAGGCAGGAAATTTCAGTAATTATGAAGTAATACAAACTCATAAAATTCATGCCTCCATCATTTTCCAAGAAGTCATTCCAAGGGACAAATCATTTGCCACACATAGGGCTAGTTTTGCTTCAAACTATTTTTCTGACCAAACATAGATGAATTTAAAAAAAATTGAGAGATTTTGATGTCTCTCATAGGTCAATAAATAAAAACCTCCTTCAAGTTTTACATAGCTGGCATGTTTTTAGAGCAATGTCAGAAATACAGGTGCCACAGGAGAATTGTTGCACTTCTAGAGTGACCTTGGGAAAATCAAATTTTCTCATAGCTGGAGTGTCCAAATTACTTTTGTGATGAGTCAAATGATAACTAGATAGAGATATATTCCAAATGAGCTATCGGGAGCTCAATTTAGAGTTGAGGAAGGCCATCAAAATTTGTCTACACCAGCACTCTGCATTTATGCACCCTCATTCAACACTTTTTTACCAGTCTTCGAAAAATAAACTTTTGACAAGGAAAATGAACTCCAAACAGAAAAAAAAGGTATATTTGGATATTATATAGAATAATTTTTTGAATGAGCTATCCTAGGCCCAATTTGGACATAGGGAAGGGCTCCAAATGTTGTCTTAAAAAATGTGAAGGAATGGTGTTGTGCGTTTAGAAGATGTTGCCTCCTTGGCACTGCGCGTTTGTACATTGGGGCTGCACCCTTGCCAGGAGTTTTCAATGTGATTTGTGAAGGTGTTGCATGCCTGTAGATTGGCACTATGAATTTTCAAAAGTTTTTCATGCTCACTAGTGGCGTTGCGCGCCTAGCCATGAACAGTTGCTAAGTGATCTGACAACCCAAATGAGTTCAAAACTTCTCCAAAATTTGCCAAAGTCCTCCAAACAACCCTCAAAGAAGTAAGAAAATATTTTAACCTTTCCATTAATCTATTTGGTAATTCTTAAATTAATTTAAATTAAAACCCTAAGGAAACCCTAATTACAAGCTTGTAATCACTATTTATACACTTGTTTTAGACTCCTAAAAGAGATATCAGTCATAAACAAGGTATTTTCATTGATTTAGGGTTTTATTGATCTAGTTTGTTCTTCCAATCATTCCCTACATCAATTCCCTTTTAATAATTTCCTATACTCATTCCCTTTTCCTTTCAAAGCTAATCATTTCATCCCCTTCCCCTCATCTCATTTCACTTACACCCTAGGGTTTCAAAAAACATAGTTTAAAGATGTAAGAAGAAGAAGATAGTGGAATTGTTGGTGAGGCAAAAATTCCAAGGAGAAATGATCACAAGGGATGGAAAATAAACATATTTGAACCCATCACCACAAATGAACTCATGGCCTCCCATCTCACTATTTCTTTCTTTAAGCATGTGGGTTGTTTTGACTTTTGTGAGAGAGTGCAACAACTCCAAAATCACCCGGAATTAACAAGAATGTTCATCATCAATATACATGACAAGTAGGTCAATATTGCTGGAGTTACTTTTGAAATGTCCACAAATGCCATTGCAGCTACTACAGGGATACCTAGTGTGGGAGAGAGGTGGTTTAAATAAGCAAACCTGGACATGAGTTATTTTGAACCATACCTCAAACCTAGGTATAAATATCACAACAAGCCCATTTTCCCTTTTTCTCATCTCCTTGACCGATATGTGCCCATGACGAAGATAATAATGAAGTATTTCACTTGTGATGGAAGATTTCCCCGCCTTTACTCATACCATATCCGTCTTCTTATGCATTTCACTAGAGTTAGAATGCTGCATTTTCCTTATTATCTTTTCCGCAACATTGAAAAGATGGCCTACATTATGAAAAAGACGGATTACAATCAACAAATGTAGAGCCTATTTCATCATTCACCCATCAAGATGGTATTCATGCGTTAGCTTCAGCAGAAAAACATTTCATGGGATGCATTCATTGCCAACGAGGTTTTAACTTCCCCAGCTATTCATCATGAGTAGGATATTCCTTCATCATATCATCCTCCTGTATCCACTTCTCCATCACATCCCACTGCTCATACATCACCATCCACTCACATCCATTCACCTCATATTGATCCTACGTCATCACCTTTCCACAAACCTTCACCATTACATCATGATACCAGAGCATCAAGCAGTGAAAGGGACATTGAGGTACCTGGCACTAAAATTATTGACATTGAGCCATTTCATTTGACATATCAGAGAGGCCATAGGAATGTGTTTGCTTCACTTGATGTAAAAGGGGCCATGCCTTCTTCATCAACAAAATAGGTATACAAGGGCAAGGAAAAGGCTACAGAGCCTATCACTATTGAGGAGGAGGACAAAAATGAAACTGAGGAGGAGTTTCAGCTGATTGACCTTGATGATGAGGATGAGGCTAGAATCACAAATGCATTAATCAAAAGCAAGGAGGACAAGATTAATTAGCTTCAAGCTAATCTTGGTAGAGAAAAGAATGTGATTAACTTTCTTTAGCTAGAGAAGCAGCAACTGAAAACAAAGAACACCATCAGTGAGGTTAGGGCAATCATAGCTCAGAGAGAGGCCGTAAAGGCCAAGGCTTTGCTAGATGAGACATTGGGCAGATTTGATGACAATGATGATGAGGAAGATCAGCTTCCTAGAAAGAGACAGAGATTATTTGCTTGAGAGAGAAAATTTTCATCTGGAGAGCCTGTTAGAGAAGTCAAATAGAGACACTAACATTCAAAGGAATATGGCAAAGCATTATTCCATGAGAAACAAGATTGCAAGGGCCAAGCTCAAACGTGCCCATGCAAAGATTCAGGCTTTGACCGAGTCAGAGGAGAAGGAAAAACTAAATATTCTTGCTGAGGTGTCCCTCTAGGCTTCCAACCCTTGATCAACAAAGCAATTTCCAATTTTGGCACACTTGGTGCAAATTTTTATTTTTGGGACAGTTTAGCATACAGAAATTGTGCTAAACGCGCAATGCCACTGGCACTGCGCTCTTTTTTGGGCCATCCAAATGGAAAAAGGTCAAAATATTCTTGTTCATAATGACAATTACATCAAACTCATAAAGTTTCAAGAGATTTGGAGCAAAACTAGTCTCTCAAAAAGGCAAAAAACCATAAAACAATCATGTTTCTACCCTCTTTTTGGCCTTGGCATTGCGCGTTTACCAGTATTGGAAGAACATGATTTCATAGTGAAAGTGGACATCATTTTGGCAAGTAAAACAATATTTGCAAATTATACATGACAAGCTTTCCAATGAGCTATCATGAGCTCAATTTGGACAAGGGGAAGGCCTCCAAAAGTGGCTTACAATACAGGTCAATTTTTTTGTCTTCGCACTACGCGTTTACCAATAAATTCAAAGTTTGACTAGTTTCAGTAAATTTTGAAATTACACCTCTAATTTATTTTTTACTTAGGTAAATGAGAAATTACTATTTTAAATATCATGTTTTAACTTTTACCTAAGGTATATACATTAGTTAAATCATTATTTTGAAGTCAAATGTATCTGTTCTAAAAGTTAGGAATGAGTCACTCTCCTCATCATAGGCTTTAGCAGTTAGTTCAGGTTTTGGTGCAAAAAATCCCTCACCTCATGGATTCAACCCCTGAGGATGATAGGAAGTGGTTTTGAGTCTATAAGTTTTACTTTTTCAGTCTTTGTAATGGTTGGCATCAGTTGAAGAGTTTGTGTTAATCAAGTATCATTCTAGCTTGGACATTAATGGAAAATTGCAGCTATTTGCTTGGGATCCCTGTGGTATGAGTTTTAAATTTTTTTCTTCTCTGTGATTGATTTTTTAGAATTTATTGTTAATTAATAAGCGATTTCACATCTATAATATACTTTATTTCAAGTTTTAAAGACAATATTCATATTTAGTTATGCTCTATTTTAGGAAATTAAGTATAATGTGTTCAATTTCTTCAGTTTAGGGAAAATACATTTCATATGCTTTCCTTAGCTCCTCACCAGTCTATTCACCTCATTTAATCCTCTTTTAATGTTTAAAACCTTTTACCTACCTTTCCCTGTCAAGAAGACTGCAATTTTATCCTTCTAGCCCTATTTTATCCTCTTGACCTAATTCTGGTTCAGTGAGCCCAACCCTAAAATCAAAATCAAAACCCCCTTGTTTTCCTTAGCTAGCCTAAAATCCTTTCAATCCAGCCCTCTTGGCTATGATTTTATCAAGAGATCCCTCTCTAACTTGTTAGGGATAGATACGGAGTCCAAATTTTGGTTTGAGGTTACCTTAGGATTGCCTACTTCAGCCTTAGTATCAATCTGAGTGATAACATATTTCATGAGATCCGACATTCATGCTTGGAATATGGCGTCAGGGCGAATGGATGAAAGAGAGATTTGGTTCAACTCAATCTATGGTCGGGTGGTATGTGGAAGTCCCTAGCTTGGTTGCATTTGTATATGATAATAAGAGATCCTTTCATCTTTTATTTTATGAGTATATTTACTTGTTATTATGTGGCTTTAATGGTTTTTCTATCATTATTATTCTCTTGATTATATGTTGGTTATAAGCATGGATTTATGATAGATTATAACTATGGATCTCATAATGTTTTGATTAGTAAATGAATGGTAAATTAATTTAAGACCTAATAGTTGATTTTGAAGCTACTATGAGAGGGCATTAGACCTTCTTAACTAATCTCATATAAGTACGGAGTCCTTATATTCAATTTTGTTTTTATGAAGTGTACATTTCATGTTCATGATGTGTTTAATGAAATGATTGTCATTGTTAGGATGATTCAAGTCAGTTCCACATTCAAGTTTTGCATTATAGGCCTTGCCTTCTTTTTATTTATCATTTCTTGTAATTTCATCAAGTTTTGGGTAGAGGCCCGAGTCCTCTCCTTGAAAAAATGGCTCATATTTCGGGGTCGCTAGCACAAAACTTCTTGAAAAATACTACAGTCGCATGGATTCCTTGTTATGGGAGTGACTGGAGGGTTACACTCACATGGAGGGATTTTCATGGGAGTGAATAGGGGTCGAGTTCAGTTAAAAATCAAGTTAAATTAGGGGTTGGGGACCCGGAGTGGTTGGTTAGCCCTTGGGGGTCCTGTAGCTCCCGAGGATGGTTAGATTGGTTTTAGTTCGTCGATTCCACTTCCTTAACTATACATGGGGAGTTGAATCATATCATAGTATCTCTTCATCACATGTTTATCCTGGTTGACCGATTAGATAGGGTAAATGTTGGAGGAGGGTGTTAGAGAGTGGTATTGAAGCATGGTTCAACCCTTGGACTGGATGGGAAGAATGTATTTGTCATGCATACATGTTTTTTTCATATCTATTCATTGTGCATTAGGTCTATGTGTTTATTATGTATGCATGGCAGTAGTCATTTTTACAGTTGTGTTGTCATGTAGAAGTTGATGTTGTTGTTCTTGGGATGTGTTTATCGTAAATGCATGTCAGTATATATATGTTTTTTTGCATGCATTGTGTCTAGTTGGTGTTATGGTTGTGACCTCATGCATGGTAACTAGGATTATGATTGAGATTATTTCTATATACTTATATGATTATGTTTATACATGTATTGTGATAATCTGGTTGATCTTGCAAACAAGATATCCCCCCTTGAATTATACTGAGGTATGTTGGTTATGTTTATGTTTTGGTTTAAATGAAATGATATAATTGTAGGAAGAAGAAGATAAAATATGAATAGCAACATGGTGGATTATAGTTCACGAGATTCTCCCTATAGATCAAATGAGAAACATGGTAATGGGTACTCTCTTGATATAGAATATACATTGATAAGTCTGAAGGAAGAAATAAGAAGTTGCAAAGAAGATAATGAAATAATGATTAAATAACAAGAGAGACTTGCCAGGGCACATGAGAAACAGACTTAGGTTAATACAGTCATCTTTCAAAGCTTTTCAGACTTGCAAAGACATGGACCACTTAGGATCAGTCATGGATAGGTGGACAAGACTAATGGATCCTATGGTAGTAGGTCTCATGGTGGGCATAGGTCGAACAAATATGACACAGTCAGAGATGGAAAATTATTGGATACACCCTATATATGAGGTAGTGGGCATGGAATTTACTCTAGTTCTAGTTCAAACAAGTACCATGTTCATCATCACTATCATCCTTATAGGAGGAGTGACAAGGGATATTTTCCAGATGAGTTCAAGAAATTAAAGCCACCTACATTTGATGGAGAAATGATTAAGTTGCAAGATGCATAAGCGTGGTTTCTAGGGATGAATAAATTATTCAAATTGCATGATTACTCAGAGAACATGAAGGTTATAATAGATGCGTTCAATATTAAAGGTAAATAAGACATTTGGTGGGAAGATGTAAAATATTTCATAGGTATTCATGAAGATGAATTGAGTCAGAGGGATTTTGAAATACTTTTCAAGAAGAAGTATCTATCAAAGAGATAATATGGTGACAGGGAAAAATAATTCTATGAGATGAAGATGGGATCCATGACCGATGAGGAGTACACTAGAAAGTTATTGGAGTTATTGAGGTATGTGCCTTATTTGAAGGAGGAGAAAGAAAACAATCATATATTTATTAGTGGGTTTACGGTAGCATTAAAGTATAGAATCAAGTTTGATGAGTCTAGATCATTCGAGGAAGACATCAGAAAACTGAAGAATTTTTATCAGCAACCGAATCATAAGTCTGAGACTAAGTAGGATTGGAAAGGAAATGAGAAGAATAAATGTAAAAGGGATAACAAGTGAACTAGACCTCACGACACAGGTATCAAAGAGAATATAGCACCTCCTAAGAAGTTCAATGAATCTGACAGAGGACATGGATTTTAGATTGAGGAGTAGATCAAGTGTGATGAAAGGAAGCCTTTACAATGTTGGACTTGTGTCAAGGATCATCACCAGAGAGATTTTTCAAAACATCAGGGAGACATACCGCATATTTACAATTCTGAGGAAGTGCATAAAGTGGGGGGTGTTGGACAAATTATTCCATAGATTTATGCAACATTGGATAACAGGAAGGCGGATCACTGGGCATATATTATCAAGATGGATGGTAAGCTTTGTGATAAAGTTTTTTATATTTTGATTGACCCTGGATCTAATTATAGTTATGTTAACCTTGACCTGGTGGAGAAGTGTCGTTTTAATAAATAAGTACATGCAAAATATTGGTTAGTGTAGTTTTCTACAGGTACAAATAAAATAGTTGATCGTTGTGTAAGAGCTTGTGAATTTTAACTAAATTTTATGCTTACATCAGTGCATCTAAATGTATATCCATTAGGTTCATAAATATGTTGTTGGGGATGGTCTGGTTGTATATTCATAGGACCAAGGTCGATTATTATGACAGGCTATTGAGTGCTTGAATGAAAATGGATATCATATGATCTTTCACAGGAAGAAGAATGAAACATCAGTTAGAATGGTCACAACTATGCTGGAAAAGCGTAGTCGTAAGAAAGGATGCGTTATATTTGTAGTGCACATATCTAGTGATAAAGGTAATTTTATGTTGAGGATACAAAGGTCTTCAACAAGTACCTGATTTTGCATCAATTTTAAGATATATTTCCCACGGATATTCTAGAATTACCGCATCATAGGGAAGTGGACATTTCTATTGGGTTACTACCAAAAGCAGCACCAACATCAAAGGAAACATACAGGATGAGCACGCTAGAGTTACTGGAATTGAAGTTGTAGTTGAAGTAAATTCCTGGCAAGGGATACATTAGGCCAAGTGTTTTTCCTTGGGTTGCACCAATGTTGTTTGTAAAGAAAAAGGATGGTACTCTCAGGTTGTGTATTTATTATAGGAATTTGAACAAGGTAACGATAAAGAACATATATCCGTTGTCGAGAATTGATGATTTGTTTGACCAGTTGAAGGGATTAGTGGTGTTCTCAAAGATTGATTTGAGATCAAGATACAATCGAGTACACATTAAAGGATATGGAATCTACAAGACTTCTTTCTAGACCTGGTATGGGGATTTCAATTTTTTTGTAGTTCCTTTCATTTTGACTAATGCTCCAGCTAATTTTATGTGCTTGAAGAATAATATATTGTGTCCTTATATAGAAAATTTTGTTATTGTATTAACTGATGATATATTGATATATTCTAATAATGAGGAAGATCATTCCGAACACTTAGAAACAATATTGAGATTTATAAGAGAGCATCAGTTGTGTGCCAATCTTATTAAATGAAATTTATTCCAGACAAAGGTATGTTACTTAGGGAATGTGGTTTCCAAGGAAGGAATAAAAGTGGATCCAGAAAAGGTAAAAACTATCAAGGAATGGGAAGCTCCTAGGAATATGGATGAGGTTATATCATTGATGGGGTTAGCAGGTTATTATAGGAGGTTCATAAGGAACTTCTCACATATTTCTTATCCTATTACATCATTGCAAAGGAACAATAAAAAATTTGAATGGAAAAAAGAATGTGCATCTACTTTAGAGCAATTGAAGCAGTTGTTGACAAATGGTGTAGTTCTAAAAATCGTAGATCTAGATAAAGAGTTCATGGTGTTATCACTCAAAAAAAAATAAAAATTCAAAACATCATTTTGACAAGATTTCTTAGGTTCATGGGTCAAAATAGGGTCTTAGGAGTCATTTCTAGAGTTTGACCAAGGGAAGTATTAATTTTTTTATTGTTTGAGCCTACCCTAGTGTTTAAATAAACTCATTTTTAAGGTCTTTCATGTCAAGTCTTTCATCTTTTTAGGATTCATTTCCTTTCCAAATTTTTTGTATCAAAACTACCCAATTAGCCAATAAACCACAGTTTCGTATTGCATCACGTTGAAAAAAGTCACTTTGCGCTATGAAAGCACTGATAGTTTCATAGTGCAAACAACAAAAATTACACTACAGGTGCTATGAAAGCGCGGTTTTGTAACTGTCTTGTCAGTTGAGTTGTCAAATGTCAGAAACCATTGGGAAAGGGTAAGATAGAGGCTTGTTGACTCTTGTAATGATGAAATCAAAGTACACACCCACGTTTGCAGTCATCATGGTCAGTATAGGTTATGAGTGGGCCATCATGTTCAGTTATGAAAGGACACTTGAAATTCAAATTCTTTCCTAATTAGTCATTCTCATTCCTTTTGCCTTAATTCGTAATTGTTACACCATTTTTTTGGTCATCTAACCTATTATTATTAGATGGACCCATGTACACCATGTAAGACCAATTTTACCCTAAGTAAAATTGCTTTCACTATGTAAAATAACTTAATAAAACACATTTATTAGGTTGTTTATGATCTAAACAGGAAACCCCAAGGGGAAATATTAAACAAATCTACATTTTTTTGGTTTTCCTCATGGAATAATTAATTAAATAGTAATTTAATTATTATTCCTGGTCATATTTAACCCAAAACAAGGAAATTAATTAGATAAATCCTTATTTATCTTATTATTTTCTAGGAATAATTATTTAAACCTTATTTAAATAATATTCCTTGTTAAATTTGGCTAAATCATTTATAAATAATTGAATAAATCATTATTTATTTAATTATCATTCAACCACTTCATTAAAATGATAAATAAATCATTTATTTATTTATTATTTACAAATAAAGGAATTTGACCCAACTCAAATTCCTTTCCCTTCCAACAAATATAATAAAATATTCCATAAAAGGTGGATCTAGATTTGGTTAATATTATTTTAATCATGCACCAAGATCTAGAATGACCTAATATTTTGTTATAAATAGAAGGGTTTTTCCTACCATTCATCACCTTTTTTTGCCTCTTAGATCACTCTGGATCTATACTCTTGGTCTAACTTGAGCCATTATCATTGTGATATTTTCTATTATTTTCTTTGTGAGCTCCCTTTGGGTTCTATGTTTTTCTGGGTTTTCTACACCAACAAGAGAGAGAAATTATAGATCTGAAGTGCTGATGACTTCCAAGAACCCATCCCATTTAAGAGAATTAGAAACACCTTTCTTATTTTCCTCTCAAGTGCCATTAATATAAAAATTCTTCAAAAATATCGTTCTTGTCTTGTCTATTGGATGCATGGAGCAAAACCTTATTTTTATTGCTTAATTCCTTTTTATGTATAGATCTGGATTTTTACAGAATTTGTCTTGATCAACTAACTGCAGATCTGAAGATATTAGCAGCCATCTTTTGCTGTTAGGGTTGTTTGTTATGCATAGTTAAAAGGGTCTTTTTCCGTACACTTCGCATACCGGGTCATGCCATTCGGCCTTAAAAACGCTGGTGCCACTTTTCAACGGGCCATGTCTTAATGTTTCCATGAATTAGCTCATATTATTGTTGCTTATTTAGAAGACCTCATTGTGTGTTCTAAACATCGGGCGCAACACCTCCACGATCTGTGTACCGTATTCCTTCGATGTCGCAAGTATAATATCTGCCTTAACCCATTGAAATGTGTGTTTTGGGTGCCCACCGACCGTCTCCTAGGCTTCATAGTGTCTAAATATGGTATAGCTCTTGACCCTTTGAAATTTCAACCCATTCTTGAACTTCCTATTCCCTGTACCTTATGCCAGCTACAGAGTCTCTAAGGAAAAGCTAATTTTCTTCACCGGTTCATTCCTGACTATGCCACCACCACGCATGGGTTCCTTAGGCTCCTCAGATCTAACATCCAACTTGTATGGGATACCTATGCTCATGAGTCTTTTGATGCCCTCAAGCATGCTCTCACATCCTCTCCCTTGATCCATCCTCCTGACTTTGATAGGGACTTCATCTTGTACATCTCCGCTTCCACCTATTCGGTCGCTCGAGTCCTGATCCAGGAAGATGACAACGATACCGAGCATGTGATCTATTATGTCAGTAAGAACCTCATAGGTCCTCCTGTATCCTACTCACATGAAGATAAATTAGCGCTGGCTCTCATGTTCTCTGTCCAAAAACTTCGTCATTACATCATCATGCGTTCCACCAAGGTTGTGACTAATTCCAACCCCATGGATTTCCTATTGAGTCGCCGCATCCTCAATGGGAAGTATGCCTGTTGGGTCGTTAACCTCCAGGAATTCAACCTCGAATTTGTCACACCAAAAAGTAATAAAGTTTTAGCCCTCGTTGAACTCATTTCTGAATTACCCACCGGTATGCGAGATCCTCCAGTTAATGCTGATTTTCCTAATGAACACTTATTTGCCACTACCATGAACGATCCTTGGTATGGCGATATCCTTACTTACTTTCAAACCCAAAAGTTCACCCTTCATCTTGATCGTGATGCTCGACGACGTATTCAACACTAGGCTCCCCACTACCTTCTTATTGGTGATGACCTCTATCGTCACGACATTGATACTGTCCTTCATCGTTGTCTCACACACGATGAAGCTGAGCAAGTCCTCAATGTCTGCCATAGCGGCGCTTGTGGTGGCCACCTCTCCGGTCTTGCTACCGCCTAGAAAGTCATGCGCGCTGGGTATTTTTGGCCTTCTCTCTTCAGTGATTGCATTGAAGCAGTCAAACACTGTTCCAATTGCCAGCATTTCTCCCCTAAGGCACGAGCTCCTCCAGCTCCCCTCCATCGTGTCGTCATAGCTGGCCCCTTCTGTAAATCGGCCATCGACTTTATGGAGTTTCGACCTCCATCCATTGGTAACCATAAGTATATCATCGTGGTGGTTGAATATTTCACAAAATGGGCTAAGGCTATGCCAACATTTAACAACAGGGCAGCTACCACAACCCTCTTTTTCTTTAACCACGTTATTGCTCGATTCAGGGTTCTGAAACAATTGGTCTATGACCACAACTGACATTTTGAAGATGAGATATGGCGTGAGCTATCCTCACTGTTGGGTTTTTAGCATCAATATTCCTCCTCCTATTACCCCCAAGGTAATGGCCAAGTTGAAGAAGTCAATAAAATCCCTAAGACCATGCTTCAATGGATGGTGAATAAGCACAAAACTAACTGGCATCTTATGCTCTTCCCTGCTTTGTGGGCCTATCGAACTTCTGTTAAAACTGCCATCGGGTTTACTACTTTCCACCTCGTTTTCAGAGAGAAGGTAGTCTTACTGATCGAGTGTGAAATCCCTTCCCTTCATTTGGCTGTTGATCTTCTCCCTGATACCCAACCTCTAGAACAATGACTTATCATGCTTGAGCGCACCTCCGAAGACCATTGTGTTGCATTGCAAACCATTGAAGTGGATAAGAAACGCACCAAAGCTCAGTATGGCCGAAAATTCCACCCTCATACTTTTCACGAAGGTGACCTTGGTCTAGTATATGACTAGTCCCATGATGTCCTCGGTCATGGGAAGTTTGACTCATTATGGCTAGGCCCTTACATCATCAGTAAGGATCTTGGTAAGGGGGCATACTTCTTAGAGGGCTTCAAAGGTCACCCCCTTCCTAATCCTCACAATGCACTCTATCTTAAGAAATATTACCCTTAGCATTTCCCTCCCGAAATGTATGTTTTATTTTCCTTTAGATAGCCAGTATCTGTTAGTTTTTCGTGATTTTATACTTCACCAGGACACATTTTTTCCAAGAAGGGTCACTTCACCTCTCCTCAAAACCTGATTTCCTCACTTACAACACTTGTACTTGGGGCACCACTTTTCCTCCATACTTGTCCTTGTTCGTGTTGATTTTCGTCATGAGATACCATCTTGTACTCATGATTTTACGGTCCCCTTTGGACCTTCACTGTGTGGCAGCATCATTGAGTCGCCCTTATTTAGAGCATCTGAGTTGAGTCATCATTGCATCCATGGAGTCTGTCCTGAGTCCCCTTTGTATCCCACTATAGTCCTCCATCCTTCTTCGCTTGGTCCCTCTCTCGTGTCGCACATTATGGCCTTCAGTCCCAATTTCCCCTATCCTTCATGATATTGTGTTAGTCACTGCCTGATCATCCATGCCCTTTATGCTTTAACAAGGGAAATCGTCCATTCACTACTCAGTACCCCCCATTTCATCATCATCACTGGTGTTCATCTGTCAATTGCTCTACCATTTTCTCTCGTGCCTTAGTTGAGGTTCCATTATTGCCTCACCTATGGTGGACCTCCTTTTGTCGACATCAGCTCATTCATTCCAGAAGATAGGTCTAGAGGGCAGTGTACCTTGGTTGCAGTTTCCACTCTTGTTCGGTGCCTAGGATCAGGCAAAGGGACTCTTCATTACTCTTTGACTTGATTTTTTCTCAGCTCCAGCTCCTTTCAGCATGATCGAGATCCGTATACTTGCTGGTCCAATGATGCAGTAGCTGATAGTAGTGATTCTCGGGTGTGTGTGAGATGTCTGAACCCTCATGAGGGGGTGGCCCTATAGGTAGCCCCCCACATTCCCAGATGACCTCTTCATCGCAGCCTTCGATGTAGCTACATATATTTTATGATGTCAGCCTTAGCTGCTTGCAGCACCTCTTTTATTTGCATGTATCAGTCAAATTTTGCGAACCCTTCTATGTTTCCAGGGGCATTGGGTTGTATTTGTATCTCATGTACTCATATTTTCTTGTATAATTCTTGGCTGTTATCCCAGGCACAACATGTATGTGGGATTCATCATTATATCTTTTATTTGTCTCATGTTTATGCCAACATGTACTTTACAGTTCGGTCCCTTGTTTACTGGATGCACTATTCTTTTGTATTTTGTCTCGGCGGACATAGGTATGCCTCCCCTGCCGCCTTTAGCACAGGTACCCATTCATAAAAAGAGACTTGTCGCACCTGTAAGTCTCATATCCTCAGGGTCTAGTTCTTCAGCACATTAGTCTACCTTACATTCCTCTCTCTGACTTCCCTTTTGATGTCTGGTGATTGAGTTCTTACAACGTACTTCGGTCATACGATTTTCTCCTAACACTCGCACACTGGGGGGAAATATCTTACACCATTTTTTTGGTCATCTAGCCTATTATTATTAGATGGACCCAAGTACACCATGTAAGACCAATTTTACCCTAAGTAAAATTTCTTTCACTATGTAAAATAACTTAATAAAACACATTTATTAGGTTGTTTATGGTCTAAACAGGAAACCCCAAGGGGAAATACTAAACAACTTTACATTTTTTTCGTTTTCCTCATGGAATAATTAATTAAACAGTAATTTAATTATTATTCCTGGTCATATTTAACCCAAAACAAGGAAATTAATTAGATAAATCCTTATTTATCTTATTATTTTCTAGGAATAATTATTTAAAATTTATTTAAATAATATTCCTTGTTAAATTTGACTAAATCATTTATAAATAATTGAATAAATCATTATTTATTTAATTATCATTCAACCGCTTCCTTAAAATGATAAATAAATCATTTATTTATTAATTTACAAATAAAGGGATTTGACCCAACTCAAATTCCTTTCCCCTCCAACAAATATAATAAAATATTCCATAAAAGGTGGATCTAGATTTGGTTAATATTATTTTAATCATGTACCAAGATCTAGAATGACCTAATATTTTGTTATAAATAGAAGGGTTTTTCCTACCATTCATCACCTTTTGTTGCCTCTTAGATCACTCTGGATCTATACTCTTGGTCTGACTTTGAGCCATTAGCATTGTCATATTTTCTATTATTTTCTTTGTGAGCTCCCTTTGAGTTCTACGTTTGTATGGGTTTTCTACACCAACAAGAGAGAGAGATTCTAGATCTGAAGTGCTGAGGACTTCCAAGAACCCATCCCATTGAGGAGAATTGGAAACACCTTTCTTGTTTTCCTCCCAGGTGCCATTAATATAAAAATTCTTCAAAAATATCGTTCTTGTCTTGTCTATTAGATGCATGGAGCAAAACCTTATTTTTATTGCTTAATGTCTTTCTATGCATAGAT
Source organism: Pinus albicaulis (assembly GCA_034641835.2). Classification (NCBI taxonomy): domain Eukaryota; kingdom Viridiplantae; phylum Streptophyta; class Pinopsida; order Pinales; family Pinaceae; genus Pinus; species Pinus albicaulis. The sequence goes on from MU968359.1 coordinate 35,105,201, forward strand.
CTGTATTTTTACGGAATTTGTCTTGATCAACTAACTATAGATCTGAAGATATTAGCAGCCATATTTTGCTGTTAGGGCTGTTTGTTATGCACAGTTAAAAGGGTATTTTTTCGTACACTTACTCTAAGGATTCATCCTAACAGTAATGTTTGAACTCTGAGTATCGAGCCAAACTTGTGGTTGGTTCTTACAAAGCTTTATTACATCCATATCAAGCGAGGCTGATACATTTTTTAAAGCGAGGCTGATACATCCATATCAAGTGAGGCTGAAAGATTTATATAAAGCGACTCTAAGAGGTTCTCTGAAGAATATGGCAGAGGAAAGAAACATACACAGAGGAGGACAGTTCTTAAGGCATGAACCTGAAGAAATGAAGGCAATAAATAAATACCCAGCAGTGATGGAAGAATTCAGAAGAGTAGGTTGTCTACAGTTTTGTGAGAAATTGTAGGTCTGTCACACATAGGTATCCAATGAATTTGCTATGAATTTCAATGGAAAATCCACTAAAGTGGGGATTCTAAGTTTGTCTATCACACCAGAGGTCATTGCTACCGTTACAGAGATTCCAAGAGGTCAAGAAACCTAGTTCAAAGGGTTCAAATTTAATATGGAGCAGTGTAAAGAGTTCATGAAGCCTGAGCACATTGAGATGGATCTCAACAATGCTGTCCCAAGAAGCTGCAGCAAAGATAATTATTCAAAACTATTGCTCAAAATTCTGAAATATTTTACCTGTGAAGGTAGGGATCATAAGGTTTATTCATACCATTTCAAATTTCTTCTACACTTCACTAGTAATATTTCACTTGACTTAACTTTTTATCTGCATAGAAGTCTTACAAAGATGGATGATAAGGTGCAAGAAAAGTATGAGGGGAGTGAGACATCATTATTTCATCATGGCTTAATGAAATTATTAATTTTAGATGAACTTCAAAAGATAGGCATAGATTGGTCCTCTTTCTTGTTTGTTAATGGTTTTGAGTTGGAAACCCTAACTTCTTCCAGAAACCCTAAAGCTAAAGGATTTCCATCGCCACCAACAGTAGAACCAAGCCAACCTATGGTTGCAAAACCAAAAGAACCTGTAAGAGTAAAGCCAAGAAAGAAAATTGAGAAAAGGCTAGAGAAAATGGAAATGCTTGATACGCCAACTCTCCCACCTAAAAAACATAAATCAAAGGTTGTCAAAGATGCAAAACATGAACAAGCTATTAGTAAACAAGGGACTAAAAGAATAAATAGAAGCCAAGCAGTGGTTTTGAAAGGAAAGACAGTTGCTATAGAAGACAGTTCAGTAAAAAAGGGGAATCTAGAGGATATTATTCATGCCATTGACATAGAGGAAACACCTATTGTCCAAGATGAATTTATTGGGGAAGATGAGAAGAAGTTGAAAAAGTCTATGTCTGCAAAGAGATTAGAGTTTTAGGGGGAAGATGCAGGTTTCCTTTTCCAAGCAAGAAAGCCTATGACAAGGCATGCTAGGAAATTAATGGAAGGAAACAAAGAAGTTCAAAAACCCACTAAGATAGCTAAATCACCTAAAGATATTATTGATCTCTCATAACCCATAGTGAAGGATACAATCAACAAATTAAAAGGGGGAAAAGAGAAAGTGATAGAAAAAATAGAGTTTCAGTGCCTTGAGGAAAAGTTAAAGTTGGCAAATCAGGAAATTATTGTCATGAAAAAGAGAGCTAGAAAACATAGTGTTGACAAAGTACAGTTTAAAATTTTGAAGGCAGTGTGGGAAAGACAACTTGATTATGTTTCTGAAACTTTAGACAATACAGAGCAACTTTCAAGTGGACAATTCCAGAAATAAAAGAAGCTAAGTTTGTCAGAATAATAAACACCCATATGAGAGCTACTAACAAAATAATTAAATACCAGGTGAAGGATTTACAAGAGCAACTGTAGTTAATTCATGATGAGCTACAGAGAAAAGGCATTAAAATGACAGTCATAGAAGAACCAATAGGCCAACCAATTGTAAATGAAGAAGAAATTCCTCAAAGAAGCTAAAATGAAGTTGGTTTATGGTTTGTATGGTTTGTAGATGATGAGGACAGGTTATATTTTGAGTTTTTGGGCAGCCACAGTTTTCATTTGACAAATTTATGAAAAAATCTGCATACTCAGTAGTTTTGTAGCGCCTCCAGGCTTAAAAAGTACAAAAGTGCTATGAAATTGCTGTAGCTACCTTTTTTGTTTCCTTTGATCAATATTTAAGGGGTTAAAGGCTAAGTTAAGAGCTGAAATTTCTATGAAAGAGATGTTGAAGGGTGATTAAAATGATGCAAGAGGAAAGAGTCAAGTTTTTGGAGAACAAAGGCTTGTAATGGTAGCACTACATAAAGCACTACGAAACTGATGTATTTTTGTAGCACAATACATTACATCCTTTTGAGCAGTTTTTGAAGTGGTTTTAGACAGCTGGAGGCTAGGAAATGTAGAAATTTGAATAATTTGCTGAATTATTCTTCGAGATTATCCTGGTCACATACTATTTGAGCTTCATACATAACACATAATCTCTTCTATGCATTAATCATCACATGCGGAAATAAAAACAACAAGCGGTATTGAAAACATTCACATGCGCACATAGAAATTCAACACATATAACACAATATGTATACCGGGGAAAGCTTACGGCTGAAAACCCCCTACTGTCTATATATTATAATGAAGAAGAATCATGTAACAATCATAGTACAATACTCCTCACAAGTACTCAATACTGTCTCCAAAAGTTACACACAAACTAGCTCAGTTTTGAACAAGTCACGGGTTCAAAACTCCTCCACTGTTTGCCTGCCTCTACTGCGCAATCCAAGATGAGAGAATGAATTGAATGAATTCGAATTCCCTTGGCTTTAACTGCGCAATCCTCATTGGAAATCTCCTCCAATGATTGTGCAAATCTCATGCACACTATAGTCACAACTGATAGTAGACCCCACCCTTTCACCCACCTCTAACACTGGTCTCCACTGAACTGTCCATGCACTGTTGTTAACTGATGTGTTCTTTAGTTGAATAATGAGTTAATAATTAGTGAATTAATTAATAATTAATTCACACCACTCATCACTAGTGTATTTATCAGTTAGACTAAATACAACTAGTTCAACTAAGTTAAACCGAACACAACTCCACCAACTGTCTCATCAACTCCACCAAACTCTGCCACATGAGTTCTAACTGAAGTCAACCATGCAATAGCTCAACTAACCCATAGGAAATTCGAATTTCCTTCTGCCAGCTGCATGTGCCACATCTGTAGCTCGAACTGAAGTGCTCCAAGAGGATAAGATAATGTTTATAGTCCAAATATTATTAAGGGCTAATAATATTTGACTGTTCTATTTTTAGACAGGCAATCTAAAAATAGACTTCGACTTGTATGTCTAAAAATAGCTATCCATATATTTTTACCAACTTGACCAATCATCCAAGAATAGCATCTCGCAACTCCTAGACCATGCTCCATATGTCTAAAAATAGACATAGTCTAAAAATAGACTTTTCGACAAAAATCACATGTGTGGTCCCCACCTAGTTTAGGTGATCACTTTCCAACTAGGATCAGGAAAGATGTTTCAGGAGGCCTCCTTCACTGTTTCTTGTTGCCATTTTCAACACTTCCTCTCAACAAGAAAGGGCCCAATACACATGACCTTTAACTCCATGCCGTCGCCCTACGACCTTCTGGCTGTACAACTCCATGCATGCGACCTTGACTCACGCTTGTTCGCCACGCCCTTTGCATGCACCATGAAAACTCATGCATGCACCATGCAACTCCATGTACATGCACCTTGCATGCAACATCTTGAGAAATGAGACAAACCATGACAACTCAATTAGTGGATGCATACGTATTAGAAGTCTTCGACACGCAGCTGCTTGCACATGTCATCGGGAACCCTTCCGTCATTTTTCTTGCCTTTCTGCACTTCTTGTCAAATTTGATACACGCTCGGTATCCAACACGCTCACTTTGGTACTTTTGCATCAATCCAGTCTTGCTATTTCTTTGTGCTGGGCATAGCAAAGTTCAGTTCTGGAATCCACCATCTCATGAATCCTACCCAGAAATCTCCTCTTGGGATTAATCATGCATGTCGCCCCACCTCTCACCTTGTGGTATAGCTGCATGCACTCCCTCTACCCATTTGGCATGAAATTTCTCTGCATGAGTGGTTTCTTCCACTCCATGATCCTCTTGTGGCTGCTCCACATCCCGAGGTTCACTATCACCTGCATGCAAAACTTGCTCCCTCTCAAGCATCAGTTGCATGTCTTTCTCCTGCTTCCCAACAGTAGGAAGCTCCGTAGACATCCCATCTACTTCAAGTATGTAGAGATTCTTGGCTCGAATCCCAACCTTCTTGACTTGTCTTGTTTCCTTGTGCCGAAGGAAAAATTTTCCTTCACTGAAGACAACTTCATACCCTTTATCCTCTAACATTGTGACAGAGATCAAATTCTTCTTTAAACCTGGAACATGCAATACATCTTGTAAAAGAATGAGTTTACCTGACTCCCTCTGAAAGGTTATGGTACCAATGTCGGTCACATTGTATCGTCCATTGTCGCCCAACTCAACATGCAACTGGAGATCTTTCTCCACCAAGTTGCTGAAAAGGTTCACATCTCCCGTCATGTGAAAGGAAGCACCACTATCAAAATACCACCCCGATCCCAATGCACTAGACACCATGCATGCGATTAATGAGAAGCCCGTTGTCATATAACACTGCCTCCATCCTGTCTTTCCATGCAATATAATTCGAGTTGCCTTCCAAGGCATACTCCAATCGCAATCCGACGAAATACATCTTTGCTTTTGACACCAAGAAAAACAATTCTGCAATTCGAATTCCAACAGCTCCAAACTCCACCGCTTCCGATCTAAAATTCGTGAGAAAAAATTATTTCCAAATCAGAGATCGACTGCATGGGCATTTAACAGACCTTTCACCTTCAAAGAAGGATGAATATGAAGGCTGCATGGCCTGATTGCAGACTCTGCCTGAAGAAATAAAATGCAATCACTTTCTGAATAATAGATCTGATGATCAATATCGCTCCGATACCATGTAGAAATTTGAATAATTTGCTGAATTATTCTCCGAGATTATCCTGGTCACATACTATTTTATCTTCATACATAACACATAATCTCTTCTATGCATTAATCATCACATGCGGAAATAAAAACAACAAGCGGTATTGAAAAAATTCACATGCGCACATAGAAATTCAACACATATAACAAAGTATGTATACCGGGGAAAGCTTACAGCTGAAAACCCCCTACTGTATGTATATTATAATGAAGAAGAATCATGTAACAATCTCAGTACAATACTCCTCATAAGTACTTAGTACTGTCTCCAAAAGTTACACACAAACTAGCTCAGTTTTGAACAAGTCACGGGTTCAAAACTCCTCCACTGTTTCCCTGCCTCTACTGCGAAATCCAAGATGAGAGAATGAATGGAATGAATTTGAATTCCCTTGGATTTAATTGTGCAATCCTCATTGGCATTCTCCTCCAATTATTGTGCAAATCTCATGCACACTATAGTCACAACTGATAGTAGACCCCGCCCTTTCACCCACCTCTAACACTGGTCTCGACTGAATTGTCCATGCACTGCTGTTAACTGATGTGTTATTTAGTTGAATAATGAGTTAATAATTAGTGAATTAATTAATAATTAATTCACACCACTCATCTCTAGTGTATTAGCCAGTTAAACTAAATACAACTAGTTCAACTAGTTAACCAGAACACCATCTCCATTAACTGTCGCATCAACTCCACCGAACTCCGCCACTTGAGCTCTAATTGAAGTCAACCATGAATTAGCTCAACTAACCCATAGGAAATTCGAATTTCCTTCGCCGGCCATCTTGTCACACGTAGCTCGGGCAGAAGTGCTCAGAAAAGATAATGTTTATAGTCCAAATATTATTAAGGGTTAATAATATTTGACTGTTCTATTTTTAGACAGGAAGTCTAAAAATAGACTTTGACTTGTATGTCTAAAAATAGCTGTCCATATATTTTTACCAACTTGACCAATCATCCAAGAATAGCATCCCGCAACTCCTAGAACATGCTCCATATGTCTAAAAATAGACATAGTCTAAAAATAGACTTTTTCGACAAAAATCACATGTGTGGTCCCCACCTAGTTTAGGTGATCACTTTCCAAATAGGACCAGGAAAGCTGTTTCAGGAGGCCTCCTTCACTGTTTCTTGTTGCCATTTTCAACAGGAAATATTTATGGGACATGTTAAGCCAACTTTCAACAACCAAGGTGTTTCGGGAAATAACTCCCTAGAGGTCGTTGGGTCAAAACCTCCACAGATTAGGGCATGCTATTCAAGAAGGACTCACACAACCACACTTGTTTACTAAAAACTAGATAACATCGATTGTAGAACTCACCCGTAGATCCTACATTTGATGTAGATCCCGCGGGGTCCAAACCCCCAGCAACCCTTCTTCCTCTTCAACCTAGAAATCAAGAAGAGACATGCATGAAAATCTAGTTGTACAGCATATATCTTTCCTAAATGTCAGTGTAATCCATGTGAAACATCATATAAACAATAATAAATGCTTAATTAACAATCTTTTCACATATGCAAGCAGATATTAACATGTGAATTCGGGAACAAGATGGTTCTTCTTCATTACGAACGACGTATTACAATAATGAAAAGGTGGAGAACTCACAGAATCCTTCCACGATGTACGGGATGACGAGAGTTCTTCCAATGGTGGGGAGAAAAAATCATCGACGTGGAGGACTACCCCTATGCCGAGATGGATTTCTGCGGTGATCCAGACCTCGTCCTTCCACCTGGCGCAGCATGGGGCACAATCGGTAAGATTGCAATTTTTGAATTATATGATTTTTATTTTTATTTTTTCAATATATATGAAAAAATGTGAAAAAAAACATGTTTTTTATTGGATTCAAAATGACTTACAATATTATGGTGATCATGATACAGATATTGGACTAGTTCGTCCTGAGGGCTACCCATGAAATAAGCGCCGCAGAGGCGAGGCAGATACTGTAGACCCAGACAGAACCCTCCATGTTGTACGAAGGAACTTGGAGGGTTTAAGTCGCCAAGTGCCTATGGCTGCAGTGGAAGATCTACCTGAGGCCATCCAGAGATGGGTAGTGGGAGTACCACGTGACTGGGTTCGGTTATTCTGCCATGTCGCTACTGCGATCATGTTCTATAGGAACACGAATTTTGGGCAGGGACCACAGGAGTAGATAGATATGATTATCGGATGACTGTATATTTTTTGATACTGAACATGATCGGGCATAAGCCCTAGTTTTGTATGACTTATGGATCCAAATTTTGTATAGTTTTTTAACACTCTGATGAGATATATATATACAACGATTTATGATGTGATGTGACAAATGTATAAAAATGCATGATGTTTTTGATGATTAAATTTTAATGTATGGAATGATTAATATGCCAATCAATTGCTTGATTAGCTAATGAGTCTGCCATCCAATTGTCTGCTCGATGAATATGAATGAATGTTAAAAATTTAAATGATCATTGTAACAAACGTACCCTAAAAAACAATCGGAGTAAAAATGGATCTCGAACCCGATAAGTATTGTTCAACTGTGACACCACCAGCTGGGAGTCCAAGAAAACTACCAACGAATCAACACCCAAAGATATTGCCTCCGAGAGTAGATAAATAACTGCAGTGTACTCTGCTATATTATTGGAATCAGACCAACGCGTATTCCTGATACTTGCATCAAATGAACGTGATATGATAGCACCTAAAGTCATGGAAGGTTCTGTTTTCATTAGCACCATCGGCGAAACCATAATGACTCATGACATTTGACACAACCTTCCAAAGCAGATCAAAAACATCACCATCACATCAAAGACCTAAAAACCAGACATGTACAAAATAAAAACTACTACATACAAAAAAAAAATGCTAGGCCAAAGCCTAGGCATAATACCTTTTCAAATAGAGCCCATTTCTGGGCTCCGACAACTCATTTCCTTCAAAATCAACCAAGGCATATGCTCATTTTTTAAGGACTTTTTTAACGATGAAGGGGCCATACCACATAGACTTAAACTTTCCTGCGCCCAGGGCATCCTTCTCTTGGGCATAGACCAAAATGAGGTCACCTTTCGAGAAAACCCTAGGTTTGACCGCCTTATCTTACTGAACTTTGACTCGTTTCTTATGTGCCTCATTCATCGTGGCAGCATCGAGATGTTCCAGATGAAGGAGACATTCTTCAAGACTAGAAGTTTCAGGAAGAAGCTCAACAGCTAACTTAAGAGAAGAATCTCACATTCAATGGGAAATACAGATTCCAACCCGTGAACTAGCTGAAATGGAGTAAAGCCAGTTGCAGTTTTCACTGACATCCTGTATGCCCAAATTGCAGGATATAGCATGATATGCCAGTTGGATCGAGCTTTATTTATTGTCCTTTGAAGAGTTGTCTTCAAGGATTTATTCATGGCTTCCACTTGCCCATTGGCTTGAGGATAATACAGAGATGAATGCTCCTACCGGAAACCTAATTTTAGAGCCAACAAAGCCACCATGCTATTCTGAAAATGACTGCCATGATCAGTGACAATATCTCTAGGAATACCAAAACGAGCAATAACCTGGTTAAAGAAAAATAGCTGCTGTCTCACCATCATTCCCAAAAGTAGGCATAGCCTCGACCCACTTCGTAAAGTAGTCTACTACTACAATAATGTACTTGTGACCTTTAGTCGAAGGTGGGTTACAAGTAGTATAATCAATACCCCACTTTGTAAAGGGACCGATAGTAATGATTGGAAAGTTGAGCTCGATATTTTTATATAGACTTGACACAGATGACACTTTTTGACCGAATCCATACTATATTTGAAAATTGAAGGCCAAAAGTATCCATCACGTAAGATTTTTTCAGCTGTAGCAAGCCCAGATAAATGACCACCAAAAGCTCCATTGTGGCAATCATTCAGCACAGCCTCAGCTTCTTCGAGAGTTAAGCAACGTCTCAGGATTGAATCAACCCCTCGACGGTATAAAGAATCACCAATAATCAAGTAATTTTTAGCCAAGTGACGCAACTTACGGCGCTCATTTTGGGCAGAGGGAAATCATTTCCCAAGATGTAGTCAATGGTATCTCCATACCATGATCCGGAGAGATGAGAACAAATGTTCATCTCGGGAAGGATTCATCATAAAATATCTCTCTCCATAGGGGAAACTCGAGATTAATTCCGCGAAAAACTAAAGATTTCTTTTGGACTTGCAGCATATAAACTCAAGATTTCCAAATCGCAAAATCAACCATTCATTACTTTTCTCTCAATCACTGCTTCATCGAGAAAAACTGAAATGGATTGGCTGCTGCCAAAACATAAGTTTTTCGTAGAAGAATGTAATGTCGGAGTCGCTGCACAGCATGAACTACTGCTAAAGCTAACTTTTCTATCGGAGTATACCGGAGTTCAGGTCCTACCAATCCTCGACTAAGATAGTATATAACATGCTCTGCAAGAGCATCATCCTCCTAAACCAGAACCATACCAATGGTAGATTTTGCTGCTGCAAGATACAAAAGGAAGTCCCTACTATAATCAGGTGGACTCAATAAAGGAGAAGAGGTGAATGCTTTTTTCAAAGCATCGAATGAGCGCTGAGAAAATTCATCCCAAAAGAATGGAACTCCCTTCTTCAACAATCTCATAAATTTTTTGGTAACTTCAACATAATTTACGATAAATCTCCGAAGAAAATTAGCTTTTTCTTGTAGACTATGAAGTTGACGAATAGACAACGGGGGAGGCAACCGAAGTATTGCCTCAACCTTGAAGGGATCTACCCTAATCCCTTCCGAAGACACAATGAATCCCAATAAAAGACCAGAAGTAATCGCGAAAACACACTTGTTTGGATTCAACCTAATCTTTTAGAAATGACATCGTTCAAATACTTGACGGAGGTGAGCAGGACGATCAATTCTCTTTCGAGAACGAGCAACTAAATCATCCAAATACGCCTCGATAATATGTTTGATGTCGCGGAAGGCATATGACATGGCCCGCTGAAAAGTAGCCCCAGCATTTTTAAGACCAAAAGGCATCTTCTTGTAAGCAAAAGTACCCCAGGGACAAATAAAGGTAGTCTTATGCTAATCTTCAGGACGGATAGTAATCTGATTGTATCCAGAGAAACCATCCATGAAGGAAAAAATATCATTACCGGCACACTCATCGATAATATGATCTATAAATGGTGTGGGGTAATTATCTTTTAGACATGCTTTATTAAGGTCTCTGAAATCAATGAAAACTCGAATTTTTCCTTGTTTTTTATCCACAGGAACAGGATTCGAAACCCACTCTGTCAAAGGAACAGGGAAAATAAATACCACCTTGAGCAGCTTCTCTACCTCGGCTTTGATATCTGTAGCCTTCCTAGGATTGACCGAACAAAGCTTTTGCTTCATAGGCTTAGAATTTTCATAAGTCTTGATCTCATGCTGGACACTAGATAGATCTATACCAGGTATTTCCTCATAAGACCAAGCGAATACATCCCTAAACTCTTTAACGAGATCGATGTAAATCTGAATCTCTTTAGGGGAACATTCAGCTCCGATGAAGACATTCTCTATAACATTGGGATCCTTGGAAATGTTCACCGGGATAGTTGGAGAAATTAGAGCCATGTTTCCTTCAGCATATACCTGTGTTGGTGCTAAAGGGTTCAGGACTGGGTGAATAGGACTAGGAGACAAAGGAATTGGAAAAATTGACTCAACTTTTCTCAAATCAGGTAAAAAGTAAGACCGATGATGCAAATCATCCCACGATCTATCTATACCAGTCATAGCTTCTAGGATGGCCTCTTCAGATGGAAGAGTGGTATCAAGGAAATCCTGGGTGGAAGAAGAACTAAGTGTCCAAGCCAGAGCCACATCGCCATCCAACTCTTCCGGAGAAAGAGGACATGGAATGGACTCTGCAGAGTCAACAATAGATTGATAAGCAATCTTAGCTGCAGACATGGGAAATGCCATTCCACCCACTTGACCTTCTGCTAATGTGGAGGTAGGGGAAGGCAAGGTCCAAGGATTCGAAAAATAATGAGTTCTAAAGAACTCTCTTCGAATAGGAGCCCTGGAGGATGAAATCGCATTTATATGAACGGTAGGAGGTGGAATATCAAAAGTACCCATCAAAGAAGAATACATTCCAACCCCTAAATTCTCAACAGGCGGCTTGGCATTATCCAACTTTGGAATAGTTGAGTCAGTAGATGCATTCGGGTCTACAGGAGAACAGTCCAGTTGATCCACTGTAACAATCCTCCCTTCGTGAGGGAAACAAATAACCCAAAATAATGAGGATGCAATGGCATCCATCTCATAAATCCAGTTTCGCCCCAACAGAAGGTTGTAGTCCAAGCTTGCATCAACTATCTCAACCTCTATATTTACAGTTTTGCCCCCAACACAGATGGGCAAAGCTGGGATAATACCATGCGGTCTGTGAGAATGACCATCAAACGCAGTCAGAAGAGTAGTAGATGGAACAGCTGCGAGAGATCCAATTCCTTCCAACATGCGAGAGACATCACACATGTGGAAGCACCCTCATCAACGACCGTCCGAAAGATATTGAACTTCCGGAACGACGATTTGATATGAAAAGCCATATGATGGGGGAGTCTCTTTTTAAAATTAGACATATCGAATGTAATCACAAGAGAGTTCTTTGGATCGATAGCCCCAATAGCAGTGCGCAGAGCACTGCGCTGAGCTGGACAAGACTGGAGCACCTCAAGAGCCGACATGGCACAAGAACTCTGCGCCAGATCCTCCACAATAGAGTAGTTCTGGGCAGCCCTAGCATTTGGATTAATCGTCGTACGCTTAGTAGATGCTTTTGGCATCTGAGGTATAGGCTCAACAGTAGGCCTCGTAATATGAAGCGGCTCAGTACCATCAGGAGCACCCTTGGCTTTCGAAGACTCATCTTCGCCATAATCACGGGATCTCGTGGCAATATCCGCATGAGCACTCATCATGTATATGTTTGACGGAGTTTCCCCTTCCTGGGTGCCCCCAGAGGAAGCCCCAGTATTTTGATTCGCGCCAACAACTAGTTGTTGCCCTTGGGGAAAAGGGTTTGTCAACACATCCTAGGAACTAGAAGAACCCTGCTGAGCTAACAAGCGCTGCGCATCCTGAATTTTAGGGAAAAGGTGAGTAAGATGGTCTCCAACACATAACTTGCATGGAAACTTCACTTTATTTTTATCCTTTGGACCCTCACCAACATGCTCGTTGGATTTATTTGCATTACCCTTCCCATTCTTGCCCTTTTTCTTATTATTGTTCTGTCCCTTCTTCTTCCCTTCGGATTGTTGATTTTCTTTAGGGTTAGAAGTCTGAACGGCATTTACCGACAAAGATTGAGAAGGCGATGACTCAGCAGGCACAGCCTGACCAGAAGAAGCAGATTGTATAGACAACTGCTGCAATTGACTAAGCAGGTTAGCTGCACCACTATTGATTGACCCAATAAGTCCATCACCATGAGGACCGGGTTTAGTCTTGGATATGTCTAATTTGGAGCGAGGAGCATTAGGAAAATATTTATGAAGGACACCAGACTGAGAATATATCAATTCAAGCTGTTGGGCCCTAAAAATAGCCTGCTCTTCAGAAAATACCCCTGATAGGGATACATCCTTAGAAATATCTGCCTGCAGAGATTTCAAAAACCATTCCAAGAGGAATTCTCCCGGAATATAAGCTTTAATGAGCCTCTTCCTTCTCTGCCATTCCTGAATATGATCGGAAATGTGGGTTGCCTCGTCCTGCTTAAAATTAGCTAGGAGTTCAGTCCCAGCATCATAACGGACATGCAACTGGAAATGATTTAGAAATATAGTAGCCAGATCTCCAAAAGTAGCAAAACTGCCCCCAGTTAACTCAATGTACCACTTGGCAGCATTTCCAGTCAAGGTGCGTTGAAACAACCTCAACCTAATCGAATCCTCGATCAGGGAGTTAGATGAACACCAAAGATGGAAAGTGGTGATATGATCAGCCGGGTCCTCTCCATTCTTGCCTTCAAACTTTGGAATGTCTGAAGGTAGTTTGGTAGGAACCGGAGACCACCCCGGACAATATCGGATCGGATCATTCGTCAATTTCGACAAATCTGGAAAGTTCAACATTGCCAGAAAAGGTAAACGAGGAGGAGCCTAAGGATTCCATCCTTGGTAGGATGAACTCCCAACATTCTGAAAAGAATAACCTGGATTTGATGAGGCACCAGGTTGCCAGAAAGAACTCATAGAAAATGTTGGGCCATAGGACCCAGCATTTGGAGAAGGAACCCCTCCCAACGTAGAGTTACCATAGACCGGACCAGTTCCCCCCCCCCCAAAGTAGTGAATAAAGAGGAAACCCCCTGGTAGGGGTTCCAAGCGCTATAAAGAGGGGAAAGAACCTGATAAGCACTTGACAAAGGGAAAGAAACATTCCCTTGTTGACCAACAAGAAACTGATTCCCTACCCCCACTGCTGTAAATACAGGGTTCCAACCTGTAAAGGTAGTCGAACTCTGACCTCCAGACCAAGGGTTAAAACTCTGAGTCTGAGAAGTAAAAGGAAAAGACCCTAAGGAAGGATTTGAACTAGGAATATGCCCACTTCCGAAGGGGAACCCTTGAAAAGAAGCTGACCCACTAGCCATGGAAGACATGGGTGCAGACGCAGTTGCAGCAGCGGAAAAGGAAAACGAAGGAATCACACTAGTGGGAATTCCAAAAAAAAAGGGACTAGATTGAGAAGCTTGTGCTTGGGTGAAACTAGAGCGAAACATAGCAGTACTAGAAGCAATCGAAGATATAGCAATTGTGCCTCCTCCTTCTACTAAAGCAGGAGTCTGAATGCCTGCAGCACTCACAGCCGAAGCCGCATTCCCAGTCGTGGCCATCGAAAGGTATGAATAAGATGGATAAGGACTTTCTGGTCTTTCTGACTCAGGTCCGATGTACTCAACAACAAACAGATTTTCAGGAGGAAGAGGAGATGGAAGTGATTCATAAAGCTGAGATACTTCCTCTACTTCTACTTCTTCTTCTCCCGGAAATAAGACTCTCGAGGTGAGCGGAGCGCTCCTCTCGGAACCAACACCAGAACCAACTACAAAACCTTCAAGCCCTTGTGGAGGATCTTTCTCCACTGCGTCAGATACCACTGGGTGATATTCACCTGCTATATTACTCCTATGCCTTCTTGAAGAAGGCTCTATACTTTCGGGAGATAACCCTCGAACTCTCCTCGATCGACGAGGCGCTTGATCAGCCACTTTAATAGATTAATTAGACTAAAAAAATTATAAAGCTAGGCAAGCTAGGAGCAAAGAGCACTCACTACAAAAATCCCTAAGATACAACCAAGCAAGCAGCCTTCTGGTATTTTCACTCTGGGTGATTAGGACCGGACACCAAAATACGAGAAAGCAAAAAATAGGACCTCCTGAAAGTATTCTGGGATAATTACGGCCTAGGCCTACTAGCGAAGCTAATAGAAACAGTTACGCCGACCTCCTAACAACAGCCTTTGTCGATGCAAGTACCCAAGCTTCGCCGGGGCACCCTCCAGAAGTACTGCTGGAAGTGATATGACGTCTGCCTCAGGTACCACGGGTATTCCCCCTCACAGTCACCTGTGTGGAACCTAGGAATGGAAACTAAGGGCACCAATCCGTGTCAGCAACCGGGCGGAACAGTCTTAAGGCAAGATCTAGTAAATCGGAGAGGGGGTATCTCTCTTCTCAACCTTCACTTCCCCTCGCACTTGACTCTCTGGAGGAGAGCTTTCCCGGTCCACCTAACGGTGTTAGATTTCGCTCATTTAATAAACTTCTATGTTTTAGTTTGAGCGGCCTTGGAGAGTTAACTCTCCACTCACCTAATCCAAGGCCCTACAACCTAGCTAGTTGATGTATGACACTTAATAAAAAACTTGCTAGTTGTTTTTAAATTAATGTGCTTATTTTAGTTGGCTGTTATATTAAGTCAAGGGAATATGGAAATGAAACTCGTGATGTTTTATGACGCAGAAAAGAAATTAATGAAAACCAAACTACATGCAGATGCAGTAATTTCCTTTCGATGAAAAGAAATTTCTACACGGGTTCTACGAGACTATTTTTTTCTTTTCAGATATCAAACCTCACACTCGCAAAATTTATGAAAAAGACTACAAATGTTTAAGTGCACCTAATGCAAATTACTAAGAGCATGCCAATTCTAAGATGCAAAATCTAACAAAGCAAAGAGAAATTTCCAAGAATCCCCCAGTTCTATCACTTTTCCGGTTGTCCACAAAGCCAGTTCCCAAATCAGAAACTCTCAGTATAAAGACACCAAAATATGCTCGAAATAAGAGAAAGAAACCGGTGAAAATTCCCTTCCCAAATCAAGTCAGAAACCGAAGGCAAGAAATCTCAACAAAGCTTCAAAAGATGGAAAAAAAACAAAAAAAAAATGCAAAACAAAGGCAATGGAAAAACAAAATGTTTTTGAGCTTTTGAATTTTATAAAAAGAAGATTTCAAGAGACCAAGAAGAACTATCCAATTATCAAGCCAAACAATCTCCGAATTTCAAGCAAAACTTCAACAAAAATGCTCCAAATCTTATAGTGCCACTTAGTAGCAAGATTTATACGAGAAAAAGGAAGACAAGAAACTCAGTAACTTAGCCCAGAAGAATAGCACAATCTTGCAGCAAACAAAACTTCAAAGACCCAAAAATGACTCTTCAAAAATTGCAACAAGACCTAGTCAAATGAAATCAAGAAAACCAACTGAAAAGCAGGCAAAAATTAAAGTGAAAAGCAAAACACAAAGTTAGGAAAGAGCATATGAGCAGAAGCTCTCTGTCCTGATTAAGCAGAACAGCCAAGAATCTCCAGAAAGAGATCTTGGTACTCGAACTAGAAATGCAAGCACTAAAAACAAGGTTTTCCAAATAAGCCAGTCTTCAACCAAACAAGAGAGAAAAATACTAATAACCACTTTCAACACAGTCTAGAGACTAAAAGGACACTGCAGGAAGAGGTCTCCACAGGCAGAAAAGACCAAAAAGTCAAAAAATCAAAATTTTCAAAATTTTCCCAGGCATACGCTACTTAGTAGTTTTGAAACAAGCATGCTACGCGACTATGGCAAAGGAAAAACATGTATACGCGACTTCCTTTCACCAAAACTGCATGTATACGCGTCTGTGTAGAGGAAAAATAGTGTATGGAAAGGTAAATAATGAAAAACAAAAATGATCAAGCCTGGCTAAAGAACCAGGTCTTTAGTCTGACTGAGAAAAAACTAAATGGACTGGAAATAATGATTAAAACTATTGGAAACCTTTAAAACAGTTGAAACCACCCAACAAGGGAATCACAAGAATGCGATCCCCAGTGGAGTCGCCAATTCTGTTTCGGGAAATAACTCCCTAGAGGTCGTTGGGTCAAAACCTCCACAGATCAGGGCGTGCTATTCAAGAAGGTCTCACACAACCACACTTGTATACTAAAAACTAGATAACATTGATTGTAGAACTCACCCGTAGATCCTACGTTTGATGTAGATCCCATAGGGTCCAAACCCCCAGCAACCCTTCTTCCTCTTCAACCTGGAAATCAAGAAGAGACATGCACGGAAATCTAGTTGTACAGCATATATCTTTCCTAAATGTCAGTGTAGTCCATGTGAAACATCATATAAACAATAATAAATGCTTAATTAACAATTTTTTCATATATGCAAGCAGATATTAACATGTGAATTCAGGAACAAGATGGTTCTTCTTCATTTTGAACAGCATGTAAAATAATAGAAAGGTGGAGAGATCACCTGAATCCTTCCACGATCTTCAAACAGACCGTCGTTTGGATCCGTCCTGCCCTTGCCTCACTAGGATACTTTCAATACTTGTGCCCACGAGATGACATATAAGCTGATGAACATCTCCAGGAAACAAGGGTTTCCTGTAAAAATCTGGGAAGTGCAGGAGGCATGGGAAATCAGACTTGAATTGGGCTCCAACAGAGTATAATGTCTATAATTTTCTCTCTCCCTTAGGCCATGCATATGAGGGGCTTTTTATACTCCCTCAAAGTAGTTTCAATCAGTTGGAAACAGTTGGCCACGGGCTGGGGTGGTTGAATTATAGGAATAACCATCAATCCAGCCTCGAAAATAGGGATTTTTATATATTTTTTAATGATTTTAATGGCATACACGTAAAAGTATCTCTGGACTCGCGTATACACGCGGAAAAGTCTGGGCATACCCGCGTATGGGATTTTAAACACTGTTTTTAATGAAATTTTACTCAAGTCTGTGGGAATGGGTGCCCAAGGCCAAAGAGACAATCATGAATCACATGAAGATGAAAAATGATGCTATAACACAAGGGCCACAAAATTAAGGTTAAATGATAGTCAAAATGTTCAAAGAAGTAAAATATCCTATGCCTAAAAAACAGGGTACTATTTCCTATTTTTGTGGAGGTCATCTAAGTGGTCATGAAGAACTGAATGCCATTATCCAAATTCAACCATGTGATAATACATTTGTCAATGATGTAATTTCAAATAGATAAGCTTGTTATAGATATTAATAAGGAGATTCAGTCCTTTTGGAAATAGGAATGTCAAGTAGGATAGGTATCTTTTTGTAATAAATTTCATGTTTTATGGTTATGCAAGGTGTCAATAGATATAAATTCAATGTATGTAGCCTAGAGGGAGCTCATCTGATAATTTAAGAATTCTATTAAAGGCCATTTGGTCGAATTCATCAAGGGTTGGACATTTTTGGCAAAACTGAGCTTGTTGTGAATTGACTGTTTTCAACTAATACAGAGATCTTCTATTTGACCAACTTGAGATTCAGAAGGGGTTTTTAGTGTTTTCCTATTCTATTTGTATTTTTTATATATCTCATTTGCAGTGGTGTTCATCTATATTACTCAGAATTCATCTATAAGATGCTATGACTTCCTTTATAAGTGAATTGACTGTGTTTTTACATGTTTCATGTGTGTGTTCCTTATCACTAAAAACTCTTATATGCCTCAACTTCCATGTTAAGTAGACTCACTGAATTAATGAATTGATTTGACTCCATAAGCCTAATGTATACATGCTAATGTTATTTTAATCCTACATCTATCATTATCAATTTATTTCCTAAATAGAGTTAGCCATCTATATTTTTATCCATATCATTAACCCTTGAGAGAGCCCTCTCAAGCTGAGGAGGCTAAGCGTCATTCACAAGATTAGGTTTGAAATAGTTACATGAGATTGTTTGATCAAGAAACCTATCAGGTCCAATTTTGTGATAACACATGGTGTGTACAAATGGTTTCAATAGAGGACTTGGTGGATTCCTAATGCAGGAAGGACACGTAGTGTGCTATGAATCAAGGAAAATGAATGAGAACAAGAAGAATTATGTTACACATGCTATTGAGTTGGAAGTGATCATACATGATTTGAAGATTTGGAGACACTATCTTCTTTTCAGGAGGTTCACCTTGATGAGTGATCATAGTGGATCAAGATACCTCTTTCACCAACCAGATTTGAATTCTAGGAAAGTTATATGGTTGGCCACGATCAATGAGTTTGACTTCGAGATCAGGTACATTAAAGGGAAAGAGAACATGGTTGTAAACACTTTTAGCATAAGAGTACATGTAAATTAGGTAATATCTATGAGATGATATGGGACATATTTACAGGATCAGATATTGCAGGAAGGTCAGTAGAAACTCAGCAAACATAAATATCAACAGAAGCTGTTATTGAAAGAATTAAGTGCAACAACCATTCCTCCTCTACCAAGTGGTGTAGTTTCCAAAGAAGCCAAAGGATCACGTAAGCCACCAGATAAAGTAGATGCTACTGATATTGTTCTTATTTGAGAAAGATCAAATTCTCAGACACCTCCTTTTCTTTTGACTTATGAAATCTATAACAAGAATTTGCATAACTATTTGATAGATTAAGGAGCATCATCTAATATAATGCCTACTCTAGTTTGCGCAAAATTGATTATTGAACCACAGAAATATGCGATTCATATTGTTCAATTAGATCGGACTAAAGAGCAAGTTGTGGGAGAAATTAATTCAGTCACCATTAGGTTAGCCTCTGATCCCAGGATAGTCCAGAGAATTGATATAATGATTGCAGATATTCCTAAGTTTTATGGATTAGTCTTAAGCAGGGAATGGTCTTCAAAGCTTAATGGTTACATCACCACTGATTATTCTCACATGTGGCTTCCTCAAAAAGGGAAACCAAATCAAATCAAGGTTGAGCGAGAAAAACACATGATGCATACTGTCACAGAATTTGAACAAACAAATGAACCCATAGCTTTTAATAACAACATTCTTGGAGGTTATTCTGCTGAATCATTCCTTGGAAATTTCATAGCACCACAATCACCTTTTTCTGTAAATACTTTTATTTCGCAAATTGAAATTTTTTCACAAACCGATTCTTCAAGAATTGTTAATATTTCTGATCAATCTGTAGATAAACCTGTAAATAAATCTTTATTTTTTTCTTTGTATTTTGATGGATCAAAATCTAGTGATGGCGCAGGAGCAAGATGAATTTTAATTGATCTAGAAGGAGAGAAAACAATGCTTTCATGTAGGTTAGAATTTGAGTGTACAAATAACACTACAGAGTATGAAGCCTTGATCCAAGGGCTTTATAAAGCAAGAGGGTTGAATGTTAAGTACCTAAAAGTGTATGGTGATTCCGAAATTGTTATCAGACAAGTAAGAAATACTATCCATTGTCTTTCAGGACATCTCAAACATTATCAAACCCTTATGTAAGACCTTATCACTCAATTTTTAGCATTTAAAATCTCTTCCATTCCTATAAATCAAAATATATCAGCTGATTTGTTAGCTAATGTTGCTTCCAAACTCCTCCCTGCTGAAGATTACAGTCCAGATAGGTTTTCAGTCAAATTAATCTTTCAACCATCTGTTCCCGACAATATCACAAACTGGAGAGTATTCTATCATGATGAATATATCTTGAATTTCTTGACTTCAGAGAAATTTTATGACGAAAAAATAATTGATGAAAATGATCATGATCTTCAAAATACCTCAAAAAGTAATGAAAATCCTATTCCCAAATCTGTAGTTAAACTTGAGGATCTATATGATATAAAAGACAGATTCAAGAAAGTTACTAATGCTAAAATTCAAATTTCTACTTTGAAGTTTGAATTAGTAAACCTTGGTACTGAGTCTAAACCTCAAAATGTTAATCTAGGACTCGAGTTAACTTCAGAAGAAAGAATCGCTTTCATCAAACTTCTGAGTAGATATAAACATGTTTTTTCTTGGAATTATGAGGACTTGAAAACTTATGATACTTCTGTTATTAAACATACAATTCCAATGCTTTCTGATGTGAAACCTGTTCAACAGAAGTTAAGAAAAATTCATCCAAATCTGGAAAGTCAAATCAAGACAGAACTCAATAAAATTTTGAAGGAAAAAATCATTTTTCCTGTAAGACATTCTAATTGGATCTCCAACATGGTACGTGTCAGGAAGAAGACTGGAGATATTAGAATCTGCATTGATTTTATAAATTTAAACCAGGCATGTCAAAAGGATAACTTCCCATTTCCAACGATGGAACAAATACTTCAAAAGGTAGTTGGTTCTGAATTCATGTCCTTTATTGATGGTTTTTCAGACTATAACCAAATATTGGTACATCCAGATGATAGGCTAAAAAATAATTTCAGAACCAAATGGGGAAATTATGCTTACCAAAAGATGCCTTTTGGTTTAATAAATGCAGGAGATACTTTCCAGAGAGCCATGAATATATAATTTTAGGGTTTGATTAATAGATCAGTTGTTATCTATCTTGATGACATAACACTATTTTCAAATAAAAGAGCCAATCATCTGCATGATCTGAAACAGATATTTGGAAGATGCAGAAGGTTTGGTATTTATTTAAATCTGAAGAAATCCTTCGTTTCTCTCAATGAAGGAAAAATATTAGGATTTTTTGTGTCAAAAGATGGTATATATATTGACCCTGACAGAGTAAAAGAAATTTCTGACATTTCTTTACCACATAATAAAAAATCCATGCAATCATTTCTAGGGAAAATCAATTTTGTAAAAAGAATCATTCCTGATTTTTCTCAAATAGTTTTACCTTTGCAGAATATGATTAAGAAAAATTCAATTTTCAGATAGTTACATAAAGAAAAAGAAGCATTTGATGCAATCAAAAGGGCAATAATTAATGCATCTGCATTGAATACTCCTAATTTTTCTAAAAATTTTATTCTGTATACTTTGCCCACTGAAACATCCTATGCTGGTTTTTTAACATAGCTCAATGATCAACAAGTAGAAGCACCAATTTCTTTCTTTAGCTCAAATCTGCAAGGAGCTGAGCTTAATTATTCTGATGTAGAAAAACAAGCCTTCGCTATGTTTAAATCAATCAAACATTTTAGACCTTTTCTCCTAAAGACACACAAAAATTATTGTCCCATTCTCTGCAGTGAGACAATTATTAATTCAGAAAGAAGTAGGAGAAAAGAGAGCTAATTGGGTAACAGCTTTGCAAGAGTATGATATTGATATTAAGCCAACCAAGATTGTTAGAGGACAAGGTTTTTGCAGATTGTTAGTAGGAGCTCACAACATACCATAACATCAAGATCAAGCTAATATCATTCAATTAAATCAGATAAGTATTATAGATTCTAAATCTCAATATGCTGATATGATCTTTTACATAAAAAATGGGTGTGCTCCTTCTAATCTCAGCTATAAGAACAAGTGTGCTTTAAGATTACAATCTAGACACTTTGAAATCATTGATGATGTTTTATTCAGAAGAAATTATGATTTAATTTTATTAATATGTCTTGAAAAATCTGAAGCACACAAGGTGTTACAGGAATTACATGATGGACCAATTGGTGGAAATTTTGAAGGTGATACCACAACTCAAAAAATGATCCATGCTGGTTACTATTGGCCTACCTTGTTTAGAGATGCACATGATTATGTAAGGAAATGTGAGGTTTGTCAAACTGCTAGTGGAAGATAAAGGAAACCGACCTTCCTGTACAACCAGTAAACATTGAGCAACCATTTGAGCAATGGGGGATTGATATTATTGGAGAAATAGTACCACACTCTTCAAAACAACACAGATACACCCTTACAACAATGGATTACTTCACAAAGTTGGTATAAGAAATTCATTTAAAGGTAGCCAATTCTGATGCAATCATTGATTTCATTCATCAATTCATCATTACCAGGTTTGGTGTACCCAACACTCTTGTTTTTGACAATGCATATTATTTTTCTGGAAATAGTATAATAGTATTTGCAATAAAAAGAGGTTTCAAATTGAAATATTCAGCAAATTATTATCCACAAGGTAATGGTTTAGCTGAATCTACTAATAAAAATCTCATCAAAATCATAAAAAATACCATTGATCAGAATCAAAAGAATTGGAATAAGTCTTTAATTTTTGCACTATGGGCTCATCGTATTACTCATAAAGCTTCAATAAGTACTTCACCTTTTAATCTAATTTATGGAAAAGAAGCTATGATACCATCAGATCTAGTTCTTCCATTATTAGCCCTAGTTCAATTTATTGAAGAAAATCCTTCATCATATATTCAGTTGAGATTTGATCAAATTATTAAGTTAGAAGAAGATAGAGAGAAAGAAAAAAACATTCATGCTAAACACCAACAGCTTGTAAAATCTTCTTTTGATTCAAGTTCCACTAGATCCAAAACTTTGCAAATTGGTGATATTGTTCTGAAATGGGACAAAGCACATGAAGATAAGGGTAAGCATGCCAAATTTTAAAAAATGTGGCTTGGACCATTTCAAATTGCTGAAAAGATAATCTCATCAACGTTCATATTGCAAGACTTATCAAGAAAGAGAGAATCTCTTCCTGTGAATGGACTTGTCTTGAAAAAAAGATTTTCTTAAGGACGTAACCCCTTCTTACCTGTACATATTCTTTTCTAAATTTTTGTAAATAAGGTTGTTAATAGTCTTTAATTGGCTTTTTACTATTTGAAAATATCTTTGAGAAAATATTATAAATACTTATTTTGTGTAAATAAGAATTTTTAAGGAAATGATTACAATTTTTGGGTAGTTAAAAATAAAATATTAAGCTTTGGAAATTTGTTTAAAAACATTTTCAAAATCTTTTGAAACCTTGAGAAAATTATAAATCATTATAAGTTTATTGAGCAGAGAAGGGTTATCCATAAAAAGTAAAGAGATTTTCAAGCTTTGGCATTCAAAACTCTAAAATTGTCATCCATTGATTCTTAAGGAGAAAAATCATTTCACCCCATCCATTAAGGTTGTGATTTTTTAGAATGTAATTCTAAGAATTTTATATGTAAAAAAATTAAGAGATAAGAGGTATCATCACGAGCCTGCTTACCATGATCATAAGAAGTAATAAAACTAACATTATCAACACTACATACCAAAACAGGGTAATGGCTTATAATTATAAGACAAGGGGTCTTATCATGAGCCAGCTTGTTTAGTTTAATTACAACTAGTGAATGGCATTGTTATTAACTGGCTACCAAACCAGAACAATGGATTTTAAATTAAAAAATAAAAAAATGAAAGACAAAAACATGAGATAATATATCTTATGAAATTATCTTTTAAAGAGTCATAATCTTAGTTGGATGGGACAATGAATGGTTGATGGTTGAAAGGTAACCCTGTCGAGACTATAAACATTTGTGGGCAGAAGAGGAAATGCCTATGACAATAGAGTATATTACAAAATCCAAAATTGGAAAGGACCCTTAATTTATTATAATCAACCAATCAAGTCTTGAGAAAACCCAAAAATGTTTTTATTTTTGAGGAATTAGAAAGAAATTGTAAGTGATTTTTATTTTTTTTCAGAGTTAGATTTTATTTAAATTTCTCTTAGATAGTTTTCAACATATTTAAAAGTTTTTACTTACTTAAGATATAGTGTCCATTTTATTTTCTCGGAGATAATTGTTTCTTCCAGTGAATCGCCAATTGTTGTACGGTACAACAACCCTCCCCATTTCAAAATTTTAGAATAAAATTTGTTTAGAAATAGGTCCCCTTTTTTTATTTAGATAAAAATAAAAAAATTTGAGGAAATCCGATTATTTTAAATAAAAAAATAAAAATATTCATTGTTTAAAACTCATATATTGCATATCGCATATATCAAATACAAGTGAACAAATGTGAAATTGAATTTTTCCAATCCGATGAACTATCAAGTCTTCTATCACATCGGCACAAAGCATAGAAGTATTCATGTTAAAAAGCCCGATGTGATAAAGAAAATATCAATCGCAAATTGGTAGGGTCTTAAGGTTTCAATTCTCTTTTGCAAAAATCCGATGCGATGTAACCTATCGCAATCGAATTTCAAAAAAGTTATCCTTCATTTGGTCTATTTCATAAACTCCGATGTGATACGATTTATCGCAAATGCACTTCAAAGAAGAAACATCACATTTACATGTTTTATAAAATCCCGATGCGATGGACCCCACCATCTTTGCAATCGCAAATTGGCGGAAAATATGAGTTGTCATTTAACTTCCTTTAGAAACCTCCGATGCGATGGACCCCATCATCATTGCAATTGCAACTCGATGAAAATAATGTACAACTTAATTCCTTTGAAAATATCCGATGCGATATACCATCATCGCAATCGCAAATCAACGGAACATAAGAGATGATATTTTATTCCCTTTCGAAAAGTCCGATGCGATGGATAGTTAGTATTTTTTTATTTCTTTTTGCGCCACACATATATTATTTATTAATCACAATTAGAAAATCCAAAAGGAAAGTTTTACGTTAACATTTCAAATCGCCAATCTTCGATTGTACGATCATTATTAATTATAAAATCAAATGAATTATGGTGATCGATCCTATATTAATGCGTGAATGTGACTCTCATGGAGGGCATTTAAGTTTAAGACGAGTTATTCAATTGGGATCATTAATAAAAATCTTTTCACACAGTTGTTCTTTTAACTTTGTTCCTTCTCATTCTGAAAGGTTTTTCTCATTTGCAGAGCCATAGACCATCCAACCCTGTCATTCGCCGAGCCAGTGAAACGATACCAGACGAGAAAATGTCTAATAAATTTAAGAAAGCAAGGACCACTATCGTCACAAATACCGCTGTTATTACCACAATTCCGAAAGAAAAACCAGCCAAAATCAAGCTGCTTACAAATACGGCATGCTAGGGTCTCGGGAAGCTTTCCTGGGAAGAAGTGTATAATTTGCTTGAAGCATAAAAACACACCATTACAGAGGTAAAAGCGACAGTACTAGATGAAGAAGACTCAGATTCTGATTCTGAGACTCCTCTCAAAGCACTTGAAAATTATTTTCTTCACAGAATTGCGGCTCGGGCAAATATATTCCCCTATTATGATGTAATATAATGGGTGATAGACAATATCACCATCACAAACAAAACATTTGTTTCAGCTGCGGGAAAAAGTTTTGGGTTTTTTAGAGCAGAAAATATAAAAGCGATGTACCATCTTCCAGACCCTCAAAAAATCTATAACAAAGCCTTCATTAAATATTTCACCGCAGGCAATAAAACTCAATCAGAACCAATAAGGGAATGGAGACAAGATCTAGAAAAACACAAAAATGAAGCATCAGGTATGTACTCCGTGGAGTCTCTTGCACCCCTATATTGCTATGCTGCTGCAATGATGTGTAGGCTTTTCGAAAATGATAATTCTGCAAGTTTTTCAATCCAAATGGTACCCTTGATTCATTCTGCTTTGAATTCTAAGATTATGGATTGGTTAGTTATCCTTTCTGACAAGATAGCTAATAGAATTATGGAATATAGAAAGGATAAAGACACTGGAAATACAACCCCTTTTCATTTTTGTGCCTATATCTTAGATGCTCTGTGTTTCAATTCAGAATTTCCTATTCTAGGTTGGAAATGGACCCCTCAAAACCCTGTCCCGATACATATTTACCATAATTATTTGTGGAAGGTCCATTTTAAAAATCATGTATATAGGATTTGTCACGACTTTTTGTTACCTGTCGATCAAACCATTTTTAACCAATTTCCTCCCCAGCTCTCTAAAAAAGAAAAGAATGATATATCCCTTATTGGAAATTAGTTTGGAGAAGAAAGGTTTACCTATATCAGAGCTTTTGGAAGCATTGTGGAACCCCATATCTTACCTCTATATGTTCCTGACAAACTGTTAGCCCAAGAAATTTCT
Source organism: Pinus albicaulis (assembly GCA_034641835.2). Lineage (NCBI taxonomy): Eukaryota > Viridiplantae > Streptophyta > Pinopsida > Pinales > Pinaceae > Pinus > Pinus albicaulis. The sequence goes on from MU968359.1 coordinate 35,131,714, forward strand.
TACCAGTTAACAGAAAGAGGGATGTCAAGATGTTTAAAGAACGCCAAGAAATTGATGTGGCCTACCTTTCCATTTCATTGTGGAAATTATAATCTAAATGATTTCAAAAATGCTGAGAAGGAAGTCATTAAAATAAGATATCTTGAGCTTACAACTGTCCCAGGTAGACAGTATGATCCAAACAAAGTAGCCTTTGATTTCACAACTTTGGTTCAAATTGCTAGGTTTGAGCATGAACCTGATGATTTTGATGATTTATTTGTTTCAATTGAGAAATTATCCCAAGTTTATGACTTGGCTAAATCTAAGTTTCAACAAGAAGAAACGAATAAATTCATGCAATTTGGAAGTCAGAGATTACTAAAAGTTCCTCTTGAACAGCTAAGGATTCCTTTACAAGAAAATGAAAGTATAGAAATAGAACAAAAGAAAAAGGAAGATACAGCTAACAAAGTAGGAAAATAAGTGTCTACAAGCAAGCCTGATGTACATATTGAGAAGGAAAATGTAGCTAGCAAGCTTGATATTCAGACAGAGAAGGAGAATACAGGTACCAAGATCGATATGCAATCTGAAGAAATAAATACAAGTGATAAACCCAATGATCAACTTGAAAGAGAAACAACCACGGAAAGAGTGGTAAATTTTGCTGAAATTATTGTTACTCCCCAATTGCTAAGACAATATGAGAAATTTGAACAACAAATTGGAGGACAAAATAATCCTCAAGTTGATAATCTGAAAGATCAAGATACAAAGATAATTCCTGAACATACATCAGAAGAAATTGTGTTGAAATTTGAACAAAGCCCTCCTTTGGATATCTTTTATAGTCCTAAACATAGGGCTATTGTCAGGAAAAAAAGAAAAAGAAGGAGGACAGATCAAGAATCACTTTCATCCCCACAAGTTGAATTCATGAATATTTTCTGGAAGAATACTGAGGTAAATCCTTCAGAGGATCTTACCAAATTGTCACAATATGCAGGTGCCTACAGTGCAGCCACTATAGATAAATTTGCAGAAGTCAAGCAAATGATCAAACAAAAAGACTCACAGATAGAAATGCTAGAATAAAATACAACAAATGATCAACAAAAGATAATGCATTTGGAGCAGCAGTTAGCAGAAGAAAAACTCAGAGCCAAAGAGCTGGAAGAACAAATGAGTGTGGAAAAGAAAAATCTTGATCAAGAAGCTTTGAATAAGCAACAACATTTGTCCCAAGAGGTTCCCAAGTTACAAACCTTGTTGCAAAATGAGAAAATTGCCAAAGAACAACAAGAAAAAATATTTCAAGCAAGATTGGATAAATTTAAGGATTATCTTAAAATTGACCAATTTAAAACTGAAGCTCTGGAAACAAATAAGCTATTGTCTCAGCAGTTAGATGATCTCTGTCAAAAAATTCCACAAGCAGAGCCTTTATGTGAAATAAAATCTTCCCTTATTGATGGATTAGTCAGTACCAGAATTGAATTTGAGAATGCAGATGATAAGATATTATAGTTTATTTCATGGCAGGACTCAAAACAAGGAAAGAAAGAAAATCTTCTCAGGATTGAAGAAAGGAAGAAATAAATTTTGTTTGCTGAATGGGATACAAAGTTAGTTAATTAAAGAAGAACATGCCACATCAAGGGCCAGAGCCATAATGAACAATCAACACAATTAGTAAATGATAGCTTATATGCTACTAATTTTATTTGAGATTGTACTCCAGGTAAATTACCAAGGATGGAAGAGATTGATACTAGATGGAAGCGGGAAATAATCAACAGGAATCAAAATATCAGAAAAATATAGGAAATTACATGGGATGTCCTATGGACATATTTGATCAAACCAAAAAGTCAGCAGATGACAATCAAATGCCTTTCTAATGCCATAAATTACATCATTCCAGAGCTATCTGATGCCACATACACTAGTCAGTTGCATTCGAGGCTGAGTCATCCAACGGAAGTTAAAGATATGCTCAAAATCTACCACCTCAGCACATTGAATACAAAATAAATTCAATGAATCTATTTTATTTGATATCGCAAGTCTTTTCCAGGATCTCCGATGATTGTTTCTAGCATAAGTTATAGACAATCTATTTTGTTAATTTCCTATTTAAACCCCTTTCATGCATTTAGAAATGGGTCTTGAATTTGTAATATTTTGGCTTGGATGATACATTTCTGTACTCCATTGACTATTTTATTTTTATAAAGGATCACATCCTGTGATTTATGGTGAATTATCTTTAAAGAATTGCATTTCTGTACCTTGTAGGTTGTTTTAAGTTAAAGCACAGGATTTGGATATCGAATTGCATCAAGAAAAATATCTCAACGAATCTGGTATTTCTATCGATTTACTGTTATTTTATTTATGTAATGAAGTATTCTCTTTGAAATTTGCTATCATTTATATATGCTTGTTTTCTCAAATATTTCTTTGTCATATCATTTCTGAAGATATAGAAAGATTTATCTATCATAGTATATGAAAATGATATATAGAATTATGAATGCGACATGTTATTCTAATTCTGTTTAATTTCTTAAACAGAGTTATCATTATATGATATTGTACCTTTATATTAAATAATAATACATTTTCATGGTTATTTTTTTAATTGAAACAATCTTAAAAGTCGTATTCATACTTAATACCCAGGTTAGTTTTAGAATTATTTGCAAGTTATAGTTTAAGTTAGATAGTTTATTTTAGTCAATTAGTTCTATTATTCACCTATACAAACACTCCATCATCAATCCATTTTTTATTAGGAAATTGGTCATATAAATCCAGTTGGAGCTACCACACCAAAGGGAAAAGGATTTTTCCTAAGGTCCCGACCGGGTGGTTTTCCCAAAATGTTTGAAGCAACGATTTTCGAGGCTTCAACAGGAGCTTAGGCATAGGTAAAAATAGGGTAAAAGTAAACAATATATGGATTATCATCTCATGACAGATGTTTTGGTCATATTTAGGGACATGATATATGTTCTAGATAATAGTGAGCTCAAGATGCTTATATTGAGGGAGTTTCATGCTAAGCCATATTCACGTCACCTAGGATATCATAAGACATTGAAAACGGTGAAGAAGTTCTATTATTGGCTGAACTTGAAGAGGGAAGTGGCATAGTTTGTGGCTAGCTGCTTCAATTTTCAATGGGTAAAAGTAGAGTGTAAGCATCTAGGTGGTTTACTAAAGCCGATTTCGATTCAAAAGTGGAAATGGGAGGTCATTTCCATGGATTTCATTACAGGTTTGTCGAGGACATCTAGACAATATAATTCCATCATGGTTGCGGTGGATAGGTTGAAAAGGGTGGTTTACTTCATTCCAGTGAATTCTATGAATTCAGCGAGTGATGTAGCATGGGTCTTCATCAGAGATGTAGTGAGGCATCATGGTGTGCCGAAGAGAATTGTATCAGACATGGATGTTAAGTTCACTTCTAGGTTTTGGAAAGCGTTATTTGCAGGATTGGGTACAGAGTTGGCCTTTAGCACAACTTATAATTAGCAGACAGATGGAAAGTGTTGTCTCTTTGTAGATAGTTCTAGGCTTGGTAACTATGCCAAAGCATATAATTAAGGGTTTTAATTGAATTGGGTGACCAATGCATTAAACCATTAACACTTGTATAATCCAAATATTTCTGAAAATTTCAAAGGGATATTTTTCATTTATAACAACATAAAATCTTTGAATTGATTTTGAAAGTGGAAAAGGGATAAGATATATGACAATTAAACATTCATACTGAATTATTAATTCACCAGATATAGTAGATATGTGTAGAAGAATTGTGGGAAAGACCTTGGATGGCGCAGGGCGGGAGACGTTGGGATTTGAATGGCGAAGGGCGTTATGCTCAGGGTCTGCGCGAAATACAAGCTTCTGAACAGGCCAGGTGGGTTCAGGCGGGCCTACGGTCACAAGGCGCTGAGCTTATCGCTTTTTCTGATGCTGGTGGGCTGTCTTCTACTGTTTCGGAAGGCGGGAATGCCGGAAAGGTGGGGGGTGTTTTGTCAGGCAGTGAGGGAGCGTTTTCGTTGAATAAGGGACTGACTCCCTGCGTGATTTCAGAAGAGCAGGAGCTCGGGCTGCAGGGGAAAGTTTTGAATCATCCTTCAAGAGAGGTGGAATGGGAGTGTGAAGCAGGTGACCATCAGAGTTTTTATTGCTCTGGTTTTGCTTTGGATCAGGATCCAGCAGTGCTCTCGGAAAGAGGGGTGTATGGTTTCTGTGAAGGGAAGAGCGGGAAAGGTGTCTCACACTTTCTAAGCCTGGAAGAACAGAGTGGGAAGTCTATCTTGGTAGGCACCAAAGAGACAGGCGCAAGCAATGTCAGGGAGGTTGGAGAGTCGAAGAAGGGGGGCAGGAAAAAGAGTTGGATTAAAGTCAAAAGAGACGAGATAAACTACGTTTTGGGTGAAGACATAAGATGGGAGAAGGTCTCTCTTTTGGCTAGCAGAACTCTGGTTGGTAGAGTCATGGGGAGGTTTTTTGCTATAAAAACTGTCGTTGCTTGGGCTGGAGCTAATTGGAAAGCTGATCTTGGATACGTTCCAGAAGTGGTGTCCCTATCCAAGGGGTGGTTTGCCTTCAACTTTCTGCTCCCTGAACACAGCCAGTGGGTGTTGCAAAGTTGTTGGGCACTGGATCACTCTCCTATGCTCCTCAAACATTGGCACCCTCTTTTCGATGCTAGTAGAGAGAGGGTGGACTTAGTTCCCTTATGGGTTCGCCTTCCTGGATTGCCTCTTCATTATTGGACTGAGGAACATCTCCGAGGGTTGGGTAATACGCTTGGGGTTTTTTTGAAGGCTGACCTTTCTTTCCTTCATACAAATCTCAGGCGTGTTGCTCGAATATTAGTGATGGTTAATATCAGAGAAGGCCTGGCTGAATCTCTGAATCTTAGGTGGGGGCAATATCTCATTAAGCAGTCCCTGGACTATGAAAATGTCCCTTTCCAATGTCGACGTTGCTTTGCTTACGGTCATCCAGCCTCTGAGTGTGGTTCTTCTTCTCGTCCTGTAAAAAGGAGGTGGTTTAGACGCAGTGAGGCGGACCCTAGCGGGAGAGGGGCTGGCTCTGTTACTCCCAAAGCTCAGTCTCGGTCTATTCCGGCCCCTAGTGGCACCTCGACCCCTGCTACCGTTGGATCATGCACTCCGGATGAGGTGGGTTTCCAGGTCTCGGTTGTGGGATCACTTCACCTTTCTGGGCAGGGGTCGCTCCCTCCGTTTACTGCTGATGTTTCTTATCCTGCAGTAAACGACTATAGTGGTCATTATGGCGTGGATTATCAGCTGAAGGATGACGGCATGTTGAAGGCTGTTTTAAATTTTCTGACTTCTGCTCAGTTGGGATCCTTTCCATTTTCACCAAACATAAATATCTCCCTTAACTTGATTCCGAATTCTGTCTCAGCTGATAAGGGTGACTGTGGGATATTATCAAATGCTGCTCCTATTTTGTTCCAGCCATCTCTTCTTGAGAAGGCTACTGTCTTTGATCCAGGTGATGGTTCGATGGCACCTTTTGAATCTTCTGTTCCTTTGGTCTTGGGGTATAACCTGAGATCGAGTGCTAGAAAAAGTGCAGGGGGTTTTGGGAGGGGGAAACCCCCAGCTGCTCGAGGCAGGGGTCGAATCTCCTTCTTGGAAAGAGCTCAGGACCGAGCTATGATGGATGTTCATGATGGGAGGCAGGTTTCTATTGAGAGGGCACTTAGAGCAAGACAGTCCCTGAAGACTAGTGTGTAATGAAGATCATGTCCTACAATTGCAGGGGGTTGGCAGGACCCCAAAAGAAATCTGCATTCTGGAGGATTATATTTCTGGAATGTCCAGATTTAATTCTGCTTCAAGAAACTTTAGGTGTTGGTTCTGTGGTTAAAGATAGGTTGGAAGGTTGGTTTCCTGAGACGTTGGATGTTAGAGGGCGTTCGGGAGGTCTGGCTGTGGGTTGGAATGGAAGAACTATCAAACCACTCAATTTCTGGGGTATGGAGTCGGTCCTGGGGTTATCTTTTCAGGTGCTGGAGCTAGGTGAGGCTTTTAACATTTTTAATATCTATGGTCCTTATCAAGATCGGATCCCGTTCTGGGATTCCCTACTGGGTAATTCTCTACTCAAAGGAGATTCGGTGATTTTGGGAGGGGATTTGAACTTTTCCTTGGGCCAGTCTGAGGTCTGGGGTCCTCATGCGCATGTTGATTCTTTGTCGGGGTACTTCACCGAAAAGCTGGTGGAGAATCATTTGCTCGATATTGAGCCCTTAAAGATGAAGCCCACTTGGAGGAATAATAGATGCGCTGAAGACAGAATCGCTAAGAGACTTGATCGCTTCCTGGTGGCTGAGCAGATTGTGGACAGACCTTTTCAAATTAGGCAGTGGGTTGGATGTGGGGGTGCTTCTGATCATTTTCCCATCTTCCTTGATTTAAAGAACAGGCCTAGGCAGCCTCCCAGTCCGTTAAAGTTTAATAATACCTGGCTCAGGGATGTTTCTTTTAAAACCCTTGTTCTGGATAGGTGGATCCCTTATAGGGAAGATGGTCCTCTTTCTGCGGCTTTTCATTTTGCTGAGAATTTTAAGCGTGTCAAGGAAGCTGTGAAGAATTGGTCGGCTGCTAAGAGATTGAGGGAGGACTTGGATTTGAAAAAGGTTGAAGAGGATCTTCGACTGATTTATGAGGGGTTTGGAGGTGGGTTCCAAACTCAAGCTGATAAAGACACCCTCATTTCTCTCGAAAAAAGAAGGAACTCCCTTCTTTTGGATAAGGAAGAATCTTGGAGGTTGAAAAGTAGGGCCACATGGTTGGCAAGTGGGGATGATAATACAAAATTTTTTCATGCTTATGCGCGTGGTCGAAAGGCAGCTAATTCTATTTGGAATTTAAGAGATGCTCAAGGCATTGAACACTTTTCCTTTGAGGCTAAAGCAAAGTTGGGCGTTGATCATTTTAAGGCTCTATTTAAGGCTCCAGCTCATGCTTCTCTTGCGGAGGTTATTAGAGTGGCTCAACTCTTCCCGAGGTTTGTGGAGGAGGCGGATAACATAACTCTGATGGCTGTGGTTTCGGAGCAGGAATTAAAGGAGGTTCTTCATAGCTTTCAAAAAGACAAAAGTCCTGGGCCAGATGGTTGGTCGATTGAATTTTTCTTGGCTCTTTATGATGTGTTAGGGGCTAATCTGCTGAAAGTAGTGGATGATATCGAAATTTCTGGGAGGATACCGGCTTGTTTTAATTCCACGTTCATAGCTTTGATTCCAAAGGTGGATAACCCTCTTACTTTGGCTGATTTTCGTCCGATCTCTCTCTGCAATTGTATTTATAAGGTGGTTTCCAAGGTGATTGCGAGGAGACTCAAAAGCATTCTGTCTTCCCATATCTCTGGGGAACAATTTGGCTTTCTGGATGGTCGTCAAATCCATGAAGCAATAGGCACTGCACAAGAAGTTCTCCACAGCATGAAGACCAAGAATCTCAAAGGAACGGTGCTGAAAATCGATCTTTCCAAAGCATATGACCGGGTAAGCTGGCTTTATATTCGTATGCTCTTGACTCATCTTGGTTTTGGCATTGGTTTCATAAGATGGATTATGAGCTGTATCACTATTGTCTCTTTTTCTGTCTTGCTTAATGGGGCTGCTTCCCCCTTTTTTCACGCTGAAAGGGGCCTTCGCCAGGGCTATCCCCTTTCTCCCCTTTTGTTTTTATTGGTTGCTGAGGGCTTGAGCAGAGCTCTGATGGCGGCCAAGAGACAGGGCTCCTTGAAGGGCATCCAGGTTGTTCCAAATTTTTTTATCACTCATCTTCTTTTTGTTGATGATGTGTTAATCTTCTGCTCTGGATCGGTGCGAGATGCTGTTACTCTTGGTGAGATTTTGGACCTATTTAGCAAGGCCACAGGTATGGAAGTGAATGGTGTGAAGTCTTCCATCACCTCTCATTTACTGCAGGAGGAGGAGAGGCAGGAGTTTGAAAGGATTTTTCCTTATAACTCTGTTGGTTTGGAGGATGGGCTGACTTACTTGGGGTTCCATTTAAAACCCAATGACTATAGAAAACATGATTGGAGTTGGCTGTTGGAAAATCTGGAAAAGCGCCTTAGAGTGTGGTGTCATAAATGACTGTCTAGAGCCAGGCGACTGACCCTGGTCAAGTCTGTGTTGGAGGTTGTCCCGGTTTATTGGTTATCCCTTTCTTGGATCCCAAAGGGTATTTTGGAGGCAGCAAGGAGGATTTGCTTCAGATTCCTTTGGAGTGGGAAGCAGGAATCTTTGGTGACCCCTTGGGTTAGGTGGGAGAAAATTGCAGTCCCTAAAGGGCTGGGTGGTTGGGGACTGAAAAACATCTTTCTCTTTGCACAAGCTCTGGCTGCGAAGGGTGGGTGGAGGCTTCTTAAGGTTGACAGTCTTTGGACTCAGGTGTTGAATCAGAAATATATTGCTCCTTTGTCTATTGTTGATTGGATAAGAAATCCTAGGAAATCCTCTGCGGGTGGTTCAGTGATTTGGAAGGCTCTAGTAAATTATTTTCATATTTTGGAAACTAGTCTGGCTTGGGATGTGGGTAGTGGTAGGAGGTTTCGGGTTGGTGAGGATCCTTAGATGGGAAGTGAACGACAGCATCTTCTTCCTGGGCGCACGGTTGAGGCTTTAAGGCAGAGGGGGATCACTTTTCTTGCTCAACTTGCTGATCCGGTTAGGAGAAGGTTGGGGGTTTAGTCTTGGATTCCGGCCTCGTCTTTGGGGTTGGAGATTATGGATGAGAGGGATCTGGCTGAATATATCAGAGCTTTAAAACAGGCTCATATCTTGCTTCAGGAGAGGGAGGATTTGATCGTTTGGGATTATGACTCGTCAGGGATCTATTCTCCTAGGGCTGGATATAAAAAACTCAGTGCAAGGGGTGTTATGGGTGAAGAGAGGTGGTCGTGGAAGATTCTTTGGAAATTAAATTGCCCTCCTAAGACCCGCATCTTTATGTGGTGTGTTCTTGAAAACAAAGTCCCCACCTGGGACGTTCTGCAACTTAGGAGTTTTCAGGGCCCTGGCTGGTGCTGTCTATGTAATTCTGATGAAGAATCGGTAAACCATCTTTTCCTTAGCTGTCCCTTCATTAAAGGGGTGTGGATGGAATGCACCAGGTCTTTGGGTTTTCTCTGCAGATGGGAGGGCTTATCTGTGTCACAGGCTTGGGATGCTTGGTGGATTTCACAAGCTGAGCAGAATTTTAAAGCTCTGCCTCTCCTTGTGATCTGGGGTGTTTGGTTGGCACGTAACCGATTACTTTTTGAGGGGATTGTCAGTACTCCTGTGGTTGTTGGGGCCATGTCTATTGGTCTGCATTCAGCTTTCCCTATACATATCCGTGCTGCCAAACAGAGAGAGATCCTGTTGTTGGACATTGATAAGAGTGTTCCGTGGGGTTTTTTTGATGGGGCGATGCAGCATAACGTTTGTGGTGGTGGGGCCTTGTTGTTCCTATCTGAAGCACATTGGTTTGAAATTGCTGTTGGGCTTGGGGAAGGAACTAATAACCAGGCTGAACTGTTGAGCCTTAAGATCCTTTTGCTGTTTGCTGTGGAGAGAGGCTGTAGAAGTTTAAATTTCTTTGGGGACTCCTTGAACGTGATTAATTGGATTAAAGGCTTTCAACAATGCAGTGTCTATCATCTACAACACCTGCTTCGTTCTATTAGGGAGCTCCTTTCCTCATTTGATATTTTCTCTTGTCAACATATTTACCGAGAAAATAATGATATGGCAGATCGAGCTTCGAAGAGAGGGATCCAACAGGACGTGGGTTCCTGGAGGATCAGAGAACATATGGATGGCGCTATCTCTGAATTTTTACATATATCCTTGTTTGACTGAGTGGCCATTGTGTTTTTTCTTTATGACAAGGAACTTTTCGCCTACAGGAGGCATCAACTTGATTGTTGTTGGGTGGTACTGTTATTAAACAGGTTGTTTTGTGCTCATATTTCGGGGCTGTTCACACCTGGTGAAACTGTTTTGTGCACATTATCTCGGGTTGCTCATACCAGGTTGCTGTGGGGTGGAAATTCTTATTTAACTGTCCAATCTTTATGCTGATGGAGATTGCGAAATTTGGTAATCCATTCGCTATTTCAACACTGAAGATTTCTACAGGGGGCTGCCTCCTTTTATTATCTGAAAACAGAGCATGCGGGTCCCCTGGGCGGTGATTTGGTCAGATTATGAGAATTTTTTGCTGTGTGCCTTCTTGTTGGCTCGACTGATGAATGATTAATAAGCTCGTTTCCTGTTGAGCAGTGAAATTTCCTTTCCAGAAATGATTAATCAGCAGAGCAGTGAGGTTGTTTTTCCTTGCTTTGATCAGCTTTAAACATAGGGTCTTTTGAACAGTTTTTGTTTTCTCATAAACAGCTTGTAAAGCCAGTTTTCGCAATGGCATGTTACACTTTGCATCTGAATTTGTAAACAGACTCATTTAGTTTGTCTCTCTCGAACACATATCTATGTGTTTCTCACTGTATTTTTGTACTCACCTACAGTAATAAAAATACGCTTTTTTCTCGAGGAAAAAAAAATGTGTAGAAGAATTGTAAAACAGATATATATATATATATATATATATATATATATATATACATACATTATATATATATATATATATATATATATATATATATATATATATATATATATATATATATATATATATATATATATTCAAGAGATGAAAAAAGAAAAAAATTTAAAGGTGCAGAGGAACTAATTCAAATAGAATGTTCAATTAGCTAATCTTGATAATGATGATAAATTTGCAGTGGGTTTTTAGGGAAGTTAATACTTAACTTACCCTTAACCTAGCTCCTATTTTACCTTGAATATAAGATAAAAAATAGAGATGAATATATTGGAAAAACTCGCATGAACACAAATGTTGTTAAGACTGAAGTCATAATCCTTTTATTACCTTCAAAAACTTCCAGAAGAGTAAAATAATGTACCTGGATTATCACACGGGTTCAAACCCTCTTACTTCATATAACAAAATATTTATATAGTGTAATTCAAAAATATTTAATCTAATACAATCCTTTACAAAATAAAATCTTATACACAATTATTTGGATATATCAAACAAATAAAATATAAAAATATATTTTTTGAAACTGATTTGCATATTCAACATCTATTAGAGGGCAAAGTTTGTAACGGTTGCCTTAAAACATGTTTCTTCTCTTTGTTCTCCTTCTTTCATTGTACTGACACCTATAAATATGTATTAAGCTCATATTGTTATGTGTTTCTACTATGAGATGCTGCATTTAGTTTTAATTGATAAGCTTGAGTAACTTGTTCCATATTTTATCAACTAGAATTGAGAATTTAACCATTTTCCTATATGTTTCATCCACTCTTTGTACCTTTAAATTTTTTTCCTAGTAATAAATAAATGCTGAATTTCATGTTGGATAAATAAATAATATTATAGCCCTTCAATAAAAGATTTACCACCTATGATTCCATTTACTTTAGCAAATTTTGACATGTGTGTTTCTATTTCATGTAATCTATGCTGGTCATTTTCTAGTGAAGTCAATTGGCCACTAGAATCTCTTAGAGGTGGAAGTCCCTTTAGTTGTAGGATGGAAAATTTCCTATGAAGTTTATTTATATACATGTCTAAGTTTTGACATTTACTTTCTAATTGTAACATTAAATTTCTTTTAGTCAAAAATTTTATGACTTCTAGGACTGTATCAATCCTATCTTCAATTCCTAAGTCTTCCAATTCATCCTTGGTTATTGAATTCAACACTTTGATGATATTCATTGCCCCCCCTAGATTATGATTTAAGTCTTTTTTTATTCATTCTATGGATGCCTTTACTCTTTTTACGAATTATTCCTTTTCAAATATAATCTTAATAGATGTCCAGAGTTATGACATGGTTGAATTGATATCAATCGATATATTTTCCTTTGCTTCAGGTAATGTCTGTGCTATGAGTGATTCATCTGCATACTTTTTAAGTTGTTCAGTTAGCTTGAATTTTTTCTGTATTTCATACATATATATATATATATATATATGCATTATCTTATTTGATTTTATTCTCTTCCATCTTCTGGAGTGTTTCTTTTAAGTTTTATATTTCCAAATTTCTAAGGGATAAATCTCCCATGGTCTTTGATAATATTTTTGTGGCTTCATCATTGGTTGTCTATGTTTATACTGTATAGGTCCCTACACTTATTTTTTATTATTTTTCTTTTAACAAGATTTCCATATCAACCTCCATTTTCTATATTTGGATGTTCTGCTCCACAATCATCTTCAACATGTTTCATTTCTCTTTCTCAAGTTTCCCTACTTCTTTATTTTATGGATGATATGTTGTAAGTAATTTTAGCTACTTTATGAGCATTTGTATATCTGAATTTATTCTCTTGATTATTTCTTCAGCAACGTTGACATCATTAGGTTACAATCCTAGATTTATCACTAGATCTTCTTGCCCTTTTTTTTGACATCCTTGGCTAAGGAAGACATTCTTTCTAACATGAGATGTGAATGAATATTATTTAAAGATGCTTGCAATTTAGAAGTTGCCATAACTAAAATTGTCAATGTGGAATAAATCATATCACCTACTTATTTATGAAGATCAATTGAATCTATTGAATGTATATGCTTGGTATCAAAAGAAAACACAAAGTTTTATAATCATCTACGCTTTTAGGAACTGGCTCTTTTGGTTCAAGGAATTCCAACTGAAATTTACCTCTATTAGAAACTCAGAGTAAGTGGAAGCTTTCAATGCCTCATTATTTTTCTTCATCTCTCTAAATATGGGAAATATACTTTTTTGTCCCAAAGATGGATAAATATGAGAAGTAGGAGAATCAGGGGTTGCTTTTTTAGCTTTTTGTATATAGAATACATGCTCGCGTGATAATACTATTGTAGTGTGTTCTTATGAATTTATGCCTACTGATGAATCCTCTTCTATATTCATTGACTTCCTCCATTTGAAAAATTTGAAACCAACTTCTTTAAGTCCTAAAATTGTAGGTGCCACACTTTCTCTTGGTATTTTCAATTCCTTCTCCTTTAATACTAGATTTTCCAATGTTATTTGATCGAAGGTTTGTTCTTTAGTTTATTGAATTGTTTTTTCTTCCCATTCTTCTTGATTTGAAAATTTCTCAATCTCTAGTTTTTCTATGTGTACATAAGGTGCTGACTTTTTTTCAAATATTATTTTTAAAATCACTCTTAGGCGATCATAAGGCCAACTGAAAATTGATTTTCCAATGTTATTTGACCGAAGGTTTGTTCTTTAGATTATTGCATTGTTTTTTCTTCCCATTCTTCTTGATTTGAAAATTTCTATGTGTACATAAGGTGCTAACTTTTGTTCAAATCTTATCTTTAAAATCACTCTTACGCGATCATAAGCCCAACTGAAAATTGATTTGAATTTCATTTGTTTGAGTATAATTTCCACTTCCTTCTCTGCTGCTCTGGTGTAAACAATAAATGTACCAACCTGTGCTTTTAATTTGAACTGAGATTTTTGTTTCCTTGACAAAAATGTATATCATCCCTATTAATCCTCTACCTAATGATTTCTAAAGAAAAAACCCTCATAGGAAAAAAAAATAGCAATTTATATCTCACATCCGTCTTACTAAAAAAATAAGTAAATAACTAGATAAGTGATGAGTTACACTCTGATATTAGAAAGAGAGATAAAAAAAATATTAATTTTTAAGAAAAGTATGGTCATATATGTACAAAGTCTGAAATTATTTGTTAAAAAAATTACAAATATGTTAGAGGAAAGGAAACTAAGGTTCAATTTTTTTTTTAATAAAGTCTAATCGGATTTGACTACCGCTAACCATAGCCTATTTTCACACCACCCTAGATCTTCAACCCAGGTTACAGTGTCGAGTTTGGAAATGTCGAGAAACTCTAGAGTTGGCATCCAATCTCGAAGGTTGGAATCCACTGCATTGGGATGTGATTAAAATCTATGGTCCTTCGATTAGGTCATGAATTGAATGGTGGAAGTCATATGTTTTCATATCATGGAAACCACCTGCCCCCTCATTCCATTTATGACTCATTCCATTCATTACACAGGAGGTTTTCCAAACCACTTGCAAGCAGGGTTTCAAACCCTTATGAAGGTATTCCCTAATGATTCCATGGCGTATTTTTTTGAATGCTTGTTATCATTTGGATCTATAAGTTAACAGATGGATTTGGAACTACTCAAGTATCCTTTTTGGCCTTAGAACTGCTTAGTTACCCTTCTGTCTATTTATACTAGTTATTTCTCTATTGAGACATTAAATGTGATCCATAGGAGAAAATTTTATTGGGTGCATGAGGAGCTTCAATTTTCCAGGTAATAAAGGATTTATTTCTTCATACTTTTATGATATTAATAACATTGTATTTCTCAAAATCTAATAGAGCTAGGGTTCCGCAATCTAGGTTTTTAAAGTGGAATTCATAAGGTAGACCCTAATTTAGTTATTTTATTTTCCATTACATATCTACAAATGCTCCCCTTTGACACCCCTATGTTTTATTATTGTTTGGAAGGTATTAGGTTTTACCCCTGATCACTCCTTAGTTAATTGAATTCACAAGAGTATTAACACGCTTTGCACCTATTTCCAGGTATATCGAGCTCACGACTTAGAGAATTAAAACATGAATGGTGGAGTAAGAAATTGGTATTATATTGTTGGAATTACCCACATCTATGTTTATTTAGTTTAATCAATTTTCCAAGGTTTCGTTAGCGGAAATGAACTGGTAGGCTGAATTGGTTAGGTGTATCCATGAGTCTACGATGACTATGCAATGAAATACCCACAGTTAGGGTTACACAATCTAAGTTATGTCAAGCATAATGGTTATTTGTTACATCCATTTTGGTGTGGATTTAAATGTCATTTTTATTTAAGTTAACATTAAGAATTTATCTATACTCAATTGTGTATAAAGTTTAGGTATTACTGCGATTGAGCTTCTCTAGGGTTTTTTATTTTAACAGAAAGGTGCTATGACCTATAAAAATTTATAAATGTGTCTTTATTTCTATATATTTCTTTGAAGTGTTATCTTTGGTACAAATGGTTCTATCATTCTGTCACTATGTAAATTGTAAATATAAATGTTATGCAATTATCTTGTTTTTTAGCAAGGAAATATCAGGTTTTCTTCTATAGTATTAGCTTGTTGAGTGTTTACAGTTTCCAACTAGATAATGAAATATAGTTCCATTGCATTAAATCTCCTCAATATTTTTGTAAGTTTATTATAGTTTATGAATAAGGTTTCTCTATTTCATATTAAAACTTTGTTATTCTTCAATATTGATAGTAGATGATTTTTTTTTGGTACATTAATCCTAAATATTGGAATATTTGTGTTATGTTTTTATTTTTTCCTTCTATAGCCTTTACAAGGTTATTGATTCAACGACTGGAAGATATAGTGGGATTGTCTTTCGTCCCAACCTCTAACCCAGCTAGGCTGAGAGACTAACCCCAGTTTTAGAATGAATTGTTAAGTAATTATGACTTCACTTTTTCCCGTTATGTTTATTATGAACGAGCTCCAAAAATAGAAGAAAGGAGAGATCAACACCTTAGAAATAAGCCACTTCGAGGGGGTATCCTCCAATACATTACATAAATGAACAATTCTTGGATGATACAAATGACAAAACCTATTTTCTAGATATAGGAGCCCATGGGGCCACAATATAATCCTTTTCGACCTAACAATAATAATGTAAGGGCACAATAATAGAAATATGGGGGTTACAGGGGTACAACAATAAAAATAAGGGGGCTACACTAACAACAATAAGGGGATATACTAGTATTATAGGGATGTAACATGCCCCTCTCCTTCAAACAAGTGTTTCCCTTAATGCTTGATTATTTTTGGACGCTTCTGTATAAAATTCGCATCCTTCCATGTAGAATCTTCAACGGGTAAGTTCTTCCACTTGCTGAGATACTCTGAAATTGATCGATTTGGTAGCTGTCAAGTTCTTGTTTCTGTGACTGCTTCAGAACTTCTTTCGTTGTGATGTTGATATTCTTGTTGTTCCATTCGATTCTGCACCAAAGTTAGGTTATCCTTTGAGAGTTGTAGAACTTGTTGTTGATGCTCGATGTGATATTCCACAATTTTATCATCAATATTAGCTTTCATTTGATCCTTAAAACCATCCAACGTAGCCTCCATTTTTTCTTTTAAACCATCTATGTCATCTTTGATTGCTCTTTATAAGATCGAAATTTGTTGCACTTGGTAGCATAGTTTTGATATCTCATACTCCAATTCTTCTTCTTCATGCATCATAGTATATATTTCTGAGGGCTTAATGGGTGTGGAATTACTTCTGTGAGGCATTATATAACTCAATATTAATATATATGCTTCAATATACCCTTGTAATCACTTCAAACTGAGTTTTCAAACAAATGTTATGCAAACTTGTTTAAAAAATACACACCTTTTTCTAGCTTTTGAGGAGCTTGATATTGAAATTGATTTATCTCTGTGATTTAAAATCTTCGATATCTTAAATTTAGCCCTGTAGTAGCCTTATGAATATTCTTTCAAATGCCACAGGTCTGACCTTATTTGGATTCTTTTAGACAAAGTTATGCCCAATCTCCCACAATTACCTAATTATGGACTTGTTCAGTAGAGCGAACTTGAACAATTTGTCACATGTCATTGTTTCCTCCTTTGGCTATGAAATTGATAAACAAGAATCCACAGTCCATTTAATTGTGGCCACTTTTTACAGAATTCCAATCCAATGCTCAGAGAGAGAGTTATGTTGAATTTCCCATGGTCATCTCTTTGAGATGAAATTTGGGAGCCTGAAACAATCCTAACTTCCACAGATCATATCTCCAAAAATATTGTGAACCAAGATCTGAAATTTTTACAAGGCGTTCCTTAGGGTTTGGTCCCCGCTCTGCAAAAATTTCAGCTTCTGAAACTTCGTATACAAAAATTTATAGTGAAAATGCCACGATGACCTGTTTTAGTTGAAGTTCGAGAGCCTAAAAGAACCCTAACTTCCACAAATCATATCTCTGAAAATATTGTGAACCAAGATATGAAAATTTTACACGACGTTCCTCAGGATTTCCGCTTCGCTTTGTAAAAAATTTCGCTTCTAAACCTTTGTAGAAAAAAATTTATAGCGAAAATTCCACGATGACCTGTTTGGAGCAGCGAAACCCTAAAATCCAAAGATCTGATACCAAATGTTATGAAACAACTCCAAAAATAGAAGAAAAGAGAGATCAACGCCTTAGAAATAAGCCAATTCAAGGGGGAAACCTCCAATACATTACATAAATGAACAATTCTTGGACGATACAAATGACAAAACCTACTTTCGATATATAGGAGTCCATGGGGCCACAATATAATCCTAGCCGACCTAACAATAATAATGTAAGGGCACAATAATAACAATATGGGGGTTACAGGGGTACAACAATAACAATAAGGGGGCTACACTAGTATTATAGGGACCTACCACTGTCACTAATAGAATGAATGAACTAGTACCATTGTTTCCTGGTATATATATATATATATATAGTTTTTCCGTCCCTGGCTAATTACTATGCTTTAAATTACATAATTGGTTAATTCATTTTCATTGGTTATTATTGACATATAAACAAGTTATTTTACTTTATCACTACAAAGGATTTTCATATGTAATGGTTTTACTATACCTACTCATAAAAATATAACATAATCCTAACATTGTTTCCACACAAATTCATCACACAGTAATTATCTATTTCCTTTGTCGACCGATGAATAAATATGCTACACCTTTCCAAAAGTAATGTTGTTTTACACCCTAAATTGAGATCAAATCTAGACTAATTCTCCCCCCATGCTACCCTCACAAATAGGGTAGTCTGTAACAACATGCACTATTCTTTAGTGACTATCTGGTCCTAACTGAACATAGTCTAGATAGATCTTGCTTGCAAAATATGTCTAACCTATCAGCATGGATGTCTTTTAATTCTTGTTACAGTTCTCCTTACTTTGGATACCTTAGGTACCTATACCCTCTTGGTTTTACTCTTTTGAGAATTAATTCTTGAGGGTAAGTTATGGATATTTAACTGCCTAACGATAACTGTCTACCCACCCTGACATGTGAGATATAATTAACATTACTTCCAAGGTGTCTCTATTTCTGCATAGCATTATATCATAATTTATTTATCAAACAAAATTAAATATTCTAATTTATCATTTATCAATCCATAGGTATATGTAATAGTATCATCTCTTTTACTATGGTAATTAATATTTACAAATTACGAGGAGGTGTCACATCATAAGGAGGAAGCTCATAACCATAGACTCTTATTTCTATAAACTTTTGATAGAGATACCAATATCCAACCTTAGATTATTCACTTAGATGTAAAATAATTTTTATTTATGTGGAGAATCTAGGAACTACATCACTTCTCAAAAGACATAATTTCATATGCAAAAAATGATTAACAAAATCATTGAAACAGTATTCCTATGTGTTTTTTCTAACCAGAGAGGTCCAATGGATGATTGATTGTGATCTTCCGTGTGAATCAAAAAATTTTAATGGAAATTTAAACCTTTCTAACTGATGATACATAAATATATAAACTAGAACATACTGATATTTGAAATATCCTTCAATACTGAATTTTAGGAATTGTTCATGGATAACATTTGATAAAAAATGACTAAAATTGAACAGAACCGAGGGCTTGTTTCCAAAAAGAGAATATTGATATAAATCCAAGGATTAATTCATCCACCCACTCATAAGTTTGATACCCTAAAAGGCAAGAATCCATATAAATAACTTTCCTATACATCTCTATAAAAATTTCATAAGAATATGGTGGATTGGTTTTGGGAAATTTTGAATTTTATGGAAGAAAGGACTAAAAAAAGAGGGTTTTCTGCTAAAAGGTAAGCTTGTTGTAAATTTACATGAGGTAATCAGTCGAAAAAGGATTAAGGGTGCATTGGCGATTGATTTTATATGCTTTAAAAATGGATTCATCGGTTATTGAGAATGAAATTTAATTTTTTCTAGCCATTGTGACTCTTTGGCTTAGTAAGTAATGACTCACACCAAGTGACAGATTCGTGAAAGTGATAGGTTTGGGGAAAACAAAATTGGGGAAACATTGACTCCTCGAATCAAAACTCATCATTGGAATCCTCAAATTTTTGATATGCCTAATGATGGAGTTCGTAGAGATCAAATTCACATTAGGTTGCCCTAATTTTATATTGTGTATCGATCAAAGGGATTTCATCCAAGTTAATCATAGGGGGCGTGGTCAAACTCTCTACAACTATTTTGGATTTTCCTTTTTTAATAACCATTTCAAGAAATTAATATAACAAAGGATGGCTTAAGAAATTAACTGGTCAAATGGATGGTTGATAACACATAAGATCATTGAAATTGGTCGATGTTTAGTATGTTAGAGAACTTCGTTCAAGTATATTAAAAAATGGGTAATGGAGCAATGGAAAATTTTAAAATTTAGAATGAGCTTCAATTGTTTATTTCAAATTACTGCTATTGGCATGTCGATATTTATTAATCAAATGTTGGCAGGAGAATAAATAACTTGACATACATATTTGAAAAGTTCTTTTTGTTTAATTCCTTTGGAAGCAGTTCATTTATTTACATAAAATAATAATTTAAACCAATTTTTTGTGCCTATACAAATTATGAAAGTGACATTTTGATTTTGTCGCTTATTACAAAGTGCAAAAAATAAATTTTAACTTAATTTTTGAAAGATACAATGCTCTTTAAAAAAGTCAAATGCAAAGGTAAAATAAAGTTACAACATCGGCTACATCTAGGGACTTCTTCCCCCTGCAGGATGTAGAGAACCTACAGATCCATGTGCCTTCTCCTAGGGCTACGGAATCTTTTCTTTGAAAAACCTCACTTTTTGTGGAAATGTACACAAATTGGATATAAACAATGTTGATGATGAAAAATACTTACTTACTATTGGATGTAATGCTTCAAATACTTCCCATTTACTAGAAATGAGGAATATTATCCTTCCAAATTCTAAAGGATAAAAGTGTTATTTCCTTTGAACTTTGCAATGCTGAAAGGCCCCAACCAAAGGTTACTGAACTTTCCATCCTTGCCTTTTTCTTCTCTTCTTGTATCCCATCTCAGAACCAATTCTCCTTGTCTGAAGTCTCTCTCTTTGGATTTTATCTTAAAAAAACTCTTCATATTGTCCTGATATTGCCAAATTTTGCATTGAACCTCATCTTATCTTGATTTAGCTCAAAAAATTGATTTATCCTTCTTGAAGAATCACTAGTCTCTTCATATGAATCGTGAAAAAATTTCATGACTGGAAATGCTAATTGAGTAGGGAAACTAGATTCTATTCCATAAACAAGTTGAAAATGAGATTTACCAGTGGACCTTTTAGGTGAAAATCTGTTTTCCCATATTGCATATTTCAAATGATTGTCTCAGTTTATTTTATGATCTTCTAACACCTTCTTAATGAATTTTATTAGAATTGTTTTTTTATGATTCTAATAGTCGATTCCCTTATGGATAATAAGGTGAAGAGTGATGAAAATAAATCGAATATTTTTGACAAAATTAAATCATATTAATGTTGCTAAAATATTAAGAATTATCTGTAACTATTTTCCTTGGACAACCAAATCTATAAAAAATGTTTTCTTCAATAAATTTCATAACTACTGCATATGTTTCATTCCTTACAGGAATAGATTCTACCCACTTTGTGAAGTAATTAGTTGCTATAAGTATCCATCTTTGTTGATTACTTGAATAAGGAACTATTTCACCAATAAAATCTAGTGCACACTGTAAAAAGGGAGCTTCAAATGAAAATTTAATGAAGGGTAGAGAATCTAACCTCTGGTTTCCTGCACAAACATGACAAGGAATACAACTTCTCACCTTCGATCCAACCTACGCAAACAACTTTGGCCAATAGAATCTAGCTCTTAGAATTTTGTGTGATGTTGCTTTCCAACCATAATGATCTCCACAAAATCATTCATGAAACTCTTCAATCGATCCTTCTGTTTCACTTTTAGTCAAACATAATAATATAATATTTAAGGGATCCTTCCAATACAAATTTACATTTACTATAATTGTTTCATTGCTCTCAGCTTAAGAGATCTAAATTGATTTCGGGTGAATTGAATATGATATTCAAAATGACACAAGAAATTTACAATGTCTTTATACCGATCAGACAATAGAATTTTTTCATCAATATGCATAGGAAGTGGTATTGAACTAGAAGAAGGTTCTTGTCGATTATTCTCCTCCGAAACATAAGAAGGTTTTTGTGGATTATACTCCTCTAAAACCTACATGATTGAGTTAATGCCCAAAAAATTACAACTTGATTCTGCCAATAGTTTAGCTAGATATTTCCCTTTTACATTTTTGTAGGTTTTATATCTAGATAAAACTCCAGGATCTTAACAATCCATCTCCCCCTGTTTCCACTTGTATTAGGTTGACTCAATATTTTCTATACTATATTATTAGGCACATAATAAATTACATGAGAATGTAGGACATAAATCCTAGAAGCCTTCAAATATTGTACTAAAGCATAAGTTGGTATTACTTTTATGTCATATTTCAATTTTTTATCCCTCATAACTTTAATAAAGAAATCAATTGGTTTCTCATGTTTATTTTCATTTTTTGCAACAAAATTGTTGCTATTGTGATGTCTGAAGAAAAAGAAAAAAAACTAAAGAGTTTGGATTAATCGGGATTGGAAAGTATTCGTGATTCAAAAATTTCCTTTTTTATCTAAGAAAAAGAGAATCTATATTGTATATTCCATTTGATTTCATTATCCTTTTTTAGCATATCAGTTATTTCTTTAACGATTTTAGCATAATTAGGTATACATCTTCTTAAAAAAATTATCCTCACTAATAATGATTGAATTTATTTCTTATTTCTAGGGAGACCTATTACCTGAATAACTAAAATCTTTTAGGGTCAATTGTAACTCCCTCCTTTGAAATTATATTCCCTAACAAGTTTCCTTCCTTTATGAAAAACAATGATTTTTTGTGATGAAGAGAAATCCCAAATTTTCTATATCTTTGAAAGACTTTCCTCAAATGTTTGATGTGTTTTTCATCTCACTCTGAAAATATTTTCAAACCATCAAGGTAGATAACTATGTATTTATTTACCTTACCTGCAGATTCCAAATCCATTGTTGTCTGAAATGTTGCACCAACATTAATTAGACCGAAAGACATTTTAGCATACATGAAGGTACCCCATGGAGTTGTGAAAGTTATATCTTCTCTATCTTTTGGATTGACTAAAATATGATCCTATCCATAAAAACCATCAAACATTGAAATCCAGTCATAACCTATTACTCTTTGAAGAAATTGATCCCTTTTTGGTAATGGATAATTATCTTTTAATGACAAATTATTCAAATTTATAAAATCAACGCACAGTCTGATTTTTCCATTATTTTTTCTAACATGCATTAGGTTTTCTATCCATTCAAAATATATTAAAGGAACAATATTTTTTTCATATAAAAAAATCCTTATTTCTTTCTCAATAATGGGCAATAGGACTCGATTAATTCTTCTCACTTTTTGTTAAAATCGCTTAGCTCCTGGTTTCAAAGGAATTTTATGCTCAACGATAATAGTGTCATAATTTTTCAAGTTCTCACACTACCATGCAAATACATCTTTGTATTATTTTAAAAAATTGACATATTTTTCTCTTATGTCTTGTGGAAAACTGGCTGAGATTTTAACGTTTCTTATTTCTTCTGCATTACTTTTATTAAAATCTTGTATATCCAAATTATATAACTTTTGAGGTCTAAAATGGGCCTCCTAAGAAAAATGTAAAACCAAAATAAAATTTACAAGAACCAATAGGATTCAAGATGATGATGTCAACCATGGGGATGATTCACTATTTTTGGGGGAAAAAAGTAAAAATATTAAAAAATAATAAAATAATAAAACCAATTTTTCAACTTGTATTTTCAACTTATCTCCCTAAGGTTTTACTCAAATTTCGAGTGAGAGTACTCGTTGGATGCAAAATTTAGTTCCACATCCAAGGAGTACCCATGTTAGATGGACCCTACTACACGAAAAATGTGAAATAGATGAAAAACCGTGATTGCAATCACGTTTTTCATGTATTTTTTTTTTTTGTGTAACAGGGTCCATTGAAAGTATGAAATATGGGTACTCCTTGGATGATAAATCAAATTCTACATCCAATGAATGTTCCCACTCGAAATTTGAGTAAACCCATAGGAGATAAGTTGAAAAAATAGTTTTTTTCTTTCTTCCCTCTAAAATTTGATGATGTAATCTAATATTATTTTATTATTTCCACTATTATTTTATAATTTCCTTAGGAGGCCCATTTTAGACCTCAAAATTCCCCTAATGTTCCTATTGTCAAATTAACAACGAAGTTTTTGATACATAATTTTTATCAAACAAATTTTCAAGAGGAACTAATCCATTTGGAATATGATTATATGGAAACTGAATGATATCATGATCATCTATTTTCTATTTTAAGTTCATATCTTAATCATAAAAGTTTCTTTTACTTCATCACTGTTTTCTTCTTCAACATGTAAGTTAAAAAATTCACTGGCATACATAATATATATATATATATATATATATATATATATATATTCAATTGCTCATCATATTCAAAAAATTCCCAATGTCTTAAATTATCTGGAATATAAGGTTTGTACTTTAATTTAATATGATACTATAATTGCAAAGGATTTGGTATTTTAAAAGTGCTTGTAGAAACTGCGAAGGAATCTACATGAATATTATATTCTCTTCGAATCGCTGAAATGTTGAAAGCCTGAAAATAATTTTCCACACACTCCGATATTTCATTTCTATAAGCTCCCAATCTAGGATGTTTTGTTTGACAAATATTTATGACATGTTTCACTATCAATTCTTAACCACCAAATACTGCCAGATTTTGTACCTTCAAATTTTTAACTAAATCTAATCCCAAAATTAAAGCTTCATATTCTACCACATTATTAATGACTTCAAAATCTAACTTAAGGATTGAGTCATGTTTTACTTTTTTGGTTAAATTAGTACAATTCCTGCTCTAGCTCCATCTTTAGAAAATGCTCCATCATAATACATTTTCCAAACATCACTATATAAAATCCGAGGGACATTTATAGTATATTTAGTTATGTTTTGTGGATTACACAGATCATTTGTAGCCATGATAAAACACTTGAAATATTGATCAATAGCATATATAGGATGATTTACTTCTTGATTAGCTTTACAGATAGTGCTTATGAATCTTACTTCTATACAAACTTAAATGTTCACCTCGCTTAACTAGGACTGTAGCATAATACATATCCATTTGTAAGCTTTCTTCAAGTTTAGCACAACAATATCTTGATAATAACATAGCAAAATTAGGAGGAATTTCTATGACTACTATATCAAATACTATGCTCTTCACATGGATTTAAGAAAGAGTGACAACTAAATCTTTGATTAATCCCAAGCATGGTACTTTCTTGGAATTAAATGTATACAAATCATGATAGGTCCTAGTAATTTTCAATTGAAGTTGGTCCATGATAACTTTAGGCATCAAGTTATGAGAAGCACCAGAATATAACATACATTTGTACAAAATAAAATCATAAAATTTTAATGTAACATATAAAGGTGGCACAATTTCATCTATCATGTCCGAATTAGGCCCAAAAACTACTGAAGGCTTCTCATCTTGTAAACTTATCACATCACATGTAGCATCTACACTTGATGACTATATCCATTTAGAAACCTGTTGTTTATAACTTGGATTTCTTGAAAGTTCAAATAAGGGAATTGGATCTTTTACCCTTGCTAATTGTATTTCAACATTGAAGACGATGAAATATAATTATCTGTAGTACATTGTTCTTGTGACTGATTTTGAGGTTGAACAGATGGACTTTTGACAAATTTATCTTGTGGGAAATCAAGGGTAACCTTTTTTCTAGGTCTACTAGGACCTTTCTTGGGTCTTAAATCATATCTTATATATTCATTTCAACAATGGGAAACTCAAAAAAATATTGATATTTAGAAATTTGAGAGGATTCTTTATTCTGAGTAAGAGGTTGATTTTGATTGATGGAGAAAATAAAATTTTAGGATGATTGGTCATAAAAATAATTTATATAATTGGTCACAACTAGTACTACCTTAGGGTCTTGTTCATCGATCATTAATGGAGGTTGAATTTGCTAGTCATTATTTGGTATTTCTCTTTGCAAAATTTGTGGCTGGAAAGGTCTTCTAAATTGTATTTGAGGTCTATTTACATGTTGTTGAGGTACTCTTAGCTAAGTTCCCATTCTTTGAGATTCAAGTAGAAACATTTCTCAATAACAAATTGATTTCATCCATATTGTTATGAGGAATTCTGAATTACAGATAAAACACATTCCCTAAATGTGGTGCCATGCATTTAGAACAACAGATGAAAGAATTTGCAGACACTTTCTCTAAGAGTAAATAAACATAGAGAAATATAAAGGAACTTACTTGTGATCCAAGCACTTCCTATTCTCCTTTTGTCGCTCTTGTTGTAGCTTCCAATCCAACTTAGATCGCCATACTAGTTCCTGCAAGCATAAAAACTAAACAACAAAGAGATTTCAATATACATATGTATATTTATCTTAATTAGTTAAATCAATTAAACATGAAACATATTTATCACTTAATAATCCATCATATGAAAATTAGAAATATAAACAAATACATATATGGGAAAATGAGTAGCAATATTTATTAATGGATAGAAGAGGGAGGTTACAACCAAC
The DNA here is from genome assembly GCA_034641835.2 of Pinus albicaulis. Lineage (NCBI taxonomy): Eukaryota > Viridiplantae > Streptophyta > Pinopsida > Pinales > Pinaceae > Pinus > Pinus albicaulis. The sequence goes on from MU968359.1 coordinate 35,157,773, forward strand.
GATCGATTTGATATCACGAGCTCCAACATCATCCCATCCTCATCAAAATAAACATCTCACCAGCAGCATATCACTCTTATCACACACTAAATTGAGAATCCAACAACATTTCTTTACCAAATTTCTTCCTTTCTTAGCACTAGGATCTGTGCTCAATTTGTAGGGAAATTGATGGTAGTTTCTCAATTAATGACTTTCTAATAATAGGAAAGATATGTTCCCAAGCTCAGAGGTGTTAGATGGACACATGGATTCAAATTTTGACACATATGGACTCTTCTAGAAGGCATTGGCCATGTGGAGATTCCAGAACAATGAGAATTTCACTCCCATTTGACCAACACACTCTTGAATGTCAGGAAGGTCTTTGCAGAACACCCTTGAATGGAGGGAGCTGCATATGCAAAGTAGTTAGTCCCTTGAGAGACTGTGTTGGTGAGATCATAGGTGATATAACATATAATTCAAACCTTGGAAACCTTGCAATGGAATTCATGGATGATTTTTTATTGTCTTAGGGCATGTAGCAACTGAAATGATACGGGATGATAGACACTATTTCATTAGTCTTGGTGATGATGTCCAGTTTGACTAGGTGATTGGAAATGATGCCCAAATTGACCTATAACAACTGCCCCCTAAAGCATGAAGTCATAATAATAATAATACTTTTTGAATGAGATGATTTACGATGTGATGTGTTGGAATTGAAGCAGAGTGGCGACCTGCATAAATTGTACAATACATTACATCATGATATATCGTCTTGATCACAAATTGCGAGGGAAGGCATTCCCATGCTCAGCACATAAACTATCTAATAACATGTACATAGTGTATAAATTCATCTACATTGGAATGTTTCCCAATACAAACAGGCCTATAGATGTAGGCCCATGTTCGGATGATGATTTGTATGAAAGGTCACCGTATAGATGATGTGTAAAAAAATCCTAAAATCGTAGCCTAGATGGCTGAAACTAGATCCAAGGTCTTCTTATCTCATTCACTCGATCGTTCGGGTACAAGTCTAGCCACGCGAATATATGATTTGTAGTGGAACATGGTAAGACATTGTTTGATTACCAGCCAATAATGTGAGTTGCTAACAAATGCGAGAGAACCACTATTGATTTTAATGGCTCTCAAGGTACTTCAGTACATTTCGTAAGGCATGAATAGATGATTTGATGTCAAACGACAAACAAAATATTTCGGTCAAAAGTCTGGAAGCAAGAATCTTGTCGATGCTGTAACAAGCCTCATGGTACTAGAAGATGATGTTTATAAGTAAACCTCCTGGATAATGATTCGATGTCAACAGGAAGCCACTTTATGGTGAAATGGGAGTTACTGATTTCAGAGAAAAAATGTGACTTGATATAGCAATGTTCAGGGTTGACTGTCATGAGAATGAAGATTTATGTGTATTTCAAAAGGATGGGTATTCACTGGATGAATTCTCTTGAACATATTGATGACACTGAGATGAGTTGGAAACATTGACCCAAAACTGAAGTGAAATTATGATGAACCATAGTTATGAATAAAATTTCAAGAATATTACCCAACCCAAATAGTCACGATGATGGAGTTAAGTGTCATGTTCAAGAGTGACCTGCTACCGTAAACGTTTTGTTCACTTTCCCTAATTTTCCCCAGTCATTTGTCGACAAGTACCTTTTTATTTTTTAACAAGCTTGAGGAGGATAACATATGCTTGATCTATAATTCAACCCTTCGGGAGAATAATGTATCACTATTTAATAATTTAACGATTCCAACGATGAGTGAAACTCGATTCTTGCCATGATTGACAAGCCCATCGCTATTTTTTGTTTCAATGAGCTTAACGACAGTGAAAACCTAGTCCTTTTTCACATTTAGAGAGTTTGAAAAAGAGGAAAAAATAAAACTCCATAAGTAATTTTTTGTAAAGTTGTCACTCAAATCCGAAAAAGCGTAAAATAATATCTGAGAGAACCTCCTAGCCATGTTCGACTAAGGCACTCCTAGCCATATAAATAATATTTCTCATTTTGGAAAAGGGTTAAACTTATACTAAGTATATATCAATTCATTTACTTTTACGAGCTTGAAAATACAAGTGCTCGACAATATTTTCATATTATCGGCATCTGAAAAGAGCTAAAATAAGACTCCAGGGGTTCCTTTTTCACTGTTATCGAAGATTGGAAAAGAGATAAAAGTGTGCTTCAAGTCCTTTTTATTTTTATCAAAGCTTGAAAAATAAGGATAAAATTATGCTTTGTGGTCAAATCATTCTTGAAATAAATGTGCATGACTAATCTTATCATCAGTTGCAAACCTTTTCAGAACAACATAAAATGGATTAAAAATATATGTTTCATGATAAAAATTGATTAAAACCATAGTCATAGCAATAAATATTATTTGAAAATAATAAAATTACTAATTAAAAGATTTTTACTATTCCTTTTTACGATTTGAAAGTTACCATTTTCATTTGGAGCTCTGAACCTATTTCTGCCCCCGAAATTCAATAGTTGATTGGATGCAATTGGGAAGAATGTTTTGAATGCCCCCTGTAAGAGCACATGTAAAATTCCCCCTACAAGAGCACATGCTCCCCAAGTTTCATTTCATTCACCTAAGTATATTACTGGTTATTGATAGCTAGATGGAATGAGGGTTCATTATAAAGGAGGATTTGTTTCATTTTTTAATGAGCTTGAAATAGGAAAAGAACTATGCTCATGACCTGTTTATTTTTTTAACAAGGTTGACACAGTAAAATAAATATCCTCATTGTGCAGTTGGACTAGTGAGTGTGCACTGGGAAAGACATAGTCTAACAGAGTCATAATTTAAGGAGTTTGATGAGCACCACAAATGATAAGTTATAACATGCGTTGACGGGTCTTATCCAGGTTTTTCATTGAATTTTGGAATTTCAAAGGGTAATTTCTGTGAAATCACCAGCCACCAAGGAGAATAACTAATGGGACTAGCTTGATATTTCACTGAAGATGTGAATAAAGGATCAAGCCATTCAATAATCATAAGGGAGTAACCAGATAGGATTCCAAATGATGACATGGGTGAAGTCAATGGAAAAAACATAGTGTATACACTATAGAATCTATGGGAACTTGAAGTGAAATAGGATAAACAAAATCAGAGGAAAGTGATTGAGGAAAAGACTCGTACAGGTAAAGTTTCTATTGAAACTGATTTGGAGTTAAAGGTGTCTCATCTTGTGGTATTTATTCAATCGAAATCAAATGAGGTGGAAGAACTTCGCAGTCAGGCCTGAAGTATATTTTAGGTGTTTGACTGTGCGATATGGGAGACTCAATGGCTACAATATATTGTGGAGTGACCAATATAGGAACAACTTTTGGTTGTTCAACTTTGGGATCAAGATTTTATCCACTTAGGGCATATAGAAACTGAAATATAAGGGGATGATAGACCCTATTTCATTGATCCTAGGGATGATGTCTAGTTTGACGAATAACAGCTGCCCCTAAAGCATCATGGGATCCTGATCTAAAAATGGAACTATTTGTAAATGCTATGCAAAGTATCCATTTCCATTTAATTTAGTGTGAAAATTATTTTCCATGACTTGAATGTTAAACAAATTAGTCTTGGTAATGTTTGTAAGTTTTATATGTGAGGATTTGTTATTTAAATTTATTTTTTAATATATCATAGCATAAATACACAGCAAGTAAAATTCACAATAGCATAACACAACAAAATGTTGAGGCAGTTCACCCCTCCTGGGCTACATCTGCTGGTCCAAGGCTCCCCAATGGCATGTCCTTGCTTTATTAATTTGCTCAAAATGGTTACATAGTGAAAAATATGCCTAAAAAGGAAAAACAAGCTATGAATTTGAATTCAGAAGATAGAAATAAGCTAAAATTGGCTTTTGTTTCACCTCAAACAGTGAAGTACAACCCAATACAGCTCCATCTCCCTGATGGCCCTGATGCCTCTTTCCTCTTCCCTGAAGAAAAAATGGCTGAAGAACACCTATTTTTTCTCTGAAACCTATCCCAAACTCTCCAAAAGTCAAAGAAAGGAAAAATTAACTAAAATTTCATCTTTTTTGGTCGAAAATTGAGAAAGTTATGACCCAAACAAGATTTTTCCCAGTGGCACTAGAAAACCTCCTCCAAAACTAGAGGAACTCCAGTTAACTCCACCAGAATAAGTGGACATGTCAAATAGGTAGAACCACACAATATTTTTGGGGTAGCATTAAAGTTAACTATCAGTTCAAATTGGCATGTTCACATGTGAATACTCCGTGCGATTAAATGTTGTTGGCGAATAAGTTTAAACCTCACACCCTCGGTCACAGGTTCCAGGTCACATACGGTAGGGGCCAGCTTCATAGGGGATTAACCCAATTCTCTATCGGTTTGCAATGGGGCTTAGTCCTCGGTTCTAAGCAGTGATCACATGGCGATGGGGCTGGCCCTGAGGGGTTGGCCCCCCAACCTTCCGCCCATTCACAAAGACAAAACCCAACTCCGTTTACGAGTGCCTGACTGCATGTTTAATTTCTGCATGAAGCGTTCAACCTCCGCCCACTCTACCTCCATTCAGGTTTTAAATGACCCAAATCCCCTGTTCTACAACACATTTTCCTTTGCTGTGCCGATCAAGTCAGCCCTGCCCAATGAGTGGGGTCGAGGGTTTGACCCCCTTACCATCCAAATTTTCACACATATTTTCAACCAATGACCTGGGGCCACGTGGCGACCTCTAGGCAGGCCACATGGCACCCTCTGATAGGCCACCAAAAACCTTATAAAAATGAAAAATTTTCCATTTTTTTTTTTTTTTTAAATGACAAATTCTTTTGGTCAAAAAGTTTTTTTTTGGAGGTCACTAGACGAATTCAAACCTCAGTAGCTTTCACATACGACATCGGATTTGAGTCTCGTTCATAGTGCCAGAATCGCAACGATGAGACATTTCTGGTTGTTCAGAATGCAACCATTTCTGAGCATTTTTTCCACTTGGACATGATCACCTGATCACACCTCCCCAATGGGAAGCTTTTGGACCCCAAAAGCTCTCTGAATTACAGAAATTGAAGATGAGGATACTTATTCTCCACTCTTCCAACCTTGAACCATTGAAATCTCTCGGATTTCATCAAATTGAGCTTCTCATAAAAAGATAAATTCTTCCTTGAATCTACTGACTCACTGTTGCTAACCTTGACTGTGTCCTGATGCAAATTTTTGAAATTTGCAGAACAATAACTAAAATTTGTAGAAAACATATTGCTCCTACAATGTTCTACCTTCAAAGGAAACTAAATATAATATTGACCTTGCCAACTATCCTTATGGCAAATTTTTTCCGAATGAGCCATGTACTTGTGTCGATTCCCGACCAAGTTTTCTTGCCATAGTACCCTACCATTTTGAAACCAGCAATGACCCTTGCTGGACTTTGTGCCCTCTTTGCTTGCATGATTTTCCCTCTCTTTTATTTTTGAAACACTTTTCACCGACAATTTTTTCTCCACGCCGATCGACACCAAAGTAACTTTGTGCAAAAACTTGTCATCTGCTTCCAAATACAACCTAATTTCAGACTGAAACAGATCATCATTTATATCAGAAATAACATGAAAAGGATTGTGTACAAAATATTTTTGCCTAATCATCAACAAATTCAAATTTTGACTTGCATTGACAAGCCTTTTGAATTGCCCTGCATTCACTAAAGAAGATTCTAGCTTCTTCCGATGTGCCCTCACAATAAACTCCTTGCCATCCTTGAATAGGTGATACTTGTTCTCATGGCGATGGAAGATCGCTTTCCTGTCATATAAGTAGGGACTACCCAACACCACACCTATAATGTCAAGTGGTACCACATCTAATTCAACCATGTCAACATAATGAGCTATTATGGCAAAGCGCAACATGCACTTCCTTGAACTTGTAAATTAGCATCCTTGCAAATCCAACCAAGTGGATATGGCTTTGGATGTGGAATGGTCTCAAGTTTCAGCTTCTTGACTAAGTCTTTTGAGATGAGATTCTCTTGTGACCCACTCTCAAATAGTGTGTCTATGTTTCTATTTTTTTATATTATCGTCACATGAAACAACTCTATCCTCCTCTCTTCATTTGGAGTTTCTATGTGATAGTTTAAAGTGTTAGAACTGGGATTTGTTTCATTTACAATCTCTTTCCCCTTTATGTTCTTTAGTGCCAAAGCTATGCTTCTAGTTTCATCTCCTGATTCAGACCCTAAGTCTTTTTCATCTATTCCAACTGTTTTTCCCTTTTCTTTGGCCTTATCTTTGGTTTTAAATTTTTCTCGCTTCAACTCCGAATGAAGTTTCCAGCAATGGTCTTCATCGTGGCTTGTTTTGGAACAACTTTTACAAAAGAATTTTCCTTTTTTTTCCCTAGATTTTGCATTTATTTTTCTACCTTTGCCTTTAAATTCACTACCCTCATTCCAATCAAAATATTGTTTCCCTCTAGCCTCTAAATGTGTGGCTTGAACACAAACCTTGTCTAGACTAGTAGGATTGAACATAAGGATAGTATGTATAGTATAGCTGTGTAATCCACCTATATATTTCAGCAAAGTCTCTTGGCTATGCAAATCAATTCCAAGTAACAAATCCCTTCGTCGAACTCTTAAGTGTAATCTTGAACACTTTGTCCCTTAATTTGTCTATTACTTTGAAAATTCATTATAGCCTTTTGTAAATGAGCTAATGGATAAAATTGTTGTTTAATTGCAAAAATAAATTTAGCCCATGATAAAGTGATCTTACCATGTTTTTTAATTTCAAACTTGGTCTTGGCTTCCCATCATACCAATGATGCTCCTTCCATTCTGAAAGAGGCTAACTGAATCTTGGTGTCGTGTTCATGAAGGTTTTGTATCCTCAGATAAAATTCCAACTGTCTGATCCAATTGTCAAGTTTCTCTACATTGACCTCACCATTAAACATAGGAAACTCAAATTTAACATCAAGCTTTAAAAATGGACTTTTACAAAAGGTTTTAGACTTGTGAGATTGATTCACTGAAGTAGAGGATGACGACGTAGAGGAAGAGGATGAAGATGGGGATGGTGGATCACCATTTCCTCCGCGTCCTTTCTTTGACTTCTCATCACTTTTCTTTCCTCCTGAAGAACCCTCTCCTTCTTTCTAGTGTCTAGACCCTTCTCCTACAATCTTGTCATTCCTTTCTTGGTAGAGTATCCTTACCATCTTCGTCATGTCTAAGAAAGCCTTTTGGAACACCCATTCCTCTTCTTTGGGATGAATGTCTTCAAGAGCTTCTCCTTCCCTTGAAGACGTGCTTGAGGCTTATTCTATGGCTCTTTGAAGTGGATCTCTGGCTCTTCTTGGTTGAGGATTACTTTGTGCTCTAACAAAGTGACCTTCCCCTCTCTTAAGCTTAAGCCTAGTAAGCATAAAAACTTGTAAACAATCAACTATATATTTTCACAAGAGAAAATGCAGAGTAAAATCTAGCTTTGATACCATCTGATATGAAAATGGAACTATTTGTAAATGTTATGCAAAGTATCCATTTCTATTTAATTTAGTGTGCAAAGTGTTCTCCATGACTTGCAGGTTAAACAAAGTAGTCTTGGTAATGTTTTTGGGTTTTATGTGTGAGGATTTGTTATTTAAATTTATTATTTAATATATCACAAAAAAAATACACAACAAGTAAAATTCATCATAACATAACACAAAAAAATGTTGAGGCAGTTCACTCCTTCTAGGCTACACCTGCCGGTCCAAGGCTCCCTAATGGCATGTCCTTGTTCTATTAATTTGCTTAAAATGGTTACACAGTGAAAAATGTGCCTAAACAGGAAAAAAAAAGCTGTGAATTAGACTTCAGAAGAAAGAAATAAGCTAAAAATGGCTTTTTTTTCACCTCAAACAGTGAAGTACAACCCAATACAGCTCCATCTCCCTGATGGCCTTGATGGCTCTTTCCTCTTCCATGAAGCAAAAATGGATGAATAACACCTCTGTTTTCTCTGCAGCCTATCCCAAACTCTCTAGAAGGTTGAATAAGGCCAAAATTGATGCCGAAAATTGATAAAGTTATGACCCAAACAAGATTTTTCCGAGTGGCACTAGAAAACCTCCTCCAAAACTAGAGGAATTCAAGTTAACTCCACCAAAATAGGTTGATAGGTCAATTAGGTGGAACTGCATGCTATTTTAGGGGTAGCTTTAAATTTAACTTCAGTTCAAATCGCCGCGTTCACATGCAAATACTCCGAGTGGTTAAATGCTGCTGGAGGATAAGTTTAAACCCCGTACCCTCGGTCACAACCTGTAGGTCACATGCCGTAGGGGGCTAGATACATAGGGGCTTAACCCAATTCTCCGCTGGTTTGCAATGGGGCATAATCCTTGGTTCCGAATGGTGATCACATGGCGATGGGGCTAGCCCCCCAACCTTCTGCGCATTCACAAAGACACAACCTGACTCCATTTACGAGTGCTCAACTACACGTTTAATCTCTGCACGAAGCGTTCAACCTCCACCCACTCTGCCTCCGTTCAGGTTTTAAATGACCTGACTCGCTTATTATACAACACATTTGCCTCTTCCATGTCGATCGGGTGGACCCTACCCAATGAGTCGGGTTGACGGTTCGATCCCCTTACCATCCATATTTTCACACATATTTTCAACCAATGGCCTGGGGCCATGTTGCACCCTCTAATAGGCCACCAAAAACCTTATAAAAATGAAATTTTTTCCATTTATTATTATTATTATTACTTTTTTTTTATACTGAAAAATTCTTTTGGTCAAAAAGTCATGTTTTGGAGGTCACTAGATGAATTCAAACCTCAGTAAATTTCACATATGACATCGGATTTGAGTCCCGTTCACGACGCCAGAATCGTAGCGATGAGACCTTTCCTGTCGTTTAGACTGCAACCATTTGAGCATTTCCATTTTTGAGCATTTTTTCCACTTGGACATCATCACATGATCAGATCCAGATCGACTTCTAGTTGAACAACGCCATGTTCGAGAGGTATGGTCTCACTGATTGGATGGATCGTGACCATAGGTAGCTGTGAGGACTCAGTCTCAACAACAATAAATGAACCAGGATTTGTAGAAACAACTTGTGTCGACACTATGATATGTGAAGATGATGCTTCACTAGAGGTACTGATAGTATTGGTTTTGGTAGAGCGATGTCACCTTTGTCGACCAAAAGTGGCTTCTGGTGGTAAATGTGGTTTCAATGCAAGTCTATAAAAACAATGGGGAAAGCGATGTTCTTCTTCCATGATGACTAACTTATTTTATGAAAAAAAGAAAATAACAAAATAAAAGGGTAATTCTAGCCAAAAGGTTTACCAAGAAACTGTGAATAGCAGAATACCTCCTGGAGAACCAAGAAGTAAGGGCATGAAATCTCCCTAAATTTTGTGCTCGGTGTATCACAATTTACAAGGCGGCCGACTCGGTTCACTATGGATGGATATCAACCTAAAGTTGTCCTCCCAAATATACCCTGTTAGGTCCCTGTAATTTGTCAAATTGGCAAGTCCAAATGTACAGGGGTAGCATCAAACAAGTCTTTGGAGTCCTAGGACCTATCCTTCCTGGACATAGAGAGGGCTCTCTCTATATTTGTGTAAAAGGATGTAACTTGATTTATTATAGGGTTTTGATTTTAGGCTAGTTATAGTGATTAGGTTTTGTTTGTTTGTTTGTTTGTTTGGGTATGTTGTCAAGCAGAATAGATAGAGTGAGAGAGGTTTAAACCATTGGGCTATGGAGTCTGCAAAAGGTCTCAAGAAGTACAACAATAGGTCAAGGGTATATCACAGGGCAAGTATAACAAAGCCAAATGGATCTAAAGGCTTATGTGAGTGAAGTGAACATTAACTTGTGAACATAGTAGGTGCAAAGGGCAGTTAAGAATCCTTTAACAAATACTTTAACAAGAATGGCCTTTAATATCACTATACATAAATAAATAACTAAATATAGGGCATACCAATAACTTCTTTGACCAAACCCTAGCAAGTAAACATTAAGACAACAATCCAGTGAACCATAGAAAGAAAGAAACTTGTAAGTCTTCTAGTGATTTCACCTTCAGGCAAAGAAAACATCTAAGACAACATATAGGAATAATCAAATAGTAGGGAACTCCTAATTTCTTTAATAAAACTACAAATACTTTCAAACCAACCATTTAATATGAACAAAAGGGTAGGGAAAACCATAAACCTGTTTAGCTAAACTCTTATTAGCAATACTTCAAAGCAAAGATCTAAAAAACAATGTTTAAGTTACATCAAAGATAGGGCTAACCATAAATTTATTTGACATGGAATCCATTGAATCATTCTTGAGATAAAAAAGCTGAGTGGGATTAGAGAGCGACTAAGAATTCTCTAAATTTACCTAGCAGAGGAAAAACATACAAGCAGTAGAAAGCAGACAGAGCTAAGGTGCCTCTAAACAACATTTCTTAACCTAAACTTTCTCTTCTACTTCATGATAAAGATGAAAAAAAATGATAACATAATAAAACAAGCTCCTATTTAGAAACAAATCACCATTAGCCATGCTCATGAATCCTGCAAGTGTGCTTGGCTCCATTGTCATCCAAATCAAAGCATTCATAACACTCCAAAGTCAATTTATCCTCATCTCCAAGTCTATGTGTTAAGTCTAACAATCAAAAAACATCTACAATGAGGCATAAATGTAGTATTTAACTAGAAAAGGAGGACAAAAACCCTAACTAGGGTTTTGGAAACCATTAATTAATCATAAATGTCTTTTTTTTCCTATGAGACCATGCAAGGCCCAAGGCACAAATATCCTAATTTATTAAATGAAAAAATAACTCCTCAACAAAATTTGGCAAAAAAATGACTTTGAGGCTCCTTAATAACTTCCAAAATATCTCCAAGTGTGTTTTTTTGAATTTTTTACAAGGGTGCAACACTGAGGTTCAAGGGCGCAGCACCAACACTAGGAACAGTTGCCTGTTTTGTAACCAAGATTTGGAGGCCTTTTAAGTGTCCAAATGAGCTACATGATAGCTCATTGGAAATTTTTTCCAGTCTACTTTCCAAAATTTCCTTTATTTTCCTAATTGGACTTTATTTACCTACTCAAAAACACAATCTCCCAAGACTGCTCAAGGCGTAGTGCCAACTCTGAATATAGGGCATAAAGTTGATGTTTTGCATGATTTTGGCACTTTTGGAGTACCAGTTCTGCTCCAAATGAGCTAAAATTTTGTGTGGGTGATGTCCTTGGCAATATGAACCTAAAAATGTAAGTCATTCCTCCATTGGGTTCCCAAAAAAAGAGCACAACACCAGTGGTGCTGCGCCTTTGGCCCTGCAAAACAGTAAAAAACCAAAATTTACAAAAAGATGCCAAAATTTGGATTTTCCTTGCTGATTATGTTTGGGATGCCTGTAGGGATGCATCAACAAGGATTTTAAGGTTTTCCTTATCATTTTCCTCCTTGAGGGCTTGAAACTTTGCAAGGGCTCTTTTGAGCTTGACCCTTGCAATCTTGTTTCTTAAGGCATAATGCTTTTCCATCTTCCTTTGGAGGTCAAGGTCCCTCTTGTTCTTCTCCAACAGACCCTCTAAGTGTATATTTTCCCTCCCAATCCAAGGTTCCCGATCATAGTAAATCTCCATGGCAAGCATCTCACTTGGAGTGATTTTCTCTGCCAAAGCTGCCTCTTGCTCTCTCTCCTTGGCTAAGGCATTATTTAAGCCATTTTTCCTTGGCCTCCCCCTAGGAAGTTGTTATTAATCATCATTAGTGTTCCCATATCTATCCAAGGCCTCATCTAGATTAGCCTTGGCTTTGAAAACCTATTTCTAAGCTCTGATAGCTCTGATCTCATAGATTGCCTTCTGTGCCTCCAGCTGCTTGTTTTCAACCTCAAAATAATGGATTACATTCTTAGCCCTACCTAGATTGGCTTGAAAATCCCTAATCTAAGCATCCATGCCTTGGAGTAGCATGTTTGAGATCCTTGCCTCATTTTCATAATCACTTTCAACATGAATGAGTTGAAATTCTTATTCAGTCTCATGTTTGTCTTCTTCTTTTACATCAATGACCTTTTCCTTACCTTTGTCAAGCAACTTGGTTGATGTAGAGGGCATGGCCCCTTGCCTCTTAAGGGCATCAAAGACATGTCTATTTCCCCTTTGGTAGGTTAAAGGAGGAGGTTCAATGCTACTTATCTCAGTGCCATATGTCTTATTTCCATCATTGCTGTCATATTCACTGTCATCATGGCTCTTATCATCACTGCTCTCATGGCTTCCATCATCACTGCTACTTTCTGCCTCATCACTATTTGCTTCACTGCCCTCACTGCTCTTTGCCTCATTGACATCATCCTCACTGATATCATTTCCCTTTTCCTTGCTAATTTATTCTTCATTCAGATCTGCCTCACTGACATCTACGTCCCCATTTCCTTCTTCTTCATTTCTTGATTCATCATTGCTTGATTTCCCATTGCCCTCTCCCTCATTTTTTGATGCACTAGTACCATGAGATGATGGTGAGGGATGGTTAATAGGTGATTAAGGATGAGGATCATCATGATGTGAAGGAATATGAGTGGATTGTGAGGTGGGATAATCATCATGAGGTGAGGGAATGTGAGTGGATGGAGGAATGGGAGGATGAGAAGAAGGGATATCTTGCTGCTATTAGGTTTTTGGATTGGTGAAAACCTTATGAGAAATGAAAAAATCCCATGGAATACCCTTCTTCTGCAATTTATGCATCACAACCTTTTAATAAGAGAGTGGTGAAAGAGGCTTTGCATCTGCTGAGGATAGTCTCTCTTTTGTACAATATAGGGAATTTTTTCAATGCTTCTGTAGAGGTAATAGGGTAGGTACAAAATCCTCACCCTAGTAAATTGCATGAGCAGCCAAAATGTGATAGGAGTAAATCTGAGAGAACCTTCCCTCACATGTAAAATACTTCATAATGATCCTCATCATAGGTGCATATATATCAAGAAAGTGAGAGAAAGGAAATATGGATTTATTGTGGTCTTTTTACCTATTTTTTAAATATGGCTCATAGTAGCTCATGTAAAGATTGGCCTGCTTGAACCATTTCTCCCCTACACTAGGTATGCCTATGGCATTGGCATAACATATATAGATAGCTCAAAATTGAACCCTGCAAGGTTAACTTGTTTCTCATGCAAGTTAAGTATGAAGAGCCTAGTTAGCTCAGAGTGGTTTTGAACCTACCATACCTTCTCACAAAAATCAAAGCATCCTACATGCTTGAAACGTTGAATAGTAAGGGGAGATGCCATTATCTCTATTGTGTTGAGTGGTTCAAACTTGTTGATCTTTCCACCTTTGTGTTCATGCCTCCTTGGAATTTGGCCTTCTCCTTCACTACCACTTCCCTCTCTTTTTGACATTTTGACCACTTCTGCCTTTGAAACCCTAGCACTTGATGTGAAACTGATATGAAGGCGGGGTAATGGAATGGTAGTTTTCTTGTGAATGAGATGAATAATTGTGGGTGTAAATATGTGATAATGATAGATAAGTTGACCACTTAATGATAACCCTCTGCTGATATGTCAAACTCTGTTTTGAAATACTAGAGGTTGATGTGTAATTGAGGTGAATGAGGGTAATGGAATGTCAACTTTTCTTGCAAGTGAGGAAGTGAATGAATGAGTGTTATGACCAACCTAGATGAATGAAAACCTTCAGAACACCCTATTACACCTCTGTCTTGACTGATACTCTTTATAGGTAGATGAAGAAATGAAAAATAGTGATTTGCAAGATTAGGTCTTAGGGTTGCCTCTTAGGGTTTGATTTCATTCATTTAAACCATAAAAAAATATTTGAGATGAAGTTAGGGCATCCAATTACCTCTTTATATGCTTAGAAGGCCTTGGATGAGACTTGAACAGGGTTTTGAGGTGGTCTGAGTGTTTGCAGAGTGTAGAAGGCCCTCCTGGCCAAGGGCGTAGTGCAGAAGGAAAAAATTGTTGTGGGTGTCGGGAAATATCACATTGCTCTGCCAGGCGCACAATGCCACCTCCTAGGCACCTGTGTATTTTGCACGGGAGAAAAATTCTAGGGGCACAATGCCTGATTCCAGGCACGTGGCGCCAACCTGAGTGCGCAGTGCCAAAGAAAATTGTCCAACTTCACTTAGAAAAAACACAAATTTTCTTCTCCTGAGCACTCTTGGTCTTTTGCAAGTGAACAATAATTTGTTTGAAATACAAAATGACCTTTTATAGGCTTGGGAATTAGATCTAACTTTGCAAACCCACTTTCCTATGTTTTAAGCCTTTTTTCACTTTTCACTCGTATTTGTTTATACTTTTGCCTGTAAGTACTGAAATAATGATTTGAACCTTTATTTTTCTTCTTGAGGCATAATATACTCATTTTCACATATTTGGAGTTATATTAGACATGATGTCACCTTCAAAACTTTGTGTGGCTTCCATTACAATATTTAACTTTTCTTTCTCACCTTGGCTAGTAGTCAAGAAATTTGTGTTCCTTTTGATCTTGAAGATTTGACACATTTATTTGACACAACAGCAGCCTCAAAATATTATTTGGATTTCACCTTGGAGTTCAACATCATGTTTTTATTATTTAGGCATGAAAAACTCATTAAACATCTTTGGGAGGATTTCTCATAGTAACACCTTCAAAACCCTCTTTTTCCTTCACCATGGAGTTTATACCATGTTCTTACCTTCTTTCACACTGATGATTGTAGGTGACTGAAAACACTGCCCTGGACTTCTCTTACTCCTTAAAACATGATAATTTAACTATTGACAACCTTAGGATGCTTACACAGTAGTTGTATCCAAAAAAGCTTCCTTTGTTCCTACCTTGGAGCTCAAATCATCTTTTGTTTGGAAGGTGATTGAGAACCTTGAATTTACTCTTTTTAATGATATTATCTACACCTTTTCTCTTTGAGGCATGACACATTCACCTTGGAAAACTTTGGGATGATTACACACAACAACACCTTCACAATCCTTTGTTCACTGTCATCATGGAGTTAAACATCATCATTTTACCTTTTAGGAAATATAAACTCATTTTGACAAGTTTGGGATCTGATAACATAATGGCATCTTCAGAATATTTCCTTTGCTTTCACCATGAGGTTCAACATCATCATTTCACCTTTTCTGGTCACCTTTCCAAAACCCTAGGTATCTGGAGTGCTTTAAGACAATCATCAGTGTTGTCTTCTAAGTTCTCTATAGCCCTTTCAAGTTCATTCATTTCTATCTAGTTCACCTTACCTTTTTCCCTATCTCATCAATAATCTATGATAGACTTCTCTTCATGTATGATTTTTTGGTGTACCTCCTCCATGGTCATTTCTGAATTTGATCACTGTTTTGGCATTCTACTGGACCATTAAGCTCAGAAAACCATAATTCTCTTCAAGAACAAGCGTTTCATATCTTCCTTACTACAAGATGTCTTCATTTAAGAGCATACCTCTTACCTCACCAACTTTCTACTGATGGAACCTTCAACACTCTTGCAGAAGTGTTAAAGTTTACATTTACCTCTTGCAGACCTTGAATTTGATAAGGTAGTCTTCTTGGAAACGTTTTTAGATATTTTCTTGAATAACCATGTCTCAAAATTTCAATACCTCTAAAGAATATTTCTAACATAGAAAAACAGTGTCTGAAACACCAATGATGACCTTGGACCATATGAAACCCTAATTGACCTAGTGGGTGGATTCTTTGACCTAGTCTTTGATTGAAAATTGGCTTGGAGTCTTCAACTGAAAAACATAGTATTTGTCAAAGTGTTGTATTGAAGATCCAAAATCCAATGTACTTGATTTATCTAAAGAGCCTACATAGATAGTTTTGAGACCATAAAAGCTTAATGAACTTAGGGAACATGGGAATGAGTTAAGCTATAGGAAACCCTAGATGTAAAGTGGAGTTACGGGCAAGTGAAAAATAGAGTAATGAGGTCATAGGTAGGAAAAAGGATGGATATGAGTGGAAAAATCCCATAAGGAGTTTTTAGGAGTGGCAGGGTGACAATGAAATGGAAAGGTTGATAGAATAGTGAAAAATTTCCTATAAGGATAATGAAGGAAGTGAGATTTATAAAACTCACAATGTTCAAAGAATGTTGTTTTTTAGAAATATAGAACCAATCTATAGTCATCTATAAATAATGAAAAATATTGATGACTAACATTGGCTCCACTTGGGGAGGGCATCTCCTTTTCAAGAGGCGTCAAGAACCTCAGAGTTCATATCTATGAGTTTTGAAGATCAGTACCTCACTTGTACTTGGAAAATCCCTCTTCCTTCATTTGCTGATGTTATCTTGAAGCTATGATCTCAAAAATCTGAAAAGACATGATTGCTTCAATATCAATTCTACCTACCCATAATACTTTTTCCTAACATTTTTTTTTTTTGCCTCATGCACTTGGATTGGAAAACCCTTGACATCATTTTTCTTTCAAAAGCATAAAAACTATCTACTTCTACTCTTATCACCTCCAAGAGTTCAGATTAGGTTGATGAACCCTTTTATTCTCTACCTACTCTACTTATATGTCAAGGTTAAGCTCTTTGACAGATTTTCATTTTCTAACCTACTAACATGAAAGTTAAAACATGATCAAACCAAGTTTATGCAATCTGATTTGTCATGGGTTGTGGCATTTTGGACAAGCTGCACACAGAGTTTATTTTTTGTACAAGAAAAACTAAAAACTTGAGGGCTAATAATTTGGATTTTGTTATGCATCCCTCTCATTTTTCTTTGGTTCATATTTAAGCTTTGGGAACCAGCATCTTTTCCTAATCTAATCTACCGACAAGCCAAGTTTACATGGTTTGGAAAATCTTCTTTCACTAACCTAACAGCATAAGTTTCAAACATTTTCAATCATGATTAGGCTAGATGACTGAACAAAAATTTCTCGTCTTCAACAGTAGTGGCATTTAGGCTTGCACACTTTTAACAATACTCTTTTTTGGTATGGGGATGTACCTACTCTTTTTTCCTGCGCTCTTTTTCTTCTTTTCTTTGTTTTTGTGTCTTTTTTAGATCAGCAACCAAAACTAAAAACTAGAAAGATTCTCATAGTGTTGAGCTTATTTGCATACCTATCTGTCCTAATCTAACTTACATATGATATGTATTAATTTTCTGAACTCCATTTTCCAATAAAACCAATCAAGTAGATGATTCCATGAGTGATATTTGTTCAACTCTTTGACTGTTTTGAAAAAAATAAAAAGGCCACTCCCACCTCACTTGTTTTTGAACAGTAGTGCCTTAAATTTTCTTTAAACCCTGCAAAAAGCTACTCCTGGCATATTTTAATTCCTTTTCAAATGTCTGTAGGAAAACATCAAATGGTTCTTTAAATAATAGCTGGCCTAGAGGATTTGAGAAATAAGCTTCATCTAGGACTACTCCTTCCTCCACTTGGCTAATATTGGGATTTTTTTGGGAAATAAACTCCACCTTTTCTTCACGATGACCTGATTTGGCAGCCTCATAACGTACTGCTATATTGTCTTTGAGAAATATTGATATGTCTTCATTGAGTGGACTGAATTCTGTCTGACAAACATTATTAGGAGCACCCTTTGGCAATAGGTCTTCTAGAAGAGGTATTATAGCCTTAGAATCAATCTTTTCCTCTGTTTCTTCATGAGGAAAAAATGCAACACATAATCAGCAGGAGAAAAAATAGAAAGGTTTTTTTTACATGAAGGTTTAGAGGATGGCTGCATGTTTAGAATCTGATTGATTCCCTCTTCAGTTAAAAGAGGAGGAATTTTTCTCTTTCTTTGGGTAGAACCACAATTTCTCTCTTGTGAAGGCTGGTCATAGGGCTCAATGTCTTCTCTGTTGTTAAAATCAATACCCAAAGACTACTGATTTCTGATTGAATTAAGGTTATCCTTGATTAAATGAAATGAAGTACAACAAAGAGGTAAATATTATTCTCCTTCTTCTGAACTTTCTGCACTTTCTTCTTTACTCTCATAGCTAATCTATGTTTGTTGATTACTATACTTGAGCTGCTGAAAATGACTGTTTGTGTCCCACAAAATAATCACAGATTGTTCTGTAGTGTTAGATTGAGTCTGGAGGTTATAATAATCATCATATTGATCATACCTGGGCAGCTTATTCATAGAAGGAAAGTTATCTAATATGCTCACTAGATCAAAAAATTGTTCTACCATATGTTGATATATAAGTCTATTTTCTGATCTATAGTAGTAGGGACTAGAAAGATGGTGTTTATGGCCAATAGCTCCTTCTTTTGTTGGGATGGGAAAATAATGGTTTTATTTTTCTTGTGAAATATCATAAGGCTAGATGTCCTTTTTAGCCTTACACAAGAGAGATGATGAATCATCACTTGTCCCTTCAGAGAGATCTTGTGGATCTTCCTTTATTTCCTGACTGATTTCATCCTCAACCAACTCCTCTTGGTTGTCATGAAAGTTAACTTGAGCATGAAATGCATGAATTTCCTATAATATATCTTCAGGATGACAATTTCCCAAATCCTCATCAATGTTTACAAGGTATTGTATGAGGTTTTCAGATTGATCACAACAATTTTCAGTTAATGATAAAGATGGACAATTTTCTTTATAATGTTAATAAAATACCTTGTGGAAATAATTCAAAGAAAAAAAGGTGCCAGGGTCTAGGCCTTCATACCATTCCCTTGCCTTACCCTCTAATGTTTCCATAAAAAATTTCATGAGGCAGTCCTCATGCCATTCAACCTTTAACCTCCATGTATGTATATGAAATTAACGAGATGTAACAAGGTGTCATTATTTTTTTCATCCTGAAAAATAGGCAGGTTTCTATCCTAATTTATCTAAGGCATTTTTTGTGGAAATCCAGGGATGTGATCTCTATTCATTGGAGCATACATAAAATGTATCCTTGGATCCATTTTTTATTAGTCAGAACAAGGGTTACTGCATCTTTTAAAACCAACCTATATTCTTCTACTAGTAGAGTCTTTAGGTTTATTGAGTGTTGTGGATTCGCCAGGTGGAAGATTTCAACTTTGCTATCCACCATCAACAATATTAGGATTTATTAATGCATTCCCATGTAATATCCCGTGTGCGGATAGGGCCCGCAGCCATGTGTCCGAGTCTATGTAATGAGGGGTGCTGCGCAAGCCCCCCCCCCCTCAGATGCTCCGGTGGGGTTAGGCCCACCCTTAACACCCTGGGTTGCCCTCACTAACAGTTCGAGATTTTGGTGTAGTGGTTGGATCTACGTGGTATCAAAGCTGAGGTCTCGAGGTCGAGACTTGCAGAGCGTGGTGGGTTGTAATATCCCGTGTGCGGGTAGGGCCCGCAGCCATGTGTTCGGGTCCGTTTAATGAGGCGTTCTATGCAAGGGCCCCCGCACTCAGATGCTCCGGTGGGGCTAGGCCCACCCTTAACACCCTGGGATGCTTCCCTCACTAGTGGTTGGAGCTCTCTTCAGTTGTTCAACTGAGATAGCTTGTGCTGCTCAGCACAAGAGGGATTCCTGTTTAGGAGTTCCCTTCTTTCTTGGGAGGCCTTGGAGGAGTTGTTCTTCATCTCCCTCACATTTTTGCTTGAGGCCAAAGCATTCATCTTCAGCTACTAAATTATTCTGTTGGGCAGGAACGTTGGAGTTGCTGGTGCTGTAGTGAAGATTCCTCATCACCCATTTCCGGAGCTAGTTTGTAGAGGAGAAGTTCACTCTTTCTCTAGGAGATTAGCAAAGTAGATTTATGGAGATCTATTGCAGATTTTAGAATTGGGCCATATGTTTCTTCTCATGCCCAGCGCAGTCTCTTTCCCTTACAACGTTCTTTATAGAGGAGGCATGCACAAGGGGTTCACATTGTGCACTAGAGAGTGAAATATTTAGTGAAAGGGGCAGCCTTTCACTTAGAAGATCATTGGAGGAGGTTTTTACATTTGTTGTAGCATCTACATCCTTATCCTATGTTGTATTGTATTTGAGTTGCAGCAGCTGCACTACAACTCCGACATTTTTATTGCTGCATCCAGTGGAAGAGAAAGAAGCAGTGGAGATGGTAGCGTTGCACATGGAGGAAGAAACATATGTTTGGTGGTTCAAATCGTTGGTCCATTCAAGGGTGAGTTATTTTGCAGTATTTTATCAAAGGTTGATCCAAACCTTTGATGGAGAAATAACAAAGGAAGAGAAGCTCACACTACCATGGGAGGAGGATTTCACCAACGCTGCTACACCTTTGAAGGAGCAACCTTCAACATCTATGGATGAAGAAGCCATTGGAGGAAAAGAAGTTGTAGCCACACAAGAAGGTACCAATATCCACCAAGGTATGAGCAAATTTCCACATTTTAATTCAGCAATTAATCTTAAGGATGGTGGAATTTCATATGAAGAGGTCCAAGGATCAAATAACATGGCCACTTTAGGGCCTCATGATTGCACTTCGCTATGCAAAGGGTTCAAGGAGAAGATGAAACCTCATCCTCACACACCTTTGATGATTTTAATTCAGCCTTTAAGGTGGGAGTGTGAAATTTTTGGGGATGAAGTAAACCATGACACCTCCATGGAGAATCATGAAACAAATTGTGAACCGGAGGAAGAGACAACTGCCACATCATTGGAGGAATCAACAATGCTGTTGAGCATAGGTGGAGAGGAGACATCACCTCCATCACATTTGGATCTTCATAGGTCCAAAATATTCATGGGAGAGAGGCCTTTCTTAAGGGGTCTCCAAGGAGCTGCACTTCAAACTCTCATGAAATGCAAAAAGCAAGAATTGGTTTGGGAGAATGGTAGCCCTCAAGAGAGGAGTACCAAAGAAGAGGATAAGTGGCAGGGTGTTTACATCATTGGGAAGCAAGGAGAAGGGACACATATTTCTGATATGAAATATATATTAGTCATGATACCTTCATCGCCTGAGTCATATGATGTGAGCATGAGGAGGCAACAAACACTTGAGTTGCTTGGGATTGATGGGAGAGAGCACAGGCAAATTTGCTCTCATTTGATTGATGGTGTTGCAGGAGTAGAGGAGGGCACTCTCATAGTGCAAGGGGATCACTCCTTAGCTGGGATTTATTGGGAGGAATTTCCCTCTTGGGAGAAGCTTCATATTTGCAGCAGCATCACCAGAGTTGTTCTTGACAAGGAGAATGTCAAGGAACAAAGATTGGCATGGGCAAGAGCCTTTTTACATGAGCTCATAGCGCTATCATTTGGGAGGAGTATCACATGCATAGATCCATATATCATCTCACTTCCAGCCTATGGTAATATTCTTGTGTGTACCTTTGCTGATTTCCATACTCTTATCATTATGATGCAGTGCAGGGCTTTTCAAAGGGGCAGATTTTTCATGTTGCTCCATGAGAAAAATTGGGCCAAACTATGTGATGGAGACAACCATATTTGATATGGCCATGGGTAAGTGTTACCTTCCATGTATGTTCAGTATTTATATTCAACCACTTACCATGAATTATCAGGTGTAAGAACATACATTTTTATTCATGAGCTGAAAAACAACTTGCCATATCATTTCTTAAAGCAGCAGTTTGAGAAACTACGCTGTGACTACTTGGGAGATTGTTGGTACAACTTTTCACAACATGAAACCTTCATTACTTGCCTCATTTTATTGCTGAGTATGGTCTCCTTGGATGATATTTCTTTTATCTTAATGGAGGACATGATCAAAGGATAGACACATGGGATGAATGTGTCATTGATGAGGAAGAACTCCCATATTTTCTGCAGTACATGTTCTAAGGGGAACATGAGAGGAGGCATGGCTACAACCACATATTTTCTTAATTGTGGGGTGAGCCATGGGATTGGTAATTTTATCCATCCATTGTATGTATATGGGCAGGTATTTGACCTTATGTTGCTGATTCACTCATCTATTTACTATTTAGTAGTAGATGTGGTAGTTGTTGTGCAATACTTTCCATGTTATTTTCTGCAGCTGCAGTGGATGAGGTTGAATTATAACCCTATGAGGCATTGTTTGAATTTTTATACACATGGTATAACCTACATAAAACATGTCATGGGGGGCATTATATGGTGATCTTTTCCTATTCATCATAGATGACATGTCTTTGGCCAGCCAGATTATCATTGTTGGAGGAGAAATCCTTGAAGGATTGCCTTTCATTTTTCCACTTGAGGGCAATAATTTTGCAGCCCAGGATCAGCATACAATCCACACTTGTCATAAGCGGAGAAGAGGACAGCATAGGGAAATTTATAGTGCTTGCCATGATCAGATTTCAGCCCACCTTCATTTCTGGAGCTCAAGGTGGAGAGAGATTTTCCATGAGTTGTCTTGTTGAGAGGCAACTTATTTTTTACGATTGATGGCTTGGGAATGAGAGATTAATATGGGGATGATAATTCCCATTATATATCAGATCTCATGCCTCAAGGAGGCCCTTAGAAATCTCTTTGTTCCTTCATGGATAGTTGTTTCTACATGATAGCTATTTGGGAATGTTCACCCAAGGCTATATTGCATATATTGAATGGATAGTTTGAAGACTTGATTGCTGATATGGCATCCTTTTATTGAGGAGATCATCACATAAGGATGCTATAGGAGGAAGGGTAGAAAGAAACTCAGTCCATCCTTGCAATTTCTTGGGGGAAAGAAATATTTTGAGAGGGGAGGACTGTAATCTTCCAAAATTTTGAGGAACATTAAATTTTGTTAATTTTATGAAGAAGGTGAATAAAATGGGTAGGAGACCCATTCCTTGCATTATTAGAGAATTAAAATCCTCTAAGTATGAAAGAGGATCATATTGGAGCTAGATTTCACACCTCCATGTGTGAAAGGAGGTTTTTGCATAAAGGTTTGGCCAAGGTTGACCAAGTCAAACACCGTTGGCATGAGTTGGAAAGCACTAAGTGGGACAACGTAGGAGGGAAGCTTCTAGAGGAAGGAAACCCTAATTCGAAGTAGGGCCCATGGAGGGAAGGCTCATTTGTTTAAAAGAGGAGCAAGGTAGCCATTGATATTATCTTTTATCATTTTACATTTGAGTCTTAGAGACTTGTTGTTGCCTCTTGTTGTTCAGCAAAGCTGCAGTGCCTTCGGGCACGACAGAGTCATGTTTAGGAATTCCTCTCCTTCTTGAGGAGCTCACGAAGGATTGCACTCCATTCCCCATATTCAGGAATTATGGCCATAGCTTCAGTCATCTACATCAGCGCAATTTCTGTAGCAGACATTGTGCAATGTTGCTGGGTGTTGCTGGGGAGGTTTCCACACATCATCCAGAGCTAGTTTTCCAGTGGAGGGAGGTTCCATCCCTTGGGAGACCAAAAAAGGTGGTTCTTGAGAATATCCCACCATATTTGGCATCAGGCCAACCACATTCCATCATTGGAAGTGCAGTCCCTTCAGTAGACATCGTTATTCAGAGAGAGGATTTGTTGTGAGGGATTGACAGCCACTTGGAAGGGAAGTCTTGGGTGAAAGGATCAACCTTTCACTTCAGATTTCCATTGGAGGAGGGTTCTTAATTTGTTGCATCCATTTCATCCTTTTCCATGTATTTCCATCTCTTGAGTTGCAACTACTAGTGCAACTCCGACATTTTTGTATTATAGCATTTTTTCATAGATTTCAACCAATCCTCTTAAAGGATTGATGTTACGTATTTTCAGGGGTTAAGATATTGTTCCCCTTCTTTATTTGAGTCCACATTGTTATATATTTGTATTTTCATTATTTATGCAGCAGTATCTCATGTAACAGTGCAGTCATGGCCTAGGTATTTCTTTACACAGTAGTGTTTCTCATATTTGCATGTACAGTTTTCTTGAGGCTTGTTGTGCCTTGCTTGAGTGATCATTTCCTCAAGGAGTTGTATATTATATGCTGCTATGATATAATATTATGGCCATTGGGTTATCCAACATTTCATGTGTATATGTATCACTTCTATTTCCATTTGATGTATTTTTTATTGCTGTAGTTGTAATGTTGGGATTATTTTAAGAGATTCCCAATCTTGTTATTTTTCCCTCTTGGGGATATTTTCCCTTGACAACACTCTATAGATAGAGTATGCTAGTGGGCCAGGTAGCATCTGGAGCTCATCCTTTGTTTAGAGGTGAAAAATCCACTAAATTCCCCTACACTGTATCTCTGGGATAGATTTGCTTTGTCCATTGACAATGTTTCTGTAATGTTCCTTTTTCAGGAATATTGCCAAGCTGCTCAATATGGACTCTGTATAAGGAAAAATGGACAAATAAATTTTATAAAAAAGTTTGGTTCATATTTCATATGCTTTGTGGGACTTAAATATGGATTTTCATCAGAAACAAATCAACTTAGATCTGCTAAATAGATCTCCCACAAACTGGTATCAATGAGATCTTTCCTCTTAAGACATTAACCCTCAACAATCTGATCTAAACCAGAGATTGAATGAAGGGGAATTTACTGGATATGTCACCTATAAAGAGAGGGTGAGATCCAGAGGCTATTTGGCCCTTTTCAAACTCTGTCTATAGACTCTTGTTGAGAGGTAATATCCCAAAAGGGTTTACTCAGCAAATCATGCCTGAAAAACACATTATTTAGGTATGATGTCTTCAGATACCATATAATATGTCTGAGAACGCTCAAAAACCAATATAAATAACAACATCACTCTTTACTCAGCCTTAACATCAGAAAGGTGGGGAAAAGAAGCATTTTATGCACTAAAATAGGTCTATAAGAAAATATGTGTAAAATTAAGG
This sequence comes from Pinus albicaulis, assembly GCA_034641835.2. Classification (NCBI taxonomy): domain Eukaryota; kingdom Viridiplantae; phylum Streptophyta; class Pinopsida; order Pinales; family Pinaceae; genus Pinus; species Pinus albicaulis. The sequence continues at coordinate 35,182,667 of MU968359.1, forward strand.
GTAAATGTTATGTAATATGTTATATTAGGTCAAGAGGGATTCACATGCTGAATTTTAGCAAAATAAAATGCATTTTTCTAAGTTAAACAATTCCTTCTTCCCGACTAGTCAAGAAAAACCCTGATTTCCCATGACCTAAATTATGCAGAAAAGTGATGAAGCATGGATAGAGTAATTTCTTAGGGGCTTGGCTGAATTTATGCAGAAATTTCAACATGCAAGCTCAGAATGAGACTCGTGTGTTTTATGCAAAGAAAAACATACATTTTCATGAAGAAAAACCCTACAATGAGTTGCTGCAACACATAGGAAAAGGCTGCAGACTATTCCAGCGTTATTTTCCTGAAGATTCAGCTGATGTAAGTTAAAACTCATATCTATGACAGATCTATGGCTGAAACATCAGATCCATACCAGATCTAGAAACTACTGAGCCTTCTCCTTAAGATCCCCTTGGGGTTTCATCAAAATAATACATGTACAAGTGTAGATCTGACTTTGAAAGCTACAGGACTGCACAATACTCAGAATTTCTGAATATGAATTTTATTATAACATGAATCAGATCTGAAATAGCATAGAAAATTATCTACTTCATATATTTACAAAGTGAGAGGCAAGCCTCAATCACTAGATAGAATATTTGCTCAGAAATTGAATTTACATTAAACCCCAATGCAGAAAAAGTAGTTCTTGAGAGGGACTACACAGTAGCTCAATAAAAATGAAGAAAATTCTATAAAATATATATTTGAATACAAAATAAGAGAGAGATCCTCTTCCGGGTGGTCACAAGACACCCTCCTTGAGAGAAAACTCTTCCATAACACTAGATCTTTGCAGATCTAGGATACCACTTGTTGCAACTCAAGCCACTGCAAAACCCTCAACAGGATCAGCGCTGCTAATGGAGATGGAGCTTGGTATTCAACCTGATAGTGGTTCATTTCAGTACATTATCCTCCAAGAGCTACTCAAGGAAGGAGGGAGGATTCCTAAACAGGAAATCCTCTTCCCTTAGGCTAAACAACGAAGAGAGCTAGAGTTGCTCAAGCAACCTCTATTTAGAAAATACTTCAACAACATTTACATGAGCCCTCTCCTCATTTTTATAACTTGAAGGTGTGCACAAACCATAAACCACCTCAAATGAATTTCCCCTTTTCACACTGATGTCCTCCTTCTAAAACTGCCCAGTTTGTCTAGGAGGTTCAATGAATCTAGACAGAACTGAGATTTGGTCATGTTGACCCAATCAAATGTCTCAATCTTGTTTCACACACAAGTGGATTTTATTACAAAGGCCTATATTTATCCCTTTTCACATTGGGCATGTATTTATTCTTTGATTTAAGGAGTTTTTCATGTCCTCCTTTACATTTTATTCCTCAATCATGAAATGAAAAAATAAACAAGGAAAAATTAATGTTCTAATTAGCTGAAGCTAATTTAGGAACATTATAGTCTCCCCCTCCTAAATGTTGCTTGTCCTCAAGAAACTTCAAGGGTGCTGCAAAATCTCCCCCCCTTCTTCTTATGGCCTCATCCTTCAACAGTCTCCACCATGGCTGAAAATGATAAGCAATGAATCTATTCTCCAATGATTTCCTCCAAGTGTAAGATAGCAAGAATACATCATGAGAAAATGGAAGGTGCAAGTGGTGATCGTATTGTTTCTTAAGGGCCTCATTAAGGTAGGAGTGATGAAGAGCATGGGGAAAATTTCTCCCAGTGAGTGTCTCCCACACCCATGCTATCATCCAAATGAAATAAACTACCTCCCAGCTTGGTAGTCCATAGAAAATCTCCTCCCCAACATTAGTGAGAGGCATACCCCAACTCATATGGCTCACCTCATGAAGAAGCAACTGTTTTAGTATGGCAGCCATATCATATCTCATGCTCCCTTTAGAGCATGCACTGAAAAAATTATGGGGATTCTTGCCCCCACAAGACACACTCATACAATGTGTCTCTCTCCCACATATGCTCCTCATAAAAATGGAAATATCATAAACATAAGGAGCAAGAATAAAAATCATGTTGGCTGCCATATGTAGCAAATGTGAAGGGAAGTGATCCCTCATATGCAACCAACGCAGTTTGGACCTCAACTGCAAAAGAGACCGCTGAAAAATCTGGTCTTCCAACCACTTGCATGCTGTCCCAATCCCTTCATAAGCTTGGAGGAAATAAATGAGGGATGAGGCAATGTGAGCATTTTCTCCAAAGAAAAATTCCTCCCCAAGTCCTCCTAGGGAGTGGATATCAAAATTGCTCATGGCCTCAAGTAGACCATGCAGCCTCAAAGTAAGAATACTCCTCCTTGGTGCAACATATTGCACATATGTGGTTAAGGGATGCATGTATACATGAGATAAATCAAAATAATCAACACCCTTACCACAAGTTTTCCTCATGTAATGGGAGCAGCTCATAGATGAGCCTGCTTCCATTCTCAAAGAGAAGAGAGAAGACTGTAATAACTCTTCCCAAGAGTCATGTGCATGCATAGCTCCCATGCCAAATGTAGATGTGGGAAGGATACTATCCTTCCCCTGCTTTTCCCGCCACAACACAGAAACTGAAATGAGAGTGGGTGTGGATGATGTTGAGAGACTGCTTCTCTCCTCCTTGAGCCTACCCAAGACTCTCAGCGCTACATCAAGACCTCCCAAGGTCTCCACTTCTCTGAAATCAATGGGAAATGCCTCACCATGTGAAGCATTCGCCTCTTCTTGCTGATCAAGTGGCCTTCTTGGTGTAATGTCTCCAGTAAATGAGACATCATATAGTGGTGACTGAATACATGAATGGAGAAAACCATCCATGCTTCCACTACGCAATCCAGTCACCTCTTTAGGTGCATCAACCTTCTGCAATAGATAGGAATTAGATTGGCCCTCTTCCCCATCTTCTCCCGATATCCTCATGCTTTTGCACCATCTCCATCTCAAGGGCTTGTGAAATGCAGCCCCTTTGATATCTCCAAGGGAAGATATTACTCCTCCCTTATTGCTCTTGCAGAGCGCAGTGCAACTCTGTTGTTCTAGATCAACAGCACATAGAAATGTAGATCTCTCCATGCAATGGGCTGAAATGAAAACATATGAATTATTGACCATACCTTGGTGAAAGGTAGAAGCAAGAACTTATTTTTCAACTATGTAGTCCTTCTCCATTGAAAATGAAGGCTACTCCTCCAAGGTTATGCCAGCGTTGGTACAAGTGTCTACCCCCTCAACCTCCTTGATATTTTCTTGAATATCCTTCAAGGTCTGGAAAAAGAGTGGGGCAATCTCTTTTTATGTCATTCCTTCTTCTTATCCTCTTTCTCTCAGCAAGAAAGTGGGGATGTGACAAAATTGTAAAATAGATTGTGTGGCTGAATGCTCACACACTTCATAAGAAGTACTGGGGACTTCTTCATCTTCTTGAAATTATCTAAAAATTTCATTGTAGCTTCTTCCGCTTTGAAACCCTCTTGGAGTTTCACTGCACCCTTCTTCTTCCATTGGTTGAAACTCCTTGTAGAGGCCCTTATCTAATCTAAAAACTGATGAGATTAATCTCATCCTCTCCATAAATCTCATCTCTTCTTCTACTCTTAGTTCACTGATAGCTTGATCTCACAGGCTGTGCCAGAGATCATGCTCTGATACCACTATAATGTTCCTTTTTCAGGAATATTTCCAAGCCGCTCAATATGGACGCTGTATAAGGAAAAATGGACAAATAAAATGCAGAAAAAAGTTGGGTTCCTGTTCCATATGATTTGTGGGACTTAAATATGGATTTTCATCATAAACAAATCAACTTAGATATGCTAAACATATCTCCCACAAACTGGTATTAATGAGATATTTCCTCTTAAGACATTAACCATCAAAAATATGATCTAAACCAGAGATTGACTGAAGGGAAATTTACTGGATATGTCACCTCTAAAGAGAGGGTGAGATCCAGAAGCTATCTGGCCCTTTTCACACTCTATCTATAGACTCTTATTGAGAGGTAATATCCAAAATGGGTTTACTCAGAAAATCATCCCTGCAAAATGCATTCTTCAGGTATGATGGCTTTAGATACCATATAATATGTTTGAGAACACTCAGAAACCAATATAAATAGCAGAAACACTCTTTACTCATCTTTTAACATCAGAAACGTGGGGAAAAGCATCATTTTATGCACTAAAATAGGTGTATAATAAAATATGCATAAAATGAAGGGTCAAGGTTCTGGAATATGTTATATTATGTCAAGAGGGATTCACATGCTAAATTTCAGAAGAAAAAAAATGCGTTTTGCTAAGTTAAACAGTTCCTCCTTCCTGATTAGTCAAGAAAAACCCTGATTTCCCATGACCTAAATTATGTAGAAAAGTGTTGAAGCATGGATAGCGTACTTTCTGAGGGGCTTGGATAAGTTTTTGCAGAAATTTCAACATGAAAACTAAGAATGAGACTCATGTGGTTCATGCAAAGAAAAAAAGACATTTTCATGAAGAAAAACCCTACAATGAGTTGCTGCAACACATAGGAAAAGACTGCAGACTATTCTAGCATTATTTTCCTGAATATTCAGCTGTTGTAAGTTAGAACTCAGATCTATGATAGATCTATGGCTGAAACATCAGATCCATACCAGATATGGAAACTACTCAGCCTTCTCCTCAAGATCCCCTTGGGGCTTCATCAAAATAATACATGTACAAGTGTAGATATGACTTTGAAAGCTACAGGACTGCAGAATAATTAGAATTTCTGAAGATGAATTTTATTAGAACATGAATCAGATCTAAAATAGCATAAAATAGTAGCTACTTTATAGATTTACAAAGTGAGAGGCAAGCCTCAATCACTAGATAGAATATTTGCTCAGAAACTGAATTTACATTAAACCCCAATGCAGAAAACGTAGTTCTTGAGAGGGACTACACAGTAGCTCAATAAAAATGAAGCAAATGCTATACAATATATATTTGAATACAAAATAAGAGAGAGATTCTCTTCAGGGTGGTCACAAGACACCCTCCTTGAGAGAGAACTCTTCCATAACACTAAATCTCTGTAGATCTAGGATACCACTTGTTGCAACTCAAGCCACTGCAAAACCCTCAACAGGATCAGCGCTGCTAATGGAGATGGAGCTTGGTATTCAACCTGATAGTGGTTCATTTCAGTACATTATCCTCCAAGAGCTACTCAAGGAAGGAGGGAGGATTCCTAAACAGGAAATCCTCTTCCCTTAGGCTAAATAGCCAAGAGAGATAGAGTTGCTCAAGCAACATATATTTCAAAAATACTTCAACAACCTTTACATGAGCCCTCTCCTCCTTTTTATAACTTGAAGGTGTACACAAACCCTAAACCACCTCAAATGAATTTCCCCTTTTCACACTGATGTCCTCCTACTAGAACTGCGTAGTTTGTCTAGGAGGTTCAATGAATCTAGAAAGAACTGAGATTTGGTCCTGTTGACCCAATCAAATGTCTCAATCTTGTTTCACAGACAAGTGTATTTTATTACAAAGGCCCAAATTTATCCCTTTTCACATTGGGCATGTATTTATTCGTTGATTTAAGGAGTTTTTCATGTCCTCCTTTACATTTTATTCCTCACTCATGAAATGCAAAAATAAACAAGGCAAAATTAATGTTCCAATTAGTTGAAGCTAATTTAGAAACATTACATCCTAGGGGAGTATGTGAGAACTAGTGGGGTCAACAGGGCTACTGAAGACTAGTGGAGTCACCAAGTGAATGATTTTTACTATTTAAGGATGTACGTGTTGTCCACCACTAACAACTGAATACCAATATAAGGATGTTTTTTTGTTTTATGAGTTCTTTATGTAACACTAAGCTTTTCAATGAGTTTTGTCTAGTCTAGTCAGCATGGTGCTAGTAAGATGATTCAACCAGATATAAATCTTGGCTAACACTTGATTTGTCTAATTTTGATAGGGGATTTGTGAGTTCTTATTCTTAAGGAATTTCTAAGCTTATTACTTACTCATATCCCTAGTATGACCACCATTAGTTAGGTGGCGATTCAGAGGATACTATTGATAGGGGTTGTCTGAGGTTTTAAGGAATTCTTATGATGTTATTGACTCAGAGTCCCCAGTGGAGTCGCCATTATGTTAGGTCGACATAATTTTTCATATTGGCAAGACCAAATGTACAGGGGTAACATCAAACCAGTATTTGGAGTCCTAGGACCTAGCCTTCCTAGAATTAGAGAGGGCTCTCTCTATATTTGTGTAAAACTATGTAACTTGATTTATTTTAGGGTTTTGATTTTAGGCTAGTTATAGTGATTAGGGTTTGCTTCTTTGTTTTTTTTTTTTTGTTGGGTAGGTTTTCAAGCATAATAGATAGAGTGAGAGAGGTTTAAATCATTGGGATATGAAGTCTTCAAAAGGTATCGAGAAGTATAACAATAGGTCAAGGGTATATCATAGGGCAAGTCTAACAAATCCAAATGGATATAAAGCTTATGTGAGTGAAGTGAACATTAACTTGTGAACATAGTAGGTGAAAAGGGAAGTTAAGAACCCTTTAACAAATACTTTAACAAGAATGGCCTTTAAGATCACTATGCATAAAGAAATAACAAAAGATAGGGAATACTAATAACTTCTTTGACCAAACCCTAGCAAGTAAACATTAAGACAACAATCCAGTGAACCATAGAAGGCAAGAAACTTGTAATTCTTCTAGTGATTTCACCTTAAGGCAAAGAAAACATCTAAGACAACATATAGTAATAATCAAAGTGTAGGGAACTCATAATTTCTTTAATAAAACTACAAAGACCTTCAAAGAAACCATTTAAGATGAACAAAAGCGCAAGGCAAACCATAAACCTCTTTAGCTAAACTATAATTCACAATAATTCAAAGCAAATATCTCAAAAAGAATGTTTAAGTTACATCAAATACAGGGCTAACCATAATTTTTTTTGACATGGGCTCCATTGAATCATTCTTGAGATAAAAAAGCTGAGTGGGATTAGAGAGAAACTAAGAATTCTCTAAACTGACCTAGCAGAGGAAAAACATATGGGCAATAGAAAGCAGACAGAGCTAAGGTGCCTCTAAACAACATTTCTTAACCTAAAATTTATGTTCTACTACATGATAAATATGAAAAAAATGATAACATAAGAAAAAAAGAAATAATTTATAAATACGTCACCATTATCCATGCTCATGAATCCTGCAAGTGTGCTTGGCTCCATTTTCATCCAAATCAAAGCATTCATAACACTCCAAAGCCAATTTCTCCTCAACTCCAAGTCTATAGATTAAGTATAGCAATCAACCAACATCTACAATGAGGCCTCAATGTAGTATTTAACTAAAAAAGGAGGACCAAAACCCTAACTAGGGTTTTAGAAACCATTAATTACTCATAAATATCATTTTTCTCCTATGAGATCATGCAAGGCCCAAGGCACAAATATCCTAATTTATTAAATGAAAAAATAACTCCTCAACCAACTTTGGCAAAAAACAGACTTTGAGGATCCTCAATAACTTCCAAAATATCTCCAAGCGTGTTTTTTTGACTTTTCTGCAAGGGAGTAGCATTGGGCTTCAAGGGCACAACGTGAGGCCAAGGGCGCAGCGCCAGCATTGGGAAAATTTTTCTGTTTTGTAACCAAGATTTGGAGGCCTTCCAGGTGTCCAAATGAGATCCATGTTGATATGTGATGAAATCATAATGTCTTTCAAGTAAACAAATATGCAAATAAAATCTCAAAATGCATGGGTTTCGAACCAAATAGTGACCATTAAGTTGAAGAACAACAAGCTGTGAATCTAGATTCACAAGCAATATGCGTATGCTAAGGTTAACTGCCTCGGTTAATAGTTCCAAAACATAACTATATTCAACAACATTTTTTGTAGTTGGTCCTAGATAAATACCTTGTAGGTTAATCAACTCACCAACAGGATCATAAATTACCCAGGCTGCCGAAGACAAGTTCTTGATACTGTGGGAAGCACCATCCGCGAAACCGACATAAGGGGAAATATAAATCTGCATAACAAACAAGACCCAATAAGCAGAAAAATATTTCAAAGCACATCAAATCAAATCATGCATAAAAATGAAAAAATCACCTATGTACGCATATCATGCATGAATGACTCAAGCATAATAATTTTAAAGGTACAACCCATTTCTAGGCTATGCTAAGGGATAACCTTCATAATCAATAAGCTCATAAGCCCCATTCTATAACACACGTTTGACAATGTAGGGCCCATGCCACATGGGTTGGAATTCACCTGCCCTCATCTTGTCATGAGCTTTGTCGTACAGGAGAACGAGGTTGCCTTCAATAAAAGAATGAGGGGAAATTGTTTGGTCAAAATGAGCTTTGACTCGCTTCTTTCGTGCTTCGATGACCAAGGTAGCTAAGCGATGAGTTTCATCCAATATATCTAAATAGAGGACACACTCTTCCTCAGGTGAAGTATTAGGCAGTAATTCCACAGCTAGTTTGAGTGAAGGAATTTCACATTCAATCAGAAGAGTGGCTTCAAGACCGTATACCAACTGAAACTGGGTGAATCCAGTTGCACTTTTAATTGACGTTCGGTAAGCCCATAGAGCTGAAAACAACATGAGATGCAAATTTGATTTATGGATCCCAACTTTTCGTTGAATCATTGTAACAAGGACTTTATTTATGGCTTCAACTTGGCCATTAGCTTGAGGGTAATAAGGCATTGAGTTGTCGTGAGGCAGACCCAACTTAGACGTCAACTCCGCCATCATATAGTCTTGAAAATGAGAACCATGATTGGTAAAAATGGCTTGAGGGAAACCAAACCAAGTAATAACATGACTGAATATGAATTGTGCTACTTTCTTACCGTCCGCAGCTAGTGTAGGCATTACCTCAGCCCATTTTTTAAAATAATCAACGGTGACGATAATATAGGCATGCCCCCTGGCCGAATGAGGGTTACACATCATAAAATTGATGCCCCATTTGGAAAAACGACCAGCGATAATGACAAGGTGTAAAGGAACAGTTGGCGCACACATCTTGCGTTGATATATCTAGCATGCATGACATTTGCATACTGCGACAATGTAATCTTTAAAAATGGATGGCCAGAAATAGCCAGCACGAAGGATCTTTTGTGCAGTGGCATAACCAGACATATGACCACCACAGGCGCCACTGTGGTATTCATTCAAAACTTTCTCAACTTCCTCGAGGGTTAGACATCTGCGGAGTAAAAAATTGACTCCAACACGATAGAGGGTATCTCCGATAATACGATAAGGTTACGACTAATGCCGAATGCGATGTCGGGCATCTTTCGTCAACTCGGACCTAAAAATAGAAGTTTGGAGATACAAGATGATATAACTGTACCATGGATCAAGGGTGCTAATCAAGAAAATACTTTCATCTAGAATATGATCCTCGAAATAAGGAGCAGAGTCGACGGGGGAGAAAACGCTGGATGACCTAGACCACAGCCAGCGCTAACTTCTCAACATGTGCATAACGTGTTTCAGGGTTGAGAAGGTTCCGAGACAAGTAGTAAACGACATGCTCATTACCGTCAACATCATCTTGAACCAAAACCATGGCAATTGTACTGAAGGTGGTAGCTAGATAGAGGGTGAAATCACGATGGTAATTTGGAGGACATAATAGAGGAGAGTTGACAAGAAATGCCTTAAGTGTATCAAAATATTGTTGAGCAATCTCATCCCAACAGAAAGGGATGTCCTACTTTAAAAGTCGTGTGAACCCTTTGGCTACTTTGGCACAGTTTGGCATAAAAAGACGTAAGAAATTGGCTTTCCCTTGGAGACTCTAGAGCTGGTGTAATGAGGATGGAGAGGGGAGATTAAAAGTAGCCTAAACCTTAAGAGATCTAGAAAAATTCCATCTTTCGATACGATAAACCCTAAAATTCTACTGGAATCGACGCAGAAGATGCATTTAAGTGGATTGAGCCGAATTTTGTAGCGTCTACAACGAAGAAATATCTGGCGGAGATGGTCTGGGTGGTATTTTCGTGTAGCTGAATGAGCTGGAAGGTCATCCAGGTATGGTTGAAAAATATGACGAATATCGTGAAAGGCATAAGAAATCGTGCGCTAGAACATAGCCCCAGCGTTCTTCAAGCCGAAAGGGAGTTTCTTATACGCGAACGTTCCCCAAGGATAGATAAAAGTGGTCTTGTGTTGATCAGATGGAAGAATATTGATTTGATTATAGCCAGAAAATCCGTCCATAAGGGAAAAAATCTCACTCCCCACACAATCGTCAATGATCTGATCGATGGAAGGGTTGGGATAGTTATCCTTAGGACAGGCCCGATTAATATAACGATAATTAACATGGACATGAATTTCTCCCTACTTCTTATCCACAGGAACAATGTTAGAAACCAACTCTGTTAGAGGAATCAGATAAATGAAATCCACTTTGAGAAGTTTTTCAACTTCAGATTTTATGGCGACGGCTTTCTGAGGATGCACTGGCGAACAGGCTTCACACCTGTGTAGGTGGGAATCTCGTGCACCACAATATTGGGATCAATTCTAGGCATCTCTTCGTAAGACCAGGCGAGCCAGGCGAAAACATCATGAAATTCACGAAAGAGGATAGTATACACTTGGACTTCATCAAAAGATCAAGTGACTCCCACATGGATGTTCTCGACAATTCTTGGTTTCAATGTTGACAGGCATCATTTGAGTAATGTTACCCAAGTTACCTTCGGCGAAGACTTCATGAGTCAAGATAGGCAGTTGAAGTGGTGGAGAAGGAACTTGAGACGCAAAATGCTCAAGACAGTTAGAAATTGCCTCGAGGCCGGGCATAAATGAGGAATGATGATTCCCATCACTCCATAATAGATCTTCGAGAGACATGGTTTCCATTATAGCCTCATCAGATGGAAAAACTTCTGTCAAAGGATCAGGCGAATCCACATCTCCCAGCCAGGGGGATTGAGAATAAACATCGAGAGACATGCTCAAAGGAGCACCTTCAAAAGGGGGAGAATCAGATGCAGCTGTAAGCTCACAATAATTGATTTAAATCGGACTAAGCGGCATTGAATCCCCAAATGAATCAACCTGTTCAGGTAAAGGGACGATCCATGGATCATCCGACTGAGAGATCATATTGACTTGAATGGTATTTTTTGGCGAAAGGGGAAAGATACCCATGAGGGTGAGATCTTTGAAAAGACCTAGACCTACACTGTCAGGGGGAGAAGGAATCTGATCCACGTATGGCACGTTGTTCTCAGAAGATGAGGTAAAGAACGACAACAGATCGACAGTAATGATTTTTCCCTCGTGTGGAAATTTTAAAAGACGAAAGAGGGTGGATGGAATGCACAATATAGCGTGAGTCCAACTGCGACCGAGTAGAAGATTGTAATTGATTTTAGAGTCAACGACTTCTACTTCAACATTGACCATCTTTCCTTGCAACGTGATCGACAAGCTAGCGAGAACACCCAAGGGTTTCGATTCCCTTCCATCAAATGCCTCTAGGGCATTGGGTGATGAAGTCAGGGCTGGAGATCCAATAGCCTTCCAGCAAGTAGATGACATGACACAGGTAGATGCACCTTCGTCCACAATAGCATTATGGATGTTGAGACTATTAATGCTGACTTGTATGACAAGCACAATCTGGGGTGGAAGTCGGGGGATGAAATTCTCTAAGTCGAAAGAGAGAAGGCTAGAATCAACATGATCAATCCCACTGATCGTAGATAATAATGATTTCTGTTGAGATGGACAACTCTAAATCACTTCTAACGTGGACATCGTGGATGGCGCATGTGCTAAATCCTCAACAACACTGTAATGCTGAGTAGCACAGGCGTTAGGATTATAAGAATATTTATAGAGAACATCTTTAGAAGGTGGCCGTACAATGGGTTTAGCACTGGGCCTTTCAATCTATAGAGGACCAGAGGCAGGTGGGAGAGGAGGACCATCTACGATCTCATTCCCGGTTGCCTGGAGTGATCCAGCATAATATTTCGACCGAGTAGAAATGGAAATGGGTGCAGAACCATTCATCATGAATACTTGAGAGCTAAATGGTGCAGATGGCGGAGGTTGCTCAACCATCTGGGTTTTATGACATGGAAAAGGTTCTTTGAGGATAGCCAGAGTTCCCTTAGTGCCTTTGAGTAATTGACTAACTTCGGCTCATCTAGGACAATCTTTAGTGTAGTGCTTCTCATCACAAATCATACAGGGATACTTTCGCTTGCACTGTGAACCATCATCAGCACAAGTTTTAGATGATTTTGGTTTTGGGGCATTGGCTTTGGCCTTGCCTTTGCCCTTCTTTCTCCCCTTAGAAGTATTTTCTGCAGGATTGGCCTGAACGGTGTTGACCTCTGAGGTTTTACCAGAATCTAGGGTAGGCTGAGGAGCATAACCATTGGAAGAATTTGATTTCTGCTTCCCAGCATTGGAATATTTACGTGAATTTTGAGACATGGAACCAATAACGTCATCGAATGATGGATTAGCTGGAACTTTAGAAGTTCCAGGTCGTGGAGCATCATTCAATATGTCATACAAGATGCCCAATTTAGAGTACACTAAATCAAGGTACTAGGCACGAGCAATGGCATTTTCCTCGGTTACGCATGCCCCCAAGGCAATGTCTTTCCCAATCTGATTAAAAAAAGAGGTAGTGAACCAATGAGTAAGAAGCTGATCAGGAATTTCGAACTTGATCAGGCGACGACAACGTCTCAATTCATGAATGTGGTCCGAGATATGGGTAGCTTGGTCCTGTTTCAAGGATGTTAGGAGATGCATCCCAACTTCATAACGAACAGGAAACTGGAAATGAGTAAGGAATTCCATAGCGAGAGTGTTGAAATATTGAAAGATACCGCGAGGCAGTTCGATATACCACTTAGCAACAACCCCAGTGAGAGTCCGCTGGAAAATACGGAGTCGAGAAAATTCATCCACTCAAGAATTTGAAGAACACCATAAATGTTATGTCATGACGTGTGCTTGGGGGTCTTCTCCAGATTTTCCCTCAAAATTGGGACAATCACTAGGAACCTTAGTTGGAAATGGAGGCCAATATGGATTATGAAGGATGGGATCATTTGTCAATTTGGACACATTCGGTAATTCCAATGTGGTGAGAAATGGTAATTGAGGGTTGAAAGGCATATCAGGTCCTTGATAAGGATTCGTACCCATATTCCATCCTGGTTGAGTGTAACTCTGCCCCCATTGGTTCTGTCCCAAAGGATTCAGACCATAAGGGGTATAAGCCAGATAATTTAGCTGATATTATGGCTGAGGACTAGGATACAGAGGTTGAAGACCAAGATACTGATTCTGAGTATACGAGGGTCCCGATTGAGCAGCATAAGGATTTTGCTGCGGAATATAATTATGTCCATGTGGTTGAGGGAAATAAGAAAGACCTCGAGGTGCATTATATAGTGGTCAATATTGACCTTGAGGGTAATAACCGCCTTGGGGTCGAACGGGCTGCTAATAAGTAGGGCCATGCTGAGCTGGATAAATCGGGTGCAGAGGTTGACATGACTGCAACATAGATTAGAGTGGTGGCTAAGTAGGGTGAACTGTCTGTGAATGTTGTCTCGGCTGAGAAAGTTGACCTGATTGATGAGGGCCACCAGGTTGTCCCTACGGAGCAGGTTGGCTTGATGGCTGCGGTGGGCCAAGTTCTACCTGATAACCAGGTTGACCTAGAGCAGGACCATAAGATGGTCATGGCTATGAAACATTTGGATAAATTGGAAGATATGGCTATTGTGGTTGCACAAAAGGTTGATATGGATGGATTTTCCCCCTAGGACCATAAGAAGGTCTAGTTTTATATACCGGTTTCTCAACAGGTCCTTGAGGTTGCCTCGATTGGATCACAGGCTGAGCTTGTAAAGGTTTACCTTAAGGATTGTAAGGTTGCCCTTGTGGGCCGTAAAATAATCCCTGCTGGACTGAAGGTTGTCCCTATAAGGGTTGCCCCTGTGGATCATACGCATACACTTGCTCCACCGAAGGTTGTCCCTAGAAGGGTTGTCCTTGTGGGTCATAGGCATACCCTTGTTGAACCGAAGGTTTTTCCTGAAAGGGTTTTCCTTGTTGATTAGAAGGTTGCACAGGCAAGGTAGGTATAAAACTGGAAAGGAACTGATAAGCCTCAGGAGAAGGAAAATAGATAGGGTTACCATGCTCATCATATTGAAATGGAAGTGAATAAATCGGGGTACCAACTGCATCATAATGAGAAAAATAAGGATGATTAGGATCCTGAGGGGACTGATAAGTCTGGGAGCTCTGCTGCTGAACAGCCAGCCGATACTCCTCGAAACAAAGGCCGTCAGGGATTTCCATGGCAATCGAAGTCTCTACCGCAGGTGGAACTCCTGATGACTGAGCGGTGAAAACCAGTGATTATGCAGCCACGCAAACAGTAGGCCTAGTTGGGACAGATGTAAAAAAAGGTGTCTAGGAGATAGGTGTCGTCGGAGACATCCCTAATGATGGAAGAACTGGCCCCCTCGACGTAGTTGATGCTGCCATGGAGGAAATACCATCTATAATCTGACCCAAAGACCTATATCCGACTGGAAGTGACATCAACGGTGAAGATTGAATAGGCTCTTTATGGATGTCTTCCGAAAATAGTTGGTATTCTTCATCAGATACAGGAATACCCTCACTGCTAATAGGACCAGACAAGTCCATGTATAAATCCACCGTCAGATCTTGTAAAAGACTACGGGGGCTAGGAGGTATGATAGAAGCCAAAAATGGTGATCTGGATGTAATAGGGGGAAGTATTCCCCGACCCCAAAACCAAACCAAGCATTTGAAAGAGGCCAATTGAACTCAACCAGTTCTCCAAAGGGTTACTCTAAAGGGATGATAGGTTGTTGAAGCTCGGCAGACCTAGAGGTTTGTGAATTTTCAGATGAATCGTTTGAGAAAGGAATACTAGTAGATGAAACCGATGATTCCGCCACTGTGACTGTAGCACAGCAGAAAAGGGAAAAAGATCGAAAAAGAAGACTCTTGGATCAAAACCAAGACAAACAAAAAGAGGCCAAGTAATCAAACTTTATTGGGCGTGTAATCGTAGGTAGTTTATTTTACCACATTGAAACCAAAAAATTGTTGTTTCATGTTTTAAGAGTCAAGAAACAGTCAAATATGACTCTAGTCTCTTTTAGCTTTAATCGAGCGCGAAAGGACAAGTGCTCGATGATATTTTCAAATTTATGGAGTCAGTAAAGATCGAAAATGACTGCTCAGGTAGTCTAGGTAAAAGGGTGTACCAGGTTTCCGTGAACTACCATATACACTTTGGTGATCAAAATGAAAGAATAATTAAACAAGGACTTGATGTATGTGCAAGTAGTCTCCCCAAATGTTGTGTTCGGTGTATCACGGTTACAAGGCGGCAGACTCGGCTTCCTACGGATAAAATGATTGCAACCTATAGGGGTCTCCCTTTATATACTTGATGGTACGGGGAGTGCAAGTCCGTACTAGTGCTGTCTTAAGCCAAATGGTGAGCGACAATTGCTACTTTTAAAGACGTCAAAACACGTCTCTAACTTAGTCCACTAAATGTTTCGTTAGGTTTCAATGTTGCCTTAGGTTAATTGAGTAAATTTTAAGTTGATCTTGTATTTACGTTTCAATTCCAAGGTCCTACCAAATGTTGGATCTCACGAATCCCTAAATGCAATCTACATGCCAAAAAATACCATTTCGTTTGATGAAAAGCTATCTACGAGAAAGTTATGAGTTTTCAAGCAGTAGCAACTAATGAGAACACACAGAAGCATCCACTACAGTATCTGATGCTAGCTAATGAGAATGAGAAATATTTCCTAGAATGCCCAATGCTAGATATGTGAAAGAATTTCAATTTCACAATGCAAACAAGAATGCAAGAACAAATATTTTTTGTTTTTGTTTTTCAATGTCATAGAGTGAACAGTGCACTAAATGGCATGAAAAACAAACTAACACACTAGTTCGAGGAAGTTAATGTGAGAGTTGTAGTGAAACAATTTCAATAAACCCAAAAGAAAACAAAACAAAACCCAAACCAATGTTGCAATATCTCAAATCGAATAAATATTTCAAAATAGACCCATACAAGATGTGTAATCTATGCTTGGAGTGACAAGAAGAAAAATTGAATGAAAGAGACAAGACTCATTCCACCAAATACAATCACTCAAACGGATCAAGGGAGCTGAATGCAATCAAGAAAGGAATGAAGTTGATCATGAAACAAAAGACCCAAACCCCTACAGGAGGCTCAGCATACCAAAGTACTTAAAAACCCTAAGGCTATGATGCTGATAGGAAACAGACACACAACTGAAGGAAGGAGGCTGTTCACAATCACAAACAATCCCAAGGCACTCAAAACATGTCAACAAATAACCTAGAAGCACAAGCACTGACCCAAATCTTGAAAAATAGCAAACCCTGAAACCAACAGGTGTCAACGCGCCTGTTTGGCTGTAATCAGTGCCAAACAGGGGATGGCACGAGTGTTGAACTAGCAACAAGCACCAGTGGGCGTGACTGTCTGACCAAAAAACACACCAATCCAGTTAACCCTGGTAAAAGAAAAATTTGGAAAGACAAAGGTTAGATCTGATCCTCTAGGGCTTAACAGGGGTCTTAGACTTAGAAAAAATAATCAGAAGAGGCAAGCTAAGCAAGCAAATACCAAGAAGAAGACCTAATGGATGAAAGAAAAACTTGCATTGGTCCCCAGTGGCGTCGCCAAATTTTTGGCGAGGTAAATCCCCTCTGTGGACAGAGGTGATCCCACTAGCCCTAGAGTGGGTCTAGCCGCAAACGAGACAAGCTATAATATTGATTCCTAGTTAATGAATGGACGAAGATTCGATATATGACTTACTAGAGGTCCTACACTGTTGTTGTGATCAGAAAGAGTGGCTTACTCTCCCTCCTGGTTTGACAGATCACGGTCTTCTCACTTTCACGCTTGGATACCTGCACACACACAAGAAACAATGATGATATACACCATACTAATTCACATTCGTAACTATCATTCAGTCAAAGAAGACTAAACCAATTGTATCAGATAATCAACATAACACAGTTATGAAACCAACGCCATAGTCGAGCATATTAATAAAATAAAGGAAGAGTACAACCAAGCTTCAACGTTGCGGTCTCCTCCAACAGGGTTCCAACAGAGTGTGTCTCACAAAGGCTCATCAGGAATTCGAATGGGGCTCTCTCTATGGACTTCTCCTTGATTCTACCTTCTCAATAGCAATTACTCATCTATAGTATCTCTTTTCCATGTTCAGCTTATTAGCTATATGTTCATCTAGCTTTTATAAAGGGAGAAGGCCTGTTTATATAGAGGGAGAGGGAGAGGCTAGGATCCCTATAATTATAGAAGGGAGACCTATCTTCAAGGAGTGTTCCATGGGAGGTAGAAACCACTACCTAAAGAGGGAGATCTGTGGCTTATCAACTTAACCACTTCCTGTGACTCATCTCTAAGGTGGTTATAAGGAAACTTCTGCCCCTATTTTTTAAAAAACATTCCTAAAACAGCTGGCGTGGGCACTACTCAGAGATAGCACCAGGTGGCATGGGCTCTAGTGTAAATTTACCACATTGGCGTGAGGGGTGAACTGGTTACCCACGCCAAGGCCAAAACATAGGTTTTTGTGTGCTTTTTGAGGAAATGTACAACAGGAGAAATGATGTCCCTATGTAGAAGGATGCAAAGAAGGTGTTTGTAGAGTATTACACTGCTCACAGGTCATGGGAAAGACCCTCCAATATGTGAGCCGAGGGATTGAAGGGACAATGAAAAAATGTTGTGTAACAATCTTCTTTTGGAGGTCAAGGTACCTCTTTGTCTTCTCCAATAGACCCTCTAAGTGTATATTTTCCCTCTCAATCCAAGGTTCCCAATCATAGTCAATCTCCATGGCAAGCAGCTCACTTGGAGTGAGCTTCTCTGCCAAGGCTACCTCCTGTTCTCTCTCCTTGTCTAAGGCCTTATTTAAGCCAATTTTCCTTGGCCTCGCCCTAGGAAGTTGTTCTTCTTCATCATCAGTGTTCCCATATCTATCAAAGGCATCATCTAGATTATCCTTGGCTTTTTAAGCCTCTTTCCGACCTCTAATAGCTCTGATCTCAAAGATTGCCTTTTGTGCCTCCAGCTGCTTGTTTTCAAACTCAAAATAATGGATTAAATACTTAGCCCTACCTAGATTTCTTGCAAATCCCTAGTCTAATCATCCTTTCTTTGGAGTAGCATGTTTGAGATCCTTGCCTCATTTTCATCATCACTGTCAACATGAATGAGTTGAAATGTTTGTTCAGCCTCTTGTTTGTCTTCTTCTTTTTCATCAATGACCTTTTCCTTACCTTTGTCAAGCTGCTTGGTTGATGTAGAAGGCATGGTCCCTTGCCTCTTAAGGGGAGAAAACACATGCCTATTTCCCCTTTGGTAGGTTAAAGGAAGAGGTTCAATGTTACTTATCTCAATGCCATATGTCTTATTTCCATCATTGTTTTCATCTTCACTTTCATCATGGCTCTTATCATCACTGCTCTCATGGCTACCATCATCATTGTTGCTTTCTTCCTCATCACTATTTTCTTCACTACCCTCACTGCTCTTTGTTTCAATGCTCTCTGCCTCACTGACATCATCCTCACTGATATGATTGCCCTTTTACTTGCTTCCTTCTTCTTCATTGAAATCTTCCTCACTGACATTTGCCTCCTCATTTCCTTCTTCTTCATTGCTTGATTCATCATTTCTTGATTTCTCATTGCCCTATCCCTCATTGTTTGATGCACTAGTACCATGAGATGATGGTGAGGGATGGTGAATAGGTGATGAAGGAGGAGGATCATCATGATGTGAAGAAATATGAGTGGATGGTGAGGTGGGAGAATCATCACGAGGTGAGGGAATGTGAGTAGATCGAGGAATGGGAGGATGAGAAGAAAAAGGGACATCTTGCTGCTGTTGGACTTGTGGATTGGTGAAAAACTCATGAGCAATTAAAACCTCCCATGGAATACCCTTCTGCTACAATTGATGCATCACAACCATTTTAATAATTGAGTGGTGAAAGAGGCTTTACATCTGCTAAGGATAGTCTCTCTTTTGTACAATATAAGAAATTTTCTCAATGCTTCTGTAGAGGTAATAAGGTAGGTGCAGCATCCTCACCCTAGTAAAGTGAATGAGAAACCTAATGTGATAGGATTAAAGCTAGGAGAACCTTCCCTCACATGTAAAATACTTCATAATTATCCTCATCATAGATGCATATCTATCAAGAAAGTGAGAGAAAGGAAAGATGGATTTGTGGTCTTCATACCTAGGTTTTAAATATGGCTCATAGTAGCTCATGTCAAGATTGGCCTGCTTGAACCATTTCTCCCCTACACTAGGTATTCCTGTGGAATTGGAAATAGCATCTGTATATAGCTCAAAATTGACCCCTAAAAGGTTAACTTGTTTCTCATGCAAGTTAAATATAAAGAGCCTAGTTAGCTCAGGGTGGTTTTGCACCTGCTGTACCTTCTAACAAAAATCAAAGCATCCTACATGCTTGAAACATTGAAAAATAAGGGGAGATGCAATTAGCTCTATTGTGTTGATTGGTTCAAACCTGTTGATATTTCCACCTTTTTGTTCATGCCTCGGCATTTGGCCTTCTCCTTCACTACCACTGCCCTCTGTTTCTGACATTTTGACCACTTCTTCCATTGAAAGCATAACACTTGATGTGAAACTGATATGAAGGAGGGTAATGGAATGGTAGTCTTGTTGTGAATGAGATGAATGAGTGAGCGTGTAATTATGTGATAATGACAGATAATATGACCACTTAATGATAACCCTCTGTTGATATGTCAAAATATGTTTTGAAATACTAGAGCTTGATGTGTAATTTAGGTGAATGAGGGTAATGGAATGTCGACTTTTCTTTCAAGTGAGGGGGTGAATGAATGAGTGTTATGACAAACCTAGATGAATGAAAACCTTCACAACACCATATTAAACCTTTGTCTTAACTGATACTCTTTATGGGTAGATGAAGAAATGACAAACAATGATTTGCAAGCTTAGGTCTTAGGGTTGCCTCTTAGGGTTTGATTTCATTCATTTAAACCATAAAAAATTCTTGGAGATGAAGTTAGGGCATCCAATTATCTCTTTATGTGCTTAGAAGACCTTGGATGAGACTTGAATAGGGATTTGAGGTGGTCTGAGTGTTTGTAGGGTGTAGGAGGCTCTCCTGGCCAAGGGCGCAGTGTCTAAGCTAAGAGCGCATCACTCACTCCAGGCACGCAATGCCTAAGGAAAAAAGTGTTGTGGGTGTTGGTCAAACACGTAGCGCTTTGCTAGGCATGTAGCACCACCTCCTAGGCATGCAAAACCTATGTATTTTACACGGGAGAAAAATGATAAAGGCACAGCGCCCGATTGTAGGCACACAACGCCAAAGAAAATTTTCCAACTTCACTTAGAAAAAACACAAATTTTCTTCTCCAAAGCTCTCTTGGTATTTTTCAAGTGAACAATAATTTTTTTTAAATACAAAAAGACCTTTTATAGGCTTGGGAATTAGATCTAACTTTTCAAACCCACTTTCCTAATGTTTTAAGACTTTTTCACTTTTCAGTAATATTCCTTTATGCTTTTGCTTGTATGTACTGAAATCATGATTTTGACCTTTCTTTTGCTTCTTGAGGCATAATATACTCATTTTCACATCTTTGGAGTTAGATTAGAAATGACGGCACCATCAAAAATTTTTGTGGCTTCCATTAAAATATTTAACTTGTCTTTCTCACCTTGGCTGGTAGTCAAGAAATTTGTGTTCCTTATCGTGAAGATTTGACACATTTATTTGACACATTGGCAGCCTCAAAATATTATTTGGATTTCACCTTGGAGTTAAACATCATGTTTTTCTTATTTAGGGATGACAAACTCATTAAACGTCTTTGGGAGGATTTCTCATAGTAACACCTTCAAAACCCTCTTTTCCCTTAACCATGGAGTTTAGACCATATTATTACCTTCTTTGACACTTTTTATTGCAGGTGACTAAAAACACTGCCCTATCTTTCTCTTACTCCTTGAAACATGATAATTTAACTATTGACAACCTTAGGATGCTTACACAATAGCTGTGTCCCCAAAAAATTCCTTTGTTCCTACCTTGGAGCTCAAATCATCTTTTGTTTGGCAGGTGATTGAAAACCTTGAATTCACCCTTTTTACTGATATTCTCTACACCTTTTCTCTTTGAGGCATGACACATTCACCTTGGAAAAATTTGGGATTATTGAACACAACGACACCTTCATAATCCTTCCTTCGCTGGCACCATGGAGTTGAACATCATCATTTTACCTTTTAGGAAAGATAAACTCATTTTGACAAGTTTGGGATTTGATCACATAATGAAATCTTCATAATCTTTCCTTTGCGTTCACCATGAGGTTCAACATCATCATTTCACCTTTTTTGGTCACCTTTCCAAAACCCTAGGAATATGGAGTGTTTTAAGACAATCATCAGTGTTGTCTTCTAAGTTCTCTATAGCCATTTCAAGTTCATTTATTTCTGTCCAATTCACCTCACCTTTTTCCCTATCTCATCAATAATCTTTGATAGAATTCTCTTCATGTTTGTTTTTTTGGTGTACCTCCTCCATGGTCATTTCTGCATTTGATCATTGTTTTAGCATTCTGCTGGACCATTAAGCTCAAAAAAACCTAATTCTCTTCATGAACAAATGTTTCCTGTCTTCCGTGTTGCAAGATGTCTTCATTTAGGAGCAGACCTCCTACCTCACCAACTTTCTATTGATGGAACCTTCAACACTCCTGTAGAAGTGTCAAAGTTTACATTTACCTCTTGCAGACCTTGAATTTGATAAGGTAGTCTTCTTGGAAACTTTTTTGGATATTTTCTTGAATAACCATGTCTCAAAATTTCAGTACCTCTAAAGAAGATTTCTAACAAAGAAAAACAGTGTCTAAAACATGAATGATGATCTTGGACCATATGAAACCCTAATTGACCTAGTGGGCGGATTCTTTGACCTAGCCTTTGACTAAAAATTGGCTTGGAGTCTTCAAGTGAAAAACATAGTATTTTTCAAAGTGTTGTATTGAATATCTAGAATCTAATGTACTTGATTTATCTAAATAGCCTAAAGAGATAGTTTTGAGACCATCAAAAATTGATGAACTTAGGGAACATGGGAATGAGTTAGGCTATAGGTAACCCTAGATGTAAAGTGGAGTTACAGCCAACGGAAAAATAGAGTAATGAGGTCATAGGTAGGAAAAAGGATGGATATGAGTGGCACAAGCCCGTAAGGAGTTTTTCGGAGTGGGATGGTGACCATGAAATGGCAAGGTTGATAGAATAGTGAAAAAATTCCTATAACGATAATGAAGGGAATGATGTCTCTAAAATTCACAATGTTTAAAGAATGTTGTTTTTTAGAAATATGGAACCAATCTATAGTCATCTATAAATAATGAAAAATACTGATGACTAACATACCCAAAGGTACGTGGAGGCCCAAGTCCATATTAGCGTTGTCTAATGCGAAACTGCACAGTGAAAGCACCCCTTTATACCATTCGTACTATAACATCGCCCGATGTACTCGAAGGTATGTGGATGAGCTATGATATACTTACATACATGGAGTGAGGTATCACAGTCAAAATGTATCGCAAACAATTAACGACAGCTACTATGTTTAACGATGCCAGAACATGTGTCTAGCCTAGACCTTCTAAATGTTATCGTTATGGTTCCAATGCTTTTTTAGGTAAATTGATGTAAATTTTAAGTTGATCTTGTTTATCAATTTTCCTTTCAAGATTCACTATGATGATGTGATGGAAATTCCTAAAATGGAATCTAAAATAATAAGCAAACTTTTCAATTTTAGCTTTTTCAATGAAAATCCTAGCTACTAAAGGGAAAAAGCAATCAATTTTGAGAGAAAACATCAAAGAGCACAATCTAATATGAAACTTTCCTAATTTGTTCCAATGAAAAACACAATTCACTATATGCAAATGCAAGTTTTTCTTTTAAGTTCCCTTAATGTGAATGAAAAGGGGAAACTATATGCATCAAATAAAAAGAAACAAATGTTTTCTTCTTTGAGAAACGATGAATTTAACAACAATTTATCTTTTAGGAAAAACGAAGAGTGGAACTACAATTTTTCCTACGGGAAGCGAATAATTTAACGAAAATTTCCTTTATTAAAAAAAATGGATCTAATGCAGAAATAAAATACTTTGAATTTGATTTGTCAATGATAAAGAAAAACATTTAAAGAGACATTGAACAAACTTACTTTTCAAAGGAGGAAGAATCAGAAAAATTTATTGGTCTCTGAGAGGTATCAGACAATTGAAAAAACACAAGGCTGAGTATGATGGAAATGAAAAATTCAAAGGGAATTTGGCTGGCTAAGGGGAAAAAATAGTCTCTAAGGGGAGACAGTGCATTGCAAAGCACCCCTAAGTGGGAGACAGTGCATTGTAAAGCACCCCTAAGTGGGAGACAGTGCTATGAAAAGCACTATGTCTTGACCAACAATGTGTTGGGTGCAATAGAGGTTCAAAATTCAAGCTACAAAACAAACTTATAATGTAATTATTTGATTCAAAAGTCTAATAAATGATAGTAGATTCTATTGGGTGGATAAGCAGAGAAAAAAACACAAGGAATGATATGGAAACTTCCCCAGTGGAGTCGCTAATTTGTTATGCGGAATTATGAGTTAAAGATAAAACACATTACCTAAATGTGGTGCTATGCATTTAGAACAACATATCAAAGAATTTGCAGGCACTTTCTGTAAGAGTAAATAAACATACAAGAAAGATAAAGGAACTTACTTGTGATCCAAGTGCTTCTTATTCTCCTTCTGTCGCTCTTGTTGTAGCTTCCAATCCAAATTAGATTGCGATACTATTTCCTGAAAGTATAAACACTAAACAAAAAATATATTGCAATATACATATGTATATTTATCTTAATCAGTTAAATCGATTAAACATGAAACATATATATCAGTTAAGAATCCATCATATGAAAAGTAGAAACATAAGCAAATACATATATGGGAAAATGAGAAGCAATCATTATTGATGGATAGAAGGGGGAGGTTACAACCAGCGATCAATTTGATGACACCAAATCTAGCATCATCCCAACCTCATCACAATAAACATCTTACCAGCAACATATCACTCTTATCACACACTCAATTTAGAGTCCAATAACATTTATTTACCAAATTTATTCCTTTCCTAACACTAGGATTTGCTCTCAATTTATAGGCAAACTGATGGCAGTTTCTCAATTAATGACTTTATAATAATAGGAAAGACATGTTCCCAAGCTCATAGGTGTTATATGGACACATGGATTCAAAGTTTGACACATATAGACTCTTCTAGAAGGCACTGACCATGTGGAAATTTTGGAACAATGAGAATTTCACTCCCATTTGACCAACACACTCTTGAATGTCGGGAAGTGATTTTTAGAGCACCCTTGAATGGAGGGAGATTCATATGCAAAGCAGTTAGTCCCTTGAGATGTTGCGTTGGTGAGTTCATAGGTTATATAACATATACTTTAAACCTTGGAAACCTTGCAATGGAAGTCATGGATGATTTTTTCTTGTCTTAGGGCATGTAGCAATTGAAATGATAGGGGATGATAGACCCTATTTCATTGGTCCTGGGGATGATGTCCAGTTTGGCCAAGTCATTGGGAATGATGCCCAAATTGGCCTATAACA
Source organism: Pinus albicaulis (assembly GCA_034641835.2). Taxonomy (NCBI): domain Eukaryota; kingdom Viridiplantae; phylum Streptophyta; class Pinopsida; order Pinales; family Pinaceae; genus Pinus; species Pinus albicaulis. The sequence goes on from MU968359.1 coordinate 35,207,592, forward strand.
CATATTATGTTCTTCTTCTTTATTCTTTGATGATGAAGTACTTTCTTCTCTAGGCTTTAATTTCCTTTGTTCTTTTTCAGCATTTGCCTTCAATTTTCTTGATGATGCTCTTTTTACTTCTACTTCAACTGCATTGGTTTATATATCTACTAAGGTTTCATATTTCCTCTCTCTTAACATTAAAGAAAAATCATCATCAAATGTTTTAGAAAACCTAAATTTAGCTGTAGTTACAGGAGGTTTACAATCTGGTGGCATTTTATTGTATTCCTTATTAAACCTTTTAATAGATTATACCATAGGTTCATCAAAATTCCTCTTCAAATCTTCAAATTATTTTTAATTACCCATTGATTTATGAATATATTTGTTAAATCTGCCCACGCATTTAGAGATTTTTCACATAACTTTTGGAACCAAATTCTGACATTTACCTTTAATGGTCAAACAAAAATTATCATATAGACATCTTCATGTTCTGATTTTATATTATCTACAAAATCAAGAAATCAAAGAAATGATATTAAACTATTGGTAATGCTTCTCCATCAAATCTAGGTAAATGGTTCAAATATCATTTTGAAAATATTGGATTGATGGTGGAAGTACCAATGTTGCATACCGAACTATCATAATATGCCTAAATCCAAGCATCTGATACTATGGTAAAAATGTTTTTTTAAGAGATAAGACTTTGGAAGAAGATGATTGATCTAGAACTGTAGGATTTTTAAGAACTAAGGATGTATGACTAGCTTTTTGACTTTAGGAACTATCTTTTATTTATCTTCAAAATCTAAAGGATTAGTGTAGATCTTAAGTTTCTCATCGGGTTTGAAAAAAGTGTATGGATACATATTTATAACAGAGGAAATAAAATTAGTAGTTTTAATTTAACAAAAATCAAGTTCAAGCTATGCTTCTATATTAGATGCTATTGAGAGGGAGATAAGAAGATCAAAAGATTCAATTTGATGCACTAATAAAGCTTTTTTATCTACTCCTTTAGAAGGAGTTCCATAAATATAGGTGGTAAATCTGATAATTCAAAACGGATTAGCATTTATTGAAAAGGCTCAGGCTAGGACACTACTTCAAGTGGAAGAGGGGAAGAAGTAGAAGTGGAAGATTCTAAACTATTTCTAAGAGATGCACTTTTTGCAAGTCTCTCTGGGTATGATATTGGATGTTGGCAAAAAAGGAGTTTTTTTGGGAAAGACCTAGGTTCAGGGTAGAGGCAAACAAGCTTTCCGTTGTAGTCTAGCATAATGCTGACATTTTCACACTACTCCAAGGAGCAGAGCGTCTCACACGAGGCGTGATGTGACCTTTGTAAGGTTAGGAGACAGATCATGTACTAGACGATTACAACCATGAAGAACAACTAAAGGAACTTGAAACAACAAACAGACCTCACTACTATGTATACGCTATTACTCATCAGGCATGTTCAGGATGCTAAATTAAAATTTAAAATGGGGCATACATTCATAGTAAGAAAATGATTAAAACTCAACTCATAACATTAAGCACAACAATAACCATATTTCATTATCAATATCAAAACAACATACATCCCTCCACAGAGTCTATTACTATATGATTCTGTACAACATAGATCTCACAGAGCTCTCCTATGGCTCTACTCTCTCTCTCGGCCCTCTGTCGTACTGACTAACTAAATCATATACGTTGGTTGATTGCCTATTTGTTCTTCTGCTAACGTGACTGTCAGTCTTTCCTCTTTTCCTGCTCCTCTTCTTGTTGCGTCTTCTTGATTATTAGGAGTTCTACTGATTGTCCTTGTCTCCCATATCTACCATATACACTGTTCTCTACAACTGCCATGCCACCTATCTTCTAGCTATTCACAACCATGACAACTCCCTGTCTACCTTGATTGTGCTCTGCCAGCTATTATCTGCAACTCAAAACTGTTTCTTTTTCAAAACAAAGGCCCCAACAGGCCGTGACCACATGCTATTGACTCGTCCCCAGTAAATATTTTCCTGTTGTTGTGGCTTCCATTGGTCTGTTGGCTTTTGAGGCTGACTTTGTCTTCTCCATTTCTTCGCTCTGTCCAAAAAAAGGCCCCAAGTCTGGAACCTTGCTCAATTCTGAAGACTTGAGTTATGCAAAATCAATGATTTCCTGTTGCCATTCTTTAATTAATTGTTTGGTTTGGGTGGCAACTCTTTCAGCCTCGGTTTCACTTTTCATTGGCAGAAACTTGCTGAATACTTCTTGTATCTTTGGCCCGGCTTCAGCCGGCATATGTTGTATTGCCTCTGCTTTCTTCTTGACTGGTTGCCTTAGATCTCTGAGGACCTGCTTTGTGGCAGCAAAGTCCTCCTCTATCTTCTGTATTTTGGTTTCCAGCACCTCTTCTTGGTTGTACAACTAGGTTATGCCCACTGGATCAGTGGCTTCTTTGATCTCTTGTGAAATTTGCTGAAGCTATGCCGAGATAGGTTAGGCTTTCATGGTTAATGATTTAGAGCATTAATGTAAACTCTTCAGTAGGTTTTAGGCCTATTTGACTATCGTCCCCAGGATTTCCTTCATTCTAGATACCTGATTTTGTTTCTCGGTAACCTTCTCAGCATATATCACGGTGGGGTCTGATAATGTTGGTTTGGAAGCTAGCGTTTGTTTGAGCTCTTGGTTCTCTCTGCTGAGATTTGCACATGTCATTTTCACTTGGATAGACCTTTCAACCATGGAGCGGGCCAATATGTCCTTTGGAATTTTGTTATCTTTGGCAATTACTGTTGGCTAGAGGTCTTTGAAGATATTCGTTACCTTTTCCAACTGCTCATGTAAATTTTCCTTCTCCCCTTTTAGCTGATCACGCCCTTCAGTAAGCGCGATGACCTATTATTGTTGCTGCTTGAACCTCTGATGGAGATCATTGTGTAGCCCTTCTTCTTGCTATGCTGCTTGCTGAATGCAGTTGTATAATTATCCAATCTCCTATTTTTGCATGCTCTCACCACCTGACATGTCTTGTGTTGGTGGTATTTCTCTGAGGGGTTTCCTGCTGTTGATTGATCTCTCTGAGTGCTCATGCGGTGATGCTGGTTGGTTCTGTTGTGGTAGATGAGGTTCAGGGTTATTCATGCTAGTGGTCAATTGAATCTGTTGCAGTATTAGGTTGGCTTATTGAAATGGGTTCAGATATTTTGGCGAGGGCATTATATCTACAGTAAAAGACCCTCCTTCAGCTAATAGCTCTAGGAAAGTTCCTTTCCCCCCTAAAGGTTGGTTAACCTCGGGTACCCTAGCCATACTCGAGTTAACTTCTGCCTCAGTGTCTCCATTTGTCTTGTTTCTTATATTTACTGGGTCTGAGATAGTCACTGAGGTGGATAGAGTTCGGGTGGATTGGTATTTGGAAGTAAATTAAGTATGGGGTGATGAATTATGAGTATGAGGTGAAGAGGTGTGAGTGTGAGGTGGAGATGATGTCTGAATATTAAAAATCGAGAATGGATCAAACAAAGGTAGCGTGGAGGTTACCTAGGTGGTAACCTTTGGTTCTTCTCAAACTAGTACTCCTCTATCCATAGGTTGGTTATGATATTCTTCTATGAGGTCAAATATTTTCTTAGGCACCATAATTATTTCTTTCTTGGCCTTATGTATAGATTCTGGGGTTTTAGGTGCCTTGCTCTTACAGATTGAGTTGACAGTGGTTTCTGGGGGTGAATTGAACATGGTGGAAGGTAGGGCAGTGACGATAGGTGTGAGTGTGGTCGGTAATGTAGAATTTGAAGACTGAAAATCAAAAAAGAAGGAAACATAATAGAAGCACTTGTGAGGGTTTGTATTACCAGATTGAAGTCCTTCACCCTCATGTCTAGCTGGTCTAGTAAAGGTTTTAGTTGCAGTCGAGAAATCCTCCTCATTGTTTCCTCTGGTGTCTCCGCTGGGAGTGATTTCGATAGCATGCCCTTGAACGAATAGTGAGTTATTCTGCTTCTGACCTCCATCGCAACTCTTGGCCATGAACAAAATTTGGTGTGGAAGGATTTTTCTTCTACTTGAAACTTTAGCGGTCTTATTTTGAACGTGGTTTTGTCCACGCAACTAGGTCTGATATATGTCTACTTGTGGGTGACCCCAAACCATATCTGTGAAGAATATCTATCCAAAAGGTCCCTTAGAACCCTTTTCTGTCTCACCATCACATCCACCATATGCCCATACTAGAATGAGAAAGCCTCCTCATTTACCTCCTTGGTGCTAGGATCTCCCGAGAATTTCCAGGGCATAAACCTTAACACCATTGGCTAGTCGTTTGTGATTTATGCGAGCTGTATTACCCCCGAGTGAGTCCATTTCTACATCACAAATGCCATTACGAGGCAGCCATAAATGAATCCTGTGGCTCATCTGTAATTATCCTCGTAGGCCTCAAATAGTTCATTCAATAGGAAGGTACACCAGTTTAGCTGAGCTCCCTGGAGGCAGTGCTCCGCGACTGAAATAGTGTCGAGGGTGCATTCACCTTTGGTATAATGCCTCGTTGTCTTAATTGCTATTAGATAGCAAGAAAATTTCATTGTTGGATTGTTGATGAGGTCTATATTTTCCCCCTCCCCTCCTCTCCTAGTCTCATATTTCTTATAATAATAATAGTCTCCTGCCTTCTTGGCTCTCTTGGACACATTCTGGAATGATGTTGATACATCCTTCCCTTCTGTTGATAATCTGGTAAGCCTACTAATGTAATCGACATGTATAGGTATTTCTCTCCCCAGACACAATGATCTGTTCTTGACTCTCCTCAACAGGAATTTCATACACTGCATTTCCGCTCCCATGGTTCCAAACACTGGGAGGTTCCTGAGGTTCAGTATTGTTGATTTTTGCATATTTTTGAACTCCAGATTCATCCTTGCTGCTTCCCCTCCTCCCTCTGTGGCATAATTTTATATGTATACTTTCTGCTTCATAGCTGGGAATTGACAGGAATCCGTGAAATCTGTATCAATTAGCGACACATTGTTAGACTTGCCAACCAATGACTCTATCCTTTGAACTCTCTCATCGAGCTCAAGCCAGACGACTGCTGGTGATACCTTTGTCATATTCATTCTTCTTCTATATACTTGGAGTGTTGTTTCTGATCTCTTTCTATGAATTGTTTCTACTGGACTATCCCTTTGAACTTCCTCTGATGAAATTTCACTTGTTTTTGTAGTTGTTTATTTTTATAACTCGGAATTTTCTAGTGTTATCGTACTTTTCTTCTTTCACGTGGGTTAAGTAATGTAACTGACACGAATGAGGCTGATAAGACCCCATAACTAATTAATTTTTTCTGTCTCTCCCACAGCTATAATCGTGTGATTAGTTACCATGGTGAGGTGTATTTCGACATTGTTGACTGTGTCTTTGGGATTTGGGTAGACATGATGGGTAATGATTATGGCTTAGTATGGAAAACTTATTACGATATGGTTGTTACTAATTATGGTAGTTAATTCTCAAATCTGGGTGATCCTACGGATTGACAACCGTATGATGGGTTATTATGATGGAATGATATTTGACATGCTTGGAATTCTAACACGGATGACATGCTAGATGCTACCGCCCCAACCACAATCAGTTGTGATGTGGTCTTCACATTGAAACAGGTGGATTTTATCCCTGCGTTATCGTGATTTATTTTTATCGGGATTCCTATTCTATTTCTCATCTAGGGTGCGAGAGAGTTATTGAATCTAACTGTTTCTATTCTACCCTACTGACTGCTCACGGTTGCGAGAGTTATTTGAAAAATAAATGATGAAACTTACTTGTGATAAGCCTTCAGGCGTGCGCCATTCACCCATCCTTGCAATACTTGGCCATCCAGTTGCACCAATCGAACCGCGCCTGAATATTTAATTTCTATGACATGGTATGGTCCCATCCAGTGCATTCTGAGTTTTCTCAGGAAATTTTGAAATTTATTGTCGTACAATAGAACCTTCACTCCGATAGTGAATGTCTTGTGCTTGATGTGACGGTCATGCCAAGCCTTTTATCTTTCGTTTTGAACCGTCTGAAGGACCTCTGCCAGGAATGTCTCTTCTTCAAGCTCTTGTAGCTCATGGAGGCGTTCAGTGAATGAGTCTTCCTCTATTAGATGTACTGTTGAAGCGATTAACAGACTCGGTATGATAAATTCAATAGGTACCACTACCTCTCTCCCATACACCAGCTGGAAAGGAGTTTAATTGTGCAAAAAATTTTCAGTTGTTTTGTATGCCCATAATGTTGCTGGTATCCGCTCATCCCAATCATCCTGATTGGCATTGCATATATTGGTTAGTCCTTTTTCTAAGATCTTATTGAATGCTTCAATGGTTTGATTTTCTTGAGGGTGGTACAGGTTTCTCTTATGATGTTGCACCATAAAATTACCTAACAAAGGGTTGATTGTTGTATTGATGAAGTGTGTAACTTGATCACTAGTTAGGCTTCTGGGGCAGCCAAATCTGCAGCTGATATTTTAGAAAATGAACCTAGATGTTGTGTCTATTGTGAAATATTTCACTGGTGCTGCCTCTGCCCATCTTGTGAGATAATATTTTTCAGTTATTATGTACCTTGCCTGTGAATGTCTTGCCACTAGTGCAATTGGCCCTAAGAAATCAATGACCCATTTTTCGAATTGCTGCAGTGCTCTTATAAGCTGTAGTGGAAACTCATCTTGGTGTGATGGATGTCCCATTCATTGGAAGACATCACATTTATTTACATATTATTTACTATATTTATGAACTGTGGGCCACCATAACCCTACTTGTAATATTGTTCATGCGGTGGGTTTTGCGCCAACATGCCCCCCCACAACTCTACAATGACACTCCCATAAGATATCCTCTCTTTCATGGTCCATGACACATATCTGCAATATATGGTCCAACCACATCTTATATAGATGTCCTGATATCAGTTGATACTCCACTGATTTCACTACCAAATGTCTTCTCTGAGTCGCCGTGTATTCAGTTGGGAACTGTCCTATTGCTAGATATACTGCTATCTACTCCAGATAATCTGGGATGGCTTCTACTCTAAAGAGATCAACATCCAGTAACTGATCATCCAAGGATCCCCCATTATCTCCATTCTCAAACCTTGATAAATGATCAGGACTAACATTTAACCTTCCTGGTTTCACTATCACTTCAAAGGTGAACTCATATGATAGTAGGAGCTAGCTACAGATCTTTCCTTCAAGCACAGGCTTGTTAACCAGGTATTTCAATGTTGAATGGCCTGTGAAGAATTTAAATATACCTCCCAATAGGTAATGATGAAACTTTTGAAGAGAATACACCATTGCAAGATCTTCTTGTTCTGTTCTTGTGTAGTTCCTTTCAGTAGTAGATAACTTCCTACTTGCAAAGTAGACTGGATGATCAATAGAAGTTTCGCCTAGCTTAGCTAACACTGATCCTAATGCAATGCTGGAGGCGTCAGTATGGACATGGAACTATTTGTCCTAGTTATGATGAACCAAGATGGGTGCACTTGCTAACTTTTCTTTTAATGTATTTAGGGCACAAGTGCATTCCTCGCTCCACATGAATTTCTCTGATTTCCGCAACAACTTTTCCAATGGTGATGTTATCTTTGTGTAGTTAAGGATGAATGTTCTGTATTACCTGGTATTTCTGAGTAGTGATATTAATCATTTTATAGTCTCTGGTTCTTCTATGTTAACAATGGTTGCTACTTTAGCTAGATCCACACAAACACCCTGTTTACAAACAACATGCCCTAGTAGTGTCCCAAAAGGTACTGCAAAGATGCATTTCTTGAGGTTGAGGGAGATTTGGAGTTGTTCGCATCTGTAAAACATTATTCTTAGTAAAGTGACATGGTTCTTCAATAATATGTAAAAAGTCCAATCCTCCATGTATACCTCCAAAAATTTATGGATATAATCCCAAAATGCTGCTATCACTATTCGTGAAAACACCGCTGGAGCATTCTTCAGTCCAAAGGGCATGACATGGTATGAAAACGATCCCCATTTGGTTGTAAAAGTGGTCCTATTCTTGTCTTATTCTACTATTCTCACTTGATGATATCTTGAGAAACCATCTGTGAATTAATAAGCTTCATTTCCTACCATATTGTCGAGAACCTCATCACTAAACCGAGTGGGAAATGGATAATGTATGCATGCATGGTTGAGGCTTCTGTAATCCACACATACCCTAATCTTGTATTTCTCCTTTTTTCTTTGTATTACAATGGGACTGACCCACTTTTATTCCTCCACTAGAAAAATGAGCCCTGCTTTCAACATTTTATCTATTTCTGCTTTGAATTTTTCCTTTAACCATGGATTTAGGCAGTAAGGCCTATGCTGCACTAGTCTTGCATTGGGATTTAAGACTATGTGCATTTACCCCATGTACCCTTTTATCCCCTGTAGCTCTGCTACTAAGGATGGGAATAAGTCTTCATATTCTTGTAATAGGTCGAATATTTCCTTGGTTATTTATGTATCCCAGTAGTCTCCGATGGATGCTATTTTGCGTTTCTCTCTGGTTCCAATGTTCAGCTTCGTAGTCTTCAAGGGTAATAGGTGTAGTCCTTCTGTTGTTGGTTCCTCCTATATATCCCGCTCCAATTCTTTCTCTTCAAAGTATAAGTGTCAGATATTCTCTAAATCATCATCATCCATCTCACTATCTATCCATTTTCATGCTACTGATTGTTTGATAGTCTGCTCCGAGAGTGCTTTCTCTTTGTCTACTACTGATTGTTTGATAATCTAATCCGAGAGTGGTTTCTCTTCATATTCCTGAATCTCTAGAAAAAATAGTACTCTTTTGATAGTTTTTAGTGCATCTGTAACGAGTTTTGTTTCTCCTTTAAAAGAAAAACATTTTGTAAACTTTTCCACAACTACTTGCTAGGTGCTAGTTCCTCTCTTCTTTTCTTCGGTCAAGTACTAGGCTTGTGGAATTGTGATAAGTGAGTGTATAAAATTTTGTATCCATAGAGATTCTAGATACCTTGCTTTCTTCCAGTTGTACTCACAATTTTCTAAATTATTTGTGGGGTCAGAATCCTCTTGATACTTCTCAATGAATTGTGGTCTTGCATCTTCCTTTAACCTAGCTCTTAGTGCTATTGCAACATCTTCCCACTTTGGAAGTGAGTTGCGATGGTTGACCCACCATCTTGCTGATGTGGATTACAATGCTAAATCCATAAGAGGGACTCTATGTTCTGTTGGAACCTTTTCTTCTAATTTTGCAATAAATGTATTTATAACATTCATATTTGATAGAGTCGGATATCCTCTTACCTCAGTTCCAATCTAGTTGACTCCCTGGATATTAGCACATATTCTAGTATTATTCTCGTAACCTCCCTGTTTCCAATCATCCCAGGCTATTTCTGAGCCCAAGTCTGAACTCTAAACACTTCTCCAGCTTACGGTCCCTCCCGATGTTGGATTGATATAGTCTTCTCTCTTCCCTGCTGTCATCTGGTAAAGGTGATCTTGAAGTTGAGCATCGTCTTTGTTGTCAAAAATTTCTGTATATCAAGGTCCCTGATATGGGCCAAGTGGCTAAGTGACCCTGACTTCCCCGTATTCGAATATCATAAATTATTTTTTCAAGTCGATCACTGCATAGTTCTCAAAGGCCCAATCTATCCCCAACAAATCAGGATAGGGATCCTTGTCCCCAATAATGTATATCACCTCAAAATCTGTATATGTTTTCACTCCCGTGACATCAACCTCCACCTCTTATAGCCTTCATATGGGTACAATAAAGTACTTCTTTTCCATGCGGAGCTCTATTGGCAAGTATGTCAACTTTGGCCTCCCTAGTGCATCCCATGTCTTTCTTGGTAGAATGTTGACATTTGATCCTAGGTCAAGCATGGCATCTTTGATTTGAAATCCCGCGACTTGAGTATTCACAAAAAATTCATTTCTTGTTCTTCTCTTATTTATTTTTATCCTTCTTGTTTTTCTGTTGAATTTCTTTACTCTCTCAGTTCTGCATTTTTCTGCACCACCAACTCTAGATTTTTATTTAGTTTTTCTAGCATTGGTGCATTCATTACAATTTTAAAAAATAGTCAGAACTTTTCCTCAATCATTGTACTTGTATGGGCCTACTTCTCTTTTTCTACGGTCGGCTATGGAAGCTCAATGTCTTTACTCCCCCCTATCTGGAAAAATGTGTCTACTGCCTCCTTAAAATATTGATTTTGTCTAACTGGTTTGAAAGCATTATTTGGATATGCGGGCTTGATTAGCTTTATTAGGTCCATATTCTATGCATCCTCCCCTATTTTATTTCCTCCCCGAGTTACTATGGATATGCTTTACATGGGCTGGGCTTCTACTATTCTCAGTTCTTCATTCACTAGATTCGCTCCTCTCTGCTTGGCTCTTTCCTCCCATCTCTTAATTAATTCTGGACAGTCTTCAGTTGCATGTGTATTGAATCTCCACTAAGAGCACCATGGTCTTCTGGGTAGCATACATTCCCTTGCTACATGCCCTTCTTAGTCATAGTTGTAGCACCTTACTGGTCCTCTTCCTCTAGTTCTGCCTCCTCTCATTCCTCCTCCTTGACCCCTTGGAGCTTCATTCACTCTACAAGATGGTCTGTCTAATCGTTCTACCAGTGCATCGAGGGCTCTACACTGCTCTATATTATGCATTATAAAAGCACAAAATTCACAATATGTATTGTTTGTAACGTTGGAATATTTCTACAAAATTAGGCATGGTCGCAAAGGATGTCCAATGCCTTTGCATATTTCATAGTATTCAGTTGCACTCTGATTCTGTTGAGCAGGGAACCCTAGAAAGTGGGGTTGCAGTTGGTATAATCCTTGAGTATTTATCTACGCAACTCCCCCAACTAGTGGAGCCCCCTGGGTCCCTGCTACTGAAGCTCCTGCATTTTTCCCCTGCAACCTCAAGCGTTTTGTGGCCACGTGTACCTCCATCAGGAAATTAGTGCACCACACATTGGGCCTTGCAGGTCGCATCAGATGAATGTCTTTGAATTTTTATGTTAAACTAGATATCTGATTTTTTAGCCCCAATATGGAAGGGTCTTGAACTACTGCTCCTCCTTTGAACTCTTTTGGATACCCTACCATAGCTTCTATCTTCATGGCTTGCTCCAGGGCATCTTGTAAGGTATCAATATTTTGTTGTGTTAGTGGAGTTCTTATCAACGGAAGAAGTGCTTTAATAAACCAATATCGTTGGTGATTCATATCGATTGGGTAACTCATCTTCCCAATCGCATCCTTGAACCTTCTCATCAAGTCCCACGTTGTTTCACCTTCTCACTATTTAATCTCCCACAACTCAGATAACCCTTGTTGATCTATCTGACGTAATTAAAATTCTTTAACAAATTCTCTCTTCACATCATCTATCGCTGGGTTTTGATGAGCTTCTGACCATTTAATGAACCAACGAAGAAATCTCTCTCTTAAATTAGTTTGAAAATCGATCAACTTAACTGCCTCTGGTGTCTGCCGAGCCCTCCATATCGCTTCGCAGAGATAACAGTGTTGCTCCACATCATCGTTGCCCATCCCAGAGAATTTCGGGTATCGGGTAAATGATCCCACATATTTCTTTGTATGGGTGGTACTAAAATAAAACCTCTACTTCCTGGCTGTGAGATTGTATTACTAGCACTATAGCTATTAGATATATATATTATAGATTTAACACTATTCAACTTGCTAAACTCCCGTAAATTAAAAAAAATTTTATCTGGTGGCCGATAGAGTACTGGGGGAAGGTTGGGGACTAGATCTACTTGAGCTTTGGGGAATAGAATTACCTTGAATTATGCGTGCTAGCCTCTCTCGAAATAGTTGCTCCATCGCAACATGCAAATCCACATCGGATGTCTCATCGGGGCGCACGTCCTCCACATTGGACTTCTCTCCCTTTTCTCTTCGGATTGGGCTCCTATACACTTGCCTAAATTCTTCGATGGTCCCTCCTATTTCTTTGGATCCCATCTGACCTTCCATTTTCTTTGTCATCTGCGGTGCCTTTTTATTTTCCTGTCGACTACTTTCCTGCCTCTCAAAGTCCTGCATCACCCTTTCGTGCCACTTCTTAGAAATATGCGCCCTCCGATGTGCTTTTCGCTCTCTCAATCTATGGGAGTTTCTGGCATCCATATCCCTATTCCCCCTTCTTACTTACTTGTAGCATCTTTCCCTCGACTCCTTCCCACAATACTAAAGGTTTAAGTCTCCATATCAGACTTTTGAAATGCCATCAAACCCTCATCCACCATTAAATCTTTGATCCACAATGGGATTTCCTTCAACAGTTCTCACTATAACCCACATATGAATATTTCCTCATCTTTTGAAAAGTATTGGTAACACTTAGCTGTGAATTCCATAATGTATCCTTCCAAGGTATATTGTACCTAGAAATCTATAGGTTGGGTGAAATTGGTATCTAACTGATGGAGTGCTACTAAATCTATGTGCATCCACTTGCGAGAGACTCTACGCGACCCTCCTGGGAGTGACTTGACTTGTAGTCTCCGCAACCAATTATAAATTTCTTTAGGAAACTTTCCCCAGAAAATTTTGTACAGGTCACTTGCAATTTCAAAAAATAGGACCCAATATTTGATAGTGTTTACCATTTGCTGTCGCAGCTCCGCTTGTTGCAATATGAACTGGTCTAAGTGGTTATCCCACCAACTTCGTAGTTCTCTCTCATAAATCCATGATACCATGATCTAACTCCTAAATTAATTTTCACGTCCCGACAACGGAATCATTTGTTGGAGAAAAAGGAGGTCTCTGGGCAAGACCTAGGTTCAAGATAGAGGCCAACAAGGTTTCCACAGTAGTCTAGCACAATGCCGACATTTTCACACTACTCCAAGGAGCAGAGCGTCTCACCTGAGGCATCCCATGACCTTAGTAAGTTTAGGAGATAGATCATGTACCAGAAGATTACAACCATGAAGGAAAACTAAAGTAACTTGCAATAGAAAACAAATGTCACTACCATATATACGATATTACTCATCAAGCATGTTTAGCATGCTGAATTTAAATTTAAAATGGGGCATACATTCATAGTAAGAAAATGATTAACACTCAACTCATAGAATTAAGAACAAAAATAACCATATTTCATTATCAATATCAAAACAACATACACCACTCCACGGAGTCTATTAAAATGTGATTCAATACAACAGAGATCTCACAAAGCTCTCCAATGGCTCTTCTCTCTCTCTCAACCCTCTGTCGTACTGACTAACTAACTCATCTACGCTAGCTGATTGCCTATTATTTCTTCTTCTGCCAACATGACTGTAATTATTTCCTCTTTTCATGCTCCACTACTTGTCACTTCTTCTTGATTACTGGGAGTTCTGCTGACTGTCCTTGTCTCCCATATCTTTCATCTGCATTGTTCTCCAAAAATTCCACGCAACCTATCTTCCGGCTATCCGCACCCATGATAGCTCCCTGTCTACCTTGATTGTGCTCTGCCAGCTGTTCTCCGCAACTCAAAACTATTTATTTTTAAAAACTAATGCCCCAACACTAGAGAGAAGAGATAAGGATCTGAATGAGATATGGTATTCTTGCATGAAGCCAAATTTAATATGTGAAGTCACCAAGTGAAATATTTTAGCCTGTAAACCTCTTATTCACAATTAAGAGGTAAGTCTTATCGTTGTCTGAGGGAAATAAAATCAAACTCAATTCCCTGATAATGATGCTGATCTAATGTTATATCTTTGTAGAAAGTTCTAGGCTTAGGAACAATGCCAAAGCATCAAAGTAAGGGTTTTAATTGAATTGGATGACCAATGCATTAAACCATTAACACTTGTATAATCCAAATATTTCTGAAAAGTTCAAAGGGATGATTTTCATTCATAACAGCATAAAATATTTGAATTTATTTTGAAAGTGGAAAAGGGAGAAGATATATGGCAATTAAAAATTCATACTGAATACTAGAGTCACTAGATATAGTACCTACGTGCAGAATAATTCCACAACCAAAGACACACACACACACACACACACACGTGCGCGTGCACACGCACACGCACACGCACACGCACACGCACATGCACAAGCTCAGGCACGCGTACATGAAAATGCACACGTAAAGGCACATGCCCACGCACACACACACACACACACACACACACACACACACACACACACACATGCACACATGCACACACACACACATGCACACACGCACACACACACACATACACATGCACACACAAAAGCACACGTACATGCACACACACATTCACACAGACACACACACACATACACATATTCAAGAGATGACAAAAGGAAACAATTTAAAGGTGCAGAGGAAATAATTCAAAAAAACTGTTCAAGTTTCTAATCTCCATAATGATGATAAATTTGCAATAGGTTGTCAAGGAAGTTAATACTTAGCTTAGCCTTGTCATAGATCCTATGTTACCTTCATTATATGATGAAAAAAATACATGAATATACCAGGAAAAACTCAAATGAACATAAATATTGTTAAGACTGAAGTCATATCCTTTGATTATATTCAAAAAATTTCAGAAGAGTACAATAATGTATCTGGATTATCACATAGGTTCAACCTCTCTTACTTCATATTAAAAATATTTTTAGAGTGTAATTAAAAAATATCTAATATAATACAATCCTTTACAAAATAAAATATTATCCAAAAATATTAGGATATATCAAACTAATACAATATAAAAATGGTATTTCTGACACTGATTTTCATATTCAACACTCTATTCGAGAGCGTTATTTGTAAATGTTTCCTTAAAACCTGTTTCTCCTCTTTTTGCTCCTTCTTTCATTGTACTGGCATCTAAAAATATGTATTCAACTCTTTTTGTTATGTGTTGTTGCACTGAAAGGCTACATTCAATTTTACTCGATAAGCTTGAGGAATTTGTCCCATTTTTTATCTTTTGTAATTTATAATTTAACCATTCTCCTATAAGCTTCATCCACCTCTGTGTAATTTTAAAATTTTTCCTAGTAATAAATAAGTTTTGAATTTCATGCTGGATAAATAAATCACATTCTAGGCCTTTAATAAAAGCTTTACCACTTATGATTCCATTTAGTTTAGCAAATTTTGACCTGTATGCTACTATTTCATGTAATATGTGTTTGTGATTTCCTAGTGGAGTCATTATGCCATTATAATCTTTTAGAGGTGGAAGTCTCTTTTGCTGTGGGATGGAAAATTTCCTGTGAAATTTCTTTATCTGCACTTCTCTGTTCTGACAATTATTTTCTAGTTGTAACATTAAATTTCTTTTAGTCATTTATAACATATAGGACTGTATTAGTCCTATATTCTATTCATAACTCTTCCAATTCATCCTTGGTCATTGAATTCAAAACTTTTATGATCTTCATTGCCTCCATTAGCTTATGATTTAATTCTTCTTTAATTTATGATATGGCTTCCTTTTCTCTTTTTACCAGTTCTTCTTATTTAAAGGTAATATCGATAGATGTCCAGAGTTATGACATGGTTGAATTGATATCAACCCAGATATTTTCCTTTTCTTCAGATAATGTCCGTGATGTGAGTGATTCATCTGCATACTTTTCAAGATGTTTGGTTAGTTTTTTTTTTTTTTGTATTTCAGATATCTATGCATTATCTGATTTTATTTTATTCTCTTCCAACCTCGGTGGTGTTTCTTTTAATTTTTCTATTTCCACATTTCTAAGGGATAAATATATCATGGCCTTTGATGATTTTTTTTTGGATTCTTCACTGGCTATATGTGTTTGTACTGTATAGGTCCCTGCACTTGTCTAAAGTTCTTTTTATTTTAACAAGCTTTCCATATCAACCTCCATTTTTTGTATTTGGATTTTTTTCTCCAAAATAATCTTCAACATGTTTTATTTCTCTCTCTCAAGCTTCCCTACTTCTTTGGTTTGTGGATTCTCCATGGTGGGTAATTTTAGCTGCTTTTTGAGCACTTGTATATCTAAATTTATTTTCTTTATTATTTCTTTGGTAGTGTTGACGTCATTAAGATCCAATCCTATCTTTACCACTAGATATTCCAGCCCTTTTATTTTGGTATCCTTAGCTAAGGAATACATTATTTCTAACTTGAGATGTGAATAAATATTATTTAAATATTCTTGAAATTTAGAATCTTCCATAGCCGAACTTGTCAATGTGGAATAAATCATCTCACCTGCTTGTTGTATTTGATTGGTATCAAAAGAAAACACAAAAGTTTAAAAGCATCTGCACTTATAGGAACTGACACTTTTGTCTCAAGGAATTCCAACTTAAATTTCCCTCTATCAGGTTCTAGTGTAGATAAAAATCTCTATTGAGTAGTGGAATATTGTTTCCAAAACACGGTATAGGTGGAAGCTTTTAATGCCTCATTATTTTTCTTCATATCTCTAAATTTGGAAAATATATGTTGTTTTCTTGAATATGGAGAAACATGAGAAGTAGGAGAATCAAGGGTTATTTCTTTAAATTTTTGTAAAGATAATACATTCTCCCTTGATAATGCTACTATAGTGTGTTCTTTTGAATTTCTACCCTCTGATGACTCCTCTTCTATATTCTTTAACTTCCTTTTTTTGAAAAAATTTAAACCAACTTCCTTAAGTCCTGAATTTTTAGGTGACACAATTTCTCTTGGTCAATTTAATTCCTTCTCCTTTAATATTAGTTTTTCCAATGTTTTCTGTTTGGAGGTATGTTCTTCAATTTATTGTAGTGTGTTTTCTTCCAATTCTTCTTGATTTTCAAAACTGCTCAATCTATGGTTTTTCTATGTGTACATAAGGTGTTGACCTTTTTTCAAATATTATATTTGAAATCACTCCCAGGGGATCATAAGGCCAACTGATACTTCATTTGAATTTCATTTTTTTGAGTAGAATTTCCAATTCCTTCACTATTGCTATGTTGATAACAATAAATGGACCAATATGTGATTTTAATTTGAACTTATGTTTTTTTTTCTTTGACATAAAATGTATATCATCCATATTCATCCTCTCCCTAATGAATTATAAAGAAAAAATACTCGTAGGCAGAGAAATTGGAAATTTATAAAGAGGAATTTCACAACTATAGACTCTGATTTCTGTAAAATGTTGATAGAGATACCAGTCTCCAACCTTAGATTGTTCACTGAGATGAAAAATTCTTTTGATTTCTGTGGAGACTCTAGGAAATGCATCACTGCTCAAAATACATATTTCCATATGCAAAAATATAGTAACAAATCACTGAAAGAGTATTCCTTTGTGCTTTTTTTTAACTAGGGAGGTCGAGTGGATGATTGATTACTGTCTGCCGTGTGATTCCAAATCTTGTAATGGAAATTTAAACCTCTCTTATTTCTTATATAAAAATTGGTAAACTAGAACAAATTCATGTTTGAAAGATCATTCATAACTTAATTTTAGGAATTTTTCATGGATAACATTTGATAAAAACTAAATAAAATTGAATAGAACTAAGGGCTTGTTTCCAGATGAGAATACTGATAAAAATCAAAGATTGAGTTCATATACCCACTGATCAATTTGATACCCTAAAAGACAAGAAACCATAGAAATAACTTTCCTAGACATCTCGAGAAAAATTGCAGAAGAATATGGTGGATTGGTTCTGGGAAATTCTAAAATTTCACGCAGAAAGGACTAAAAAATGTGGGCTTGTTGCTGAAAGGTAAGATTTTGATAAATTTCCATGATGGAATCAGTCGAAAAAGGATGGAGGGTGCCTTGGGGATTGAGCTGCAATGCTTGAAAAATGGATTAAGGGATTATTGAGAACAAAATTTCATTGTTTCTAAACATTATGACTCCTTGGCTTGGTGAGTAACGAACCTCGCATCAGGTGACAAATTTGGGAACACGATAGGTTTGGGGAGAAAAAAATTGGGCAACATTGACTCCTAGAAGAAAAAGTCATCATTTTAATCCTCAATGTTTTTATATGCCCAATTATGGAGTTCGTAGATATCAAATTCACATTGGGTTTTCCTAATTTTATACTATGTATCGATCAAAGGGAGTTCATTGAGGTTAATTATAGGGGAAGGGTCAGACTCTCTAAAACTATTTTGGATTTTTCCTTTTGAATAGAAATTTCAAGTAATTAATATAAAAAAGTATGACTTAAGAAATCACCTAGTTTAAGTCGTGGATGATGACACATAAGATCGCTGCAACTAGTTGTTGTTTGGTAAGTCAAAGCATTTTGGTCAAGAATAGAAAAATAATGGGTAATGTATCACTGACACAATTTAAAATTCTGAATGAGATTCAACGGTTTAGTTCCAACTACAATTGTTTGTGCATCGATATTTATTAATCGAATGTTGGTGGGATCATTAATAACTTAAAAAATCGTATTTGCTGAGTGTTCCAAATATGTAGAAATTTGAATAAATGATATATTATTCACCGATATTCTCCTGATCACACACTATTTTAGCTTCATGCATAATACAAAATCTCTTCTACCATTGATCATCACATGCGGAAATAAAATCAATTGCATGCATACATTAAAACCACAAACAATCACACATATGAACACAACATTTAATGGGAAAGCTTAAAGCTGAAAACCCCAACTATCTGTATATTATATGTCATGGAGATCATGTAACAATCATAGTACAAAAGCTCCTCACAAGCTCTCATGCACACCCTCAATTTCTACACACTATCAAGCTAGATCTAGCAAAACACATGCTCCAATCTTTTGCCACTTGATAGCCAGCCTCTATTGCGTAATCAATGCTATGGGATGGCTTCATTAAATAGATAAACCACCTGGCTTGTACTGCGCAATCCTCATGGGCTTCTCCACCTATCCGTGTGTTGCAAATAGCAACATTATAGTCACAACTGATAGTTAACTTGCTCTTTCACCTATTTCTGCACTGGTCTCCACTGAAACTGTCCATGCACTGAAGTTAAATGATGCATTCTTTAGTTGATTAATGAGTTTATAATTAGTGAATTAATTAATAATTAATTCACACCACTCTCACTAATTGTATCAATTAGTTAAACTGAATACAAATAGCTTAACTATGTTTAGATTAGTTAAACTGAATACAACTCCACTAACTTCCTCAATCAACTCCACCAAACTCTGTCACATGAGTTCTAACTGAAGTATCCATGCAATAGCTCCACTTAACCCCTAGGAATAGCGTAATTCCTTCTGTCATCTCCTGTGCCACATCTGTGCACTTAACTGAAGTGCTCCAAGAGAATAAGATAATGTTTAGAGTCTAAATATTATTAAGAGCTAATAATATTCGAAATATCTATTTTTAGACTGGCAATCTAAAAATAGATTCCGCCCAATATGTCTAAAAATAGAAGTCCATCTATTTTTTCCGACTTGACCAACCATCCACAAATAGCATCCTACAACTCATAGAACATGATCTGTATGTCTAAAAATAGACATAGTCTAAAAATAGACTTTGCGCCAAAAATAGCCTGTGGGCCCACTTAGTGAAGGCAACTCCTTTCCACTAAGCTCATCATCTTGTTGCAATCTCAACACTCCCTCTCAACAAGATAAGGATTATTTTCCACCCTATCCTGCCTCTGTGGTATTCGAATTTGCTCCTGGTGAGCGCCTTCGTCAAGATATCAGCATCCTGATCCTCCGTGGGAATGTATGAAAGTAACATGATATTCCTCTGCACACAATCTCTGATATGATGATACTGGTTGTCAATGTGTTTAGATCTATCATGAAATACTGGATTAACCGAGAGTTTAATGCAACTCTGATTATCACAATATATCACAGTAGGATCTAAGTGTGAACCAAACAACCCGACCAGGATCTTCCTCATCCATATAGCCTCGCATGCAGCCAAACTTGCTGCCATATACTCGGCCTCTGCTGAACTAAGTGCCACGGATCTCTGCTTCCTCCTGTACCAAGAAAATGCTATCGACCCGATACTGAAAATCCCTCCAGATGTGCTCTTTCTGTCCATTGGGCTCCCTGCCCAATCTGCATCCGTGAAGCCACATAGCTTCACCTCATCCGACTGTCTGTACCATAATCCATATCCCCATGTGCCTCTGAGATATCTCAATACATGCTTCCTCGCCTTCCAAAAGAGTTTGGTTGGCTTAACCATAGCTTTTGAAAGCTGGTTAACAGCATAGCAGATGTCGGGTCGTGTATGGACCAGATACATAAGCGACCCCACCAACTGTCGATAAACAGTGGCATCCAATACCTTCGCTGAAGTAGCATCCTCCTTCCTCCAACCACCAAGAAGAGGAGTATCAACAGGCTTGCAGCCATGCATGTTGAACTTCTCCAGTATCTCCCGAGCATACTTACCCTGAGAAACAAATAGTCCATCACTGTGCTGCCAGATTTCTAATCCCAGGAAATAATGAAGGAGGCCCAAGTCCTTCATCTCAAACTCCTTTGCAAGATCAGCCTTGCATGAGTGTATCAACAGTTCATCACCTGTCAAAATCAAATCATCTACATAAAGTACAATGATTAGCAACTTACCCTCCACCACAATCTGGTATAGGTTAGGATCTGCCTCACTCTTAGAGAATCCAAGTCCAGTGAAATAACTGTCTATCTGTGTGTACCAAGCACGAGGTGCTTGTTTCAACCCATACAATGCTCTCTTGAGCCTACACACATGCGACTCGCTGCTAAAGATATCGAAACCTTCGGGTTGCTTTATGTACACCTCCTCCTCAATGACTCCGTTGAGGAACATAGTCTTCACATCCATCTGATGAATGTGCCACCCCATCTGCACTGAGAGAAAAAGAATCGTCCGTATGGAAAAATACCTTGCGACAGGTGCAAAGGTCTCCTCATAATCGATCCCCTCAATCTGTGAAAATCCTCGGGCAACAAATCTTGCCATGTACTTCTCCACACTCCCTTCAGCTGCTTGATTCACTTTGTAGATCCATCTCGAACCCAACACTGATTTCCCCTCTGACCTCGGGAAAATCTCCCATGCACTGTTTCTGACAATCAAATCATACTCTTCCACCATGGCATCTACCCATGCGGGGTCCTCCACAGCTTCCTCGAAAGAGGATGGCTCTGTCATGATACACTTGCTCATAAGAGCCATGTATCCAGTATACTGGTCAGGTGACTGTCTCTGTCTGCGCTATGATGTAGGTGCTCCTACAACCTTCTCTGCATCTTGAGCCAGTCGCTCAGCGTCTGTAGTGCGCTTCCGCCCTCTGATGGTTGGTGTTGCTTGAGTGGTCTCTTCCACTCCATGAACCTCATCTTGTGGTTGATCCACATCCTAAGACTCATCCTTAGGAACTAATAGCTCCTCATGTACATGCAAGTGTGGCTCCCTCTCAAGCGAACACTTCATGGCTTTCTCCTCATGAAATTTAACATCCCGTCGCACAACAGTCTTGCGACTATCTGGAAAATACACACGATAGTTGTGGGGTGTATCAATGTACCCCACAAATATCCCAACCTCCGCAGTCGGCTCCAGCTTCTTCCTAGCATCCTTCGTCACATGAATGTAAACAGGTGAACCAAAAATCCTCAAATGGGAAATATCAGGCCTCTTACTAGAAAACGCCTCCTCAGGTGTACTCATGCCAAGTATCCTGTGAGGACAACGGTTCTGCACATATACTGCAGTATTGCATGCCTCAACCCACAACTGAATGGGTAGGCCCTGATCATGCAACATCGCCCATGCAGCACCCACGATCGTTCTGTTCTTCTCCTCAGCAACCCCGTTCTGATATGGGTTATGAGGTGCTATGAGCTCTCTTCGAATTCCTTCTACACTGCAAAAGTCCTTGAATTCTCCAGAGATGAATTCACCACCATTTTCGCTCCTTAGAGCCTTCACCTGCTTCCCTAATTCTTTCTCAACCAGTGCCTTGAACTCATAGAACTTTGAGTATGTCTCGCTCTTATTCTGCATGAATAATATCCAGCACTTACGAGAAAAATCATCAACAAATATCACATAATACCTGTGCTTTGCTGTTGAAGCTACTGAGATAGGTCCACACATGTCTGTGTGAATTCTCTCAAGGATCGTCGTGGCGCGACTATCCTTCTCCTGAAAGGGTACTTTCTGCACAATTTTCCCAAGGTACACCCCTGGGTAATCGATCTAACCGCGCAAGAGTGCCTTTAGGGAAGAAAGAAAGAGAAATCACAGTAACATATTCAAGGCTCCATGGTGAAGGTGGCCCAATCTCTGGTGCCACAACTCGCCATCATCCCGGCTCACCACTCCTTCTGCCTTGCCTGCCATTGCTGCGCAGCCATCTACCTACAATTGATAAAGGTTCTTAACTCGAACCCCTATCCTCCAGGTCTCACTAGTTGCCTTATTGCGCAGGAAAGCCTTTCCTTCGCTAAAGACAACATCATATCCCTTGTCTTCTAACATCACCACAGAGATAATATTCTTCTTCAATCCTGGAACATGCATAATTTCCTTTAATACGAAGGGTTTACCAGAATCCCTCTCAAAGGAAATGGTACTGATACCGGTCACACTGTATCTACCATCATCGCCCATCTCGATGTGCACTCCAAGATCTTTCTCATCCAGATCAGTAAACAAATCTCAATCTCCTGTCATGTGAAAAGATGCACCACTGTCAAAAAACCACACTGATATCATCATACTTGAGACCAAGCATGCGATCAGTGAAAAATCCATCTCAAACTGCGAGGCTAAGGCCTCTCCAACTGCAGTCCCAACACCCCGCTTATTTTTCTTCTTTTGTGGACAACTAGTGGCATAATGTCTGTGTTGGTGACAGTGAAAGCACTTCACCTTGGACATTTCCTACTTCTTGCCTTTTGCACTAGATTGAGAAGCTTTCTTTCTCTTCCCCTTCTTTGATTTGGCATCCAAAGTGAAATTCTCTTCATCGGAGTTCTTTGATGAAGATCTGTCCCTGGTACTCCGCCTTATCTCCTCTTGCACAAGATCCGACCAAAGTCGCTCCCATCCTGGCAATTTCTCCCGACCATTGACAGAGTCCTGATAGGAATGCCAACTCTTCAGAAGCCCAAGGAGATCCAAGCTCAACAAGTCCTCATCATCAATAGTAACCCCCACACTTCCTAACTCATCCCTACATTGGACAAAATTCGTGAGGTACTTGGACATACTGTCGCCTTTCTCCATTTTTATGTTCCTGAGTTTATCCTTGAGCGCCAACTTCCTCTGGACGCTCTTGTTTTGAAATATATCTGTCAAAGCTTTCCACATTAAGAATGAGGAAGCCTTACCATGAAGGTTGGACACTATGTGATCCTTCACACCTTCCAACAGAATCCTTCGAAACTTTGCTCTCTTCTTTTGCCATGCGTCAAGTATGGCAACATCACTAGAAGTAGGTTTTGGAACTTCTGCATCTATGAACTCCTTCAACCCATTTTCATCCAGCACCGCCTCCATCCTGTCCTTCCATGCAATATAATTTGAGCTGCCCTCAAGGGCATACTCCAATCACAATCAGTTGAAAGACATCTCAACTTCAACACCAAGAAAACACTGCTGAAAATTAGAATTCCACCAGCACAAAACTCAACCGCTTCAATGTTTTGCAATTGCTCCAATGATCAATATAGCTCTAATACCATGTAGAAATTTGAATAAATGATATATTATTCACTGATATTCTCCTGATCACACACTATTTTAGCTTCATGCATAATACAGAATCTCTTCTACCATTGATCATCACATGCGGAAATAAAATCAATTGCATGCATACATTAAAACCACAAACAATCACACATATGAACACAATATTTTATGGGAAAGCTTAAAGCTGAAAACCCCAACTATCTATATATTATATTTCATGGAGATCATGTAACAATCATAGTACAAAATCTCCTCACAAGCTCTCATGCACACCCTCAATTACTACACGCTATCAAGCTAGATCTAGCAAAACACATGCTCCAATCTTTTGCCACTTGATAGCCAACCTCTATTGCGTTTTCAATGCTATGGGATGGCTTCATTAAATAGATAAACCACATGGCTTGTACTGCGCAATCCTCATGGGCTTCTCCACCTATCTGTGTGTTGCAAATAGCAACAGTATAGTCACAACTGATAGTTAACATGCTCTTTCACCTATTTCTACACTAGTCTCCACTGAAACTGTCCATGCACTGAAGTTAACTGATGCATTCTTTAGTTGATTAATGAGTTTATAATTAGTGAATTAATTAATAATTAATTCACACCACTCTCACTAATTGTATCAATTAGTTAAACTGAATACAAATAGCTCAACTATGTTTAGATTAGTTAAACCGAATACAACTCCACTAACTTCCTCAATCAACTCCACCAAACTCTGTCACATGAGTTCTAACTGAAGTATCCATGCAATAGCTCCACTTAACCCTCAGGAATAGCGTAATTCCTTCTGTCAGCTCCTGTGCCACATCTGTGCACTTAACCGAAGTGCTCCAAGAGAATAAGATAATGTTTAGAGTCCAAATATTATTAAGAGCTAATAATATTCGACATATCTATTTTTAGACTAGCAATCTAAAAATAGATTCCGCCCAATATGTCTAAAAATAGAAGTCCATCTATTTCTTCCGACTTGACCAACCATCCACAAATAACATCCTGCAACTCATAGAACATGATCCATATGTCTAAAATTAGACATAGTCTAAAAATAGACTTTGCACCAAAAATAGCCTGCGGGCCCACTTAGTGAAGGTGACTCCTTTCCACTAAGCTCATCATCTTATTGCAATCTCAACAAAATATTTGGCAATGGATATTTTAGCGGGGGTGATAGGGGTGTGCTAAATTAGCAGGAGTGTTGGTGGGAATATTGGCAGTGAGTGGAAGTGGTTTGCGAGGGTGTGGCATAGGAAGTAAGTGGTTTAATATGGAGGGAGGGGGAGGAGGGGGGGGGGGGGTGCAATTTGCATGCCATGTAAGTGGATGCGGTAAAGTGAAAAAATATGTGTGCCCCACCGCCCTCCCCCCTTCTTCGTTATCCGTCGGGAGTGTGGGGGGTCCCGCATTGCCATAGTAGCCATTGATCCGAGTGGGTGAAATCTTGTGCATTGAAAAGTGCCCATCATTTAACACCTTCAATGACAGTTCATTTATTTATAATTTAAACCAGTTTTTCATCCCTATAAAAATTTTGAAAGAGACATTTGGATTTTCTCACTTATTACAAAGTGCAGAAAATAAATTTTAACTAATTTTTTAAAGGATACTATGCGCTGTAAAAGGATCAAATGCACAGGTAAAATTAAGTTACAACATTGGCTCCAGCTGGGGATTGCTTCCCCCTGTGGGATGTATAGAACCTGCAGATCCATGTGCCTTCTCCTCGAGCTATGGAGTCTTTGCTATGAAAAATCACACTTGCTATGAAAATGTAAAAAAACTAGATATAAGCAGTGTGGATCATGAAAAAAATTACTTAGTATTGGATGTAATGTTTCAAAAACCGCCCCTTGATTCGCAATGAGGAATATTATCCTTCCTAATTATGAAGGATAAAAGTTTTATTTCCTTTGAATTCTGCAATGTTGAAAGGCCCCAACCAAAGGTTATCAAACTGTCCATGCTTGCATTTTACTTCTCTTCTTGCATCCCATCAAAGAACCAAGTCTCCTTTTCTGAATCCCCTCTCTCTCACTTTCTTGTCAAACAAACTCTTCATCTTGTCATGATATTTCCGAATTTTGTGTTGAACTTAATCCCTATCCTGATTTAGGTAAATAATTTTATTTATCCTTCTTGACAAATCATCAGTCTCTTCATATGAACCCTACAAAATTTTCATGTCTAAAAATGTTAATTGAGTAGGGAAAATTGATTCTATTCCATAAAAAATATGAAATGGAGATTTACGAGTGGACCTTTTAGGTGAAACCCTATTTTTCCATACTTCATATTTCAAATGACTGTCCTAGTTTCTTTTATGATCCACTAACACCTTCTTAATGACTTTGATTATACCTTTGTTTGATGATTCTTCCAGTATATTCCAATGTGGATAATAAGGAGTAGAATGATGCAAATCAATCTAGTATTTTTGACAAAATTTAATCATCTAAATGGTGCTAAAATATTTATCATTATATGTAACTATTTGCCTTGGACAACAAAATATAAACAAAATTCTTTCTTCAATAAATTTTGTAAATACTACATTTGTTGCATTCCTTACATGAATATATTCTACCCACTTTGTGAAGTAATCAGTTGTTGTAAGTATCCATCTGTATTGATTACTTGTAGAAGGAACTATTTCCCCCAATAAAATCCAGTCCCCACTGTAAAAAGGGAACTTCAAATGAAACTTGAATGAGGGGTAGAGAATCTAACCTATGTTTTCATGCAAAAATATGACAAGGAATACAACTTCTCACCTTTTACCCAACCTGTGCAAACAAATTTGTCCAATAGAATCCAGCTCTAAGTATTTTGTGTGTTATTTATTTGCAATCATAATGACCTCCATAGAATCCTTCATGAAACTTTTCAATAGCTCCTTATATTTCACTTTCAGTCAAACATAATAAGAGAATATTTAATGGATACTTCCAATATAGATTGAAATTTACTATAAAATATTTCATTGCTTTGAGCTTAAGAGATCTACATTGATTTCAGGTGAATTAAATAGGATATTCAAAATCACACTAAAAATGTACAATGATTTTATACAAATCGGACAATACAAAATTTTCATCATTATGTAGAGGAAGTGGTACTAAACTAGAAGAAGGTTCTTGCGTATTGTTATACTCTGAAACCAAAGAAGTTTCTTATAGATTCTTTGCCTTTGAAACCTGCACGATTGAGTTGATGCCAAAAATTTTACAATTTGATTATGCCGACAATTTAGCTATACCTTGTCCTTTTACTAGTTTTGTAGTTTTTCTATCTAGATCAAACCCCAAGATCTGAGAAATCCATCTCCCCCTCTTTCCATATGTATCAGACTATGTCAATATTTTCTTTACTGCATTATTAGGAACATACAAAATTACATGATAATGTGGGACATAAATCCTAAAATCCTTCAAAGCTTGTACCAAATCATAATCTTGTTTTTATGTTATTTCATATTTCAATTTTGTATCCCTCATAAATTTACTAAAGAAATCAATTGGTTTATCATGTTGGCCTTCATTTTTCTACAACAAAATTGTTTCTATTGTGGTGTTTGAAGCAAAGGAAAAAATATTGAAGAGTTTGGAATACTTAGGACTGATAAGTACATGTGCTTCATAAATTGGTTTTTTGATCTGAGAAAAAGAGAATCTATCCTGTATATTCCATTTGACGTCATTATCCTTTTTCAGGATATTAATTGTGTCTTTCACAATTTCAACATAATTACGTATAAATATTCTTAAAACAATTATCCTCCCTAAGAATGATTGAATTTATTTCTTATTTCTAGGGATACCTATTACCTAAATAATTGAAACTCTTTAGGGTCAATGGTAACTACCTCCTTTGGAATTATATTCCTTAAAAAATTTCCTCCCCACATGGAAACTAGTGATTTTTTGGGATTAAGAGAAATCCAAAATTTTATACATCTCTAAAATAATCTCCTCAAATGTTTGATATGTTTTGCATTTGAATCTAAAAATACTATCAAATCATTAAAGAAAATAAATATGAATTTATTTAACTTACCGAAAAATGAAAAATCCATTTCTCTATGAAATGTTGCACCAACATTAATTAGACAGAAAGGCATTTTAGAATGCATGAAGGTACCCCATGGAGTTGTGAAAAATTTCTTTTATCTGTCTTCTCAAATGACTAAAATATTATTGTATCTGGAAAAACCTTCCAACATTGAAATCCTATCAGAACCTGTTACTCTTTGAAGCAATTGATCCATTTTTGGTAATGGATAATTATCTTTGAATGAAAATTTATTCAAATGTCTAAAATAAAAACATAGTATTTTTTCTTCATTATTTTTTATAACGTGCACTAGGTTGGTTATCCATTCAAAATATTTTAAAGGAAAAATAAATTTTTCATATAATAATTTCCCAACTTCTTTCTCAATAATGGTCAATAGAACTAGATTAATTCTTCTCATTTTTTGTTGAAATGGCTTAGGTCCTAGTTTCAAAAGAATTCTATGCTCAATGATAGTTGTGCCATAAGTTTTCAAATATTCATATGACAATGCAAATACATATTTTTATTCTTTCCAAAAATTGACATATTTATATCTTATGTCTGTGGAGAACTGGCTGAGATTATAACATTTCTTATTTCTTATGCATTACCAATATCATAATCTTGTATATTTTCCTATTGTGAAATTAATAGTGAAGATTTTGATACACAATTTTGATCAAAAAAAAATTCAAGAGAAACTAATCCCTTTTGTAAATAATTATTAGGAAACTGAATCATATCATGATTAACTATTTTCTGTTTTAAGTTCATATCTGAATCAACAACATTTTATTTTACTTCATCATTGCTCTCTTCTTCTACATGTAAGCCAAAAAATAAATTAATAGTTTGCAAAAAAAATTCAATTGTTCATCATCTTCAAAAAATTCTCAGTGTCTTAAATTATTTGGAATAGAAGGTCTGTACTTTATTTCAATCTGATACTGTAACTACAAAGGATGTGGTATTTTAAAATGCTTGTAGAAACTTCCAAGGAATATGTATGAATATCACCTTCTCTCTGAATCGCTGAAATGTTGAATGCTTGAAAATAATTTTCAACACAGTCCCACAATTAATTTTTATAAGTTCTCAGTTGAGGATGTTTTGTTTGACAAATATTTCTAACTTGTTTCACTATCAATTTTGAATCACCAAATACTTCCATATTTTGTACCTTTAAATTTTTAGCTAACCCTAATCCCAAAATTAATTCCTAATATTCTGCCACATTATTACTGACTTCAAAATATAACTAAATGATTGAGTAACATTTTTAATTTCTAGTGAAATTAGTACAATTCCTACTCCAACTCCATATTTAGAAAATTTTCCATCAAAATAATTTTTCGAAACATCACTATCTGAAATGTGAGCGAAATTTATAGTATCTTCAATTCTGTTTTTTGGATTACATAGATCATTTATAGCCAAGATAAAACAACCAAAATATTGATCACTAGCATATATAGGATGCTTTACTTCTTGATTATCTTTACAAACAATGTTTATGAATCTTACTTCTATATACAACCTTAAATTTTCACCTCCAAAAACTAGGATTGTAGCATAGGACATTTCAATTTGTGATCGTCCTCCAAGTTTAACGCAATAAGATCTTGATAGTAACATACCAAACTTATGAGGAATGTCCACGACTACTATATCAAATTCTATGCTCTTCACAAGGATTTGAGCAAGAGTAACAACTAAATCTTTAATTAATCCCAAGCATGGTACTTTATTTGAATCAAATGTATACAAATCATGATAGGGTCTAGTAATTTGCAACTAAAATTGGTCCATGATAATTTTAGGCATAAAGTTATGAGAAGCACGAAAATATAGCATAAAATTGTACAAAATAAAATCATGAAATTTTAATGTAACATAGAAATGTGGCATACTTTCATCTATCATGTACAAACTAGGCCCAAAAACTACTGAGGTCTTCTCATCATGTAAGCTTATTACATCACCTTTAGCTTTTACACTTGCTGACTGTATCCATTTAGAAACTTTTTTTTTATAACGTGGATTCCTTAAAAGTTCAGATAAGGAAATTTGAATTTTTATCCTTTCTAATTCTCTTTCAACAATGAAGACATTTGGAACATATTTTTCTATAGTATATTGTTATTGTGATTGATTTTTAGGTTGAACAAATGGAGTTTAAGTAGCTTTATCTTGTGGGACATTAAACATAACCTTTTTTTCAATTCTACCATGACCTTGTCTAAGTCTTAAATCATATCTTCTATTTAGTTCAAAAAATAGAAACTCATAAAAATATTTATATTTATCGATTTGAGAGGATTATTTATTCTAAGAAAGAGGTTGGTTTTGATTGATGGGGACTATATAATTTTCAGTTGACTAGTCATCAGAATAATTGATATCATTGGTCACAACTGGTACTACTTCGTTAGGGTCTTGATCATCAATTATTAATGGAGGTTGTATTTGTTGGTCATTATTTGGTCTTTCTCTTTGCAAAATTTGTGGATGGAAAGGTCTACTAAATTGTGTTTGAGGTATATTTAGATTTTTTTAAGGTAATCTTGGTTGAGTTTCCATTCTTGAGATTCGAGTAACAAATTTCTCAATAATGAAGTTATTTCATCCATCTTATGTTCTTCTTCTTTATTCTTTGATAATGAAGTACTTTCTTCAAGATATCCTTTAATTTCCTTTGTGATTTTTCTTCCTTTTCTTTCAAATTTCCTAATGATTCTCTATTCACTTTACCTCAACTGCACTGGTTTGTATATCTTCTAAGGTTTCAAATTTTTTTTTATTAACTAAAAATAAAATTCATCATTTAATTCTTTAGAAAACATAACTTTAGATGCAGTTACATATAAAGGTTTAGAATCTAGTGGCATTCTATTATAAACCTTATTAAAATTTTTAATGAATTCTACCACAAGTTCATGAGGATTCCTCTTCAAATGTTCAAATTCTATGAAATAATAAATAATATCCTTTTTAATTCCCCATTGTTTTATGAAGATATTTGTTAAATTTTCCGATGAATTTATAAAATTTGCATGTAAATATTGGAACCAAATTCTGACATTTCTTTCTAATGATTGAAAAAAAAGTCTCATATAGACATATTCATGTCCTAAGTTCATATTATCTGCAAAATCAATAAATGTTGACACATGATCTTCAGATGTTGGTCCTGCTTATCCATTAAATATTGGTAAATCTTTCAAATATCCTTCAGGAAAGTCATGTATTTTTGGTGGAAGTACCAATGTTGCATACCGAGATATCACAATAAGCCTCAATCCAACCATCTTATACTATGGTAAAATTGTCTGTGTAGGTGATAATACTTTAGAAGAAGATGATTGATCTAGAACTGTAGGTTTTTAAAGAAATTGAGGATGAATGACTAGCTTTTGGACTTCATGAACTATCTATTCTTGATATTCAAAATTTATAGGATTAGTGTAGATCTTAAGTTCCTCTTTAGGCTTGACAGAAGTGGATGGATAAGTATGTATAACAAAGGGAATAAAATAAGTAGTTTTAAGTTCAGGAAAATCGATTTCAAGGTCTGCTTATATATAAAATGATTATGAGAGGGAGACATGAAACTCAATAGATCTAATTTGATGCAGTAATAAAGAAGATTGTAGATATACTCATTTAGAAAGGAGTTAGAGAAATTTAGGTTGTAAATCTGGTAATTCAACATGGATTGGTACTAATTGAAAATGATCAAACTATGATACTTCTTATGGTGGAAGAGGGGCAGAAGTATAATTGGAAGCTTCTAACATGCATCTAAGAGATGCAATTCTCACAAGTCTCTCTAGGTCTGATAATGGAGAGAAGAGCCAAGGATCTTAATGAGATCTGGTATTCATGCATGAATCCATATTCAATATGTGAAGTCGCTAGGTGAAATATTTTAGCCTGCAAACCCATTATTCACCATTAAGAGGTAAGTCTTATCGTTGTGCCAGGGAAATAACATAAAACTTCGTTCCCTGACAACAATGCCAATCTAATGCTGTCAATTTGTAGACATTTATAGGCTCAAGAACTATGGAAAATAATCTAAGTAAGGGTTTTAATTGAATTGGATGACCAGTGAATTAAACCATTAACACTTGTATAATACAAATATTTTTGGGAAGTTAAAAGGGATCTTTTTCATTCATGACAACATAAAATCTTTGAGTTTATTTTGAAAGCAAAAAAGGAAGAATATATATCATAATTAAAAAATCATACTAAATAATAAATTCACCAAAATTAGTAGACATGTGAAGAATAATTCTACAACCAAACATATATATATTCAAGATATGACAAAAGGCAACAATTTAAAGGTACATATTAACTAATTCAAATAGACTCTTCAATTAGCTAATCTCCATCATGATGATAACTTTTCAATGGGTTGTCAGGGAAGTTAATACTTAAGTTAGCACTACCATAGATCCTATGTTACCTTTAATATATGATTAAAAACAAATATGAATAACATAAAAAATCACATGCACACAAACGTTGTTAAGGCTGAAGTCAAAATCCGTTGATTATCTTCAAAAAGTTTCAAAAGAGTACAATAATGTATATGGATTATGACAAGGGTTCAACCCCTCTTAAATCGTATTACAAAATATTTATAGAGTGTAATTCAAAAATATCTAATCTAATGCAATCCTTTACGAAATAAAATCTTATCCAAAATGAATTGGATATATCAAACTAGTCCAATATAAAATAGAATTTCTGAAACTAAGTTTCATATTCATCAATTTATTCAAGGGTGTTATTTGTAAATGTTGTCTTAAAAACTATTTCTTCTCTTTATTCTCCTCATTTCGCTATTATGTGTTGCTACCCTAAAATGTTGAATTCAATTTTACTCGATAAGGTTGAGTAAATTGTCCCATATTTTATCATATGGAATTGAGAATTTAACCATTTTCCTGTATGCTTCATCCACCTCTATGTACTTTTCAAAAGTTGGCCTAGTAATAAATAAATGTTGAATTTCATGCTAGATAAATAAATCATATTCTAGGCATTCAATAAAATATTTACCACGTATGATTTCCAATTCCCTTCACTTTAGCAAATTTTGACCTATTTGCTGCTATTTCACGTAATCTATACTGGTAATTTTTAGTGGATTCAATTGGCCAATAGAATATCTTAGAGGTGGAAGTCCCTTTTGCTGTAGGATGGAAAATTTCCTGTGAAATTTCTTTAACTCCACTTCTAAGTTTTGGCATTTATTTTCTAATTGTAAAATTAAATTTCTTCTAGTAAAAACATTTATGGCTTCTAGGACTGTATCAGTCCTGTATTTAATTCCTAAGTCTTCCAATTCATCCTTAGTCCTTGAATTCATCACTTTGATGATATTTGTTTCCTTCGATGGATTATGATTGAAGTCTTCTTTAATTTACGCTATGGATTCCTTTGCTCTTTTTAATAGTTCTTCTTGTTCAAAGATAATCTTGATAATGTTCAGAGTTTTGACATGGTCGAATTGATATCAACCCATATATTTTCCTTCGCTTCAAATAATGTATGTGCTATGAGTGATTCATCTACATACTTTTCAAGATGTTTGGTTTGCTTGAATTTTTTTGTATTTCAAATATCTATGCATTATCTTATTTTATTTTATTCTCTTCCATCCTCTGTAATGATCAATTTTTCTATTTCCACATTTCTAAGGAACATATCTCCCATGGAATTTGATAATATTTTTGTGGATTCCTCATTGGTTGTGTCGATTCACAAAGGTGGATTATTCTAGACGACCTCTAAGCTCTTCATTCAATTGTCAACCCAGGGTAAGTATTCTTATTTCAAGAGTGTAAGCACAATATATGCAAGTGAGATCGAATGATAGCTACTCTATGTTGCTTATGGAAATGATTCTCTAATTATCAAAATTCAATCAACTCAAACAGATGTGAAAATGGCATAATGCAGCTAACTACTCTTCCTAGCTCCGACGGAGAGAAACCTATAATTGAACAACGTAATGATGGATTGAACAACAATATTAACGAATTGAAAAAATAACTAAATGAATTGAACAAAAACTTGAATGAATTGAACATCAATCTGAATAAACTGAATAAAAAACTACTTATATAATTTTGCGATGAAATTCTGTTTGCAAACTGACTAATTGACATCCTACGGTACTTAATCAAGAATTGGATGCCTTATCGTACTGAGGGAACAATCTAATCAGTAAAGATGAATAACATTGACCGGTAATTATTATAATATTCTTAAATTGACTTCAAAGGCATTGGAAGAAAATGAAAACATCTAACAGTGATAAAGCATTATTATAAATCAAAAAGCACGAATGCAGTAAAACATTATTCTAAACCAGAAAGAATGAATGCTAAACTATTTCGAGGAAAGAAAAAATGTAAGTTTATTGAGTGGAAAAAGTAATTTACAACTGCATTAGATAACTAGATATTGATTCTGTAACTAACGCACAGCACGGAAATTGGCAAGGAAACTCCCAGGGGTTGGGCCTAGACCACCGAAAGTTCTAACGCAATGAAAAAACTCAAAAGATGATTGTTCAAAACATCAAAACTCTTTATTGAATAAAAATATAATATAGGGATATAATCGAACAGTTTTGTCCTGAAGCCTTGATTATAGAAGGAAATTCCCCTTTTCTAGTTCATCCTTGGTCCTTTTAAAGGCATTTTCATGCAGTGGAACAATATTTTCCAGATGACAGCCCGTTACATGTGGCTATCGTTTGGGCTCTCGAGCTTGGATCTGATGCAGGGATTCTGGGTTAAATAAGATCCCTGCATATAAACCAATAAATCCTTCCTCCATTTCATAAACACTCAATAAGTTGCACAAAAATTCCATTAACTTCAACATCAAATATACAAATCAAATGAGAGCTTATTCAAACAAAATGCAGATATTAATAACATAAAAGAAATCTTCGACCACATATTACAATGGAGAGCTTCTCTCAGCTCTTGGCCCTTTACAAAAACTCTCAAATCATTCCTCACTCTCTATGAATTCCTCACTTCTCACTCAGTTGTCCCTCATCCTCACAAAACCCTCCTATATATACATAAATAATAAATTTATTTCACTCCATAAATTCCTCCACACAAATCTCAACTTAAAATCTAATTTATATTTATTCTAGTTTTGGACTCAACACAGTCCCGTATATGGAATTCCTACTCCCTAAATTATCTACCTAATCCCATTCCACTCATATCCTTTAATTATTAAAGGGATATTTACAATAATCCTCAAATTTACATTTTTCTCTCTTAATTTATTAAAAATGAGAAAAATAATTAATAAAATAATTAAAAAATCTCACCCTCTATTCGACACAAATGAATAATAAAAATTGAGCTTGATGCTCCTGCATCAGATTCCCAGGGTTGAAATTAACCATGATCGCCTAATCATGTGTTTCAGATATTTGTCTTCCTGGATCCCATATCTTGTGTTGCAATTCTCCATTTGTTGCTGATTTTTTTGTTGTTGTTTTTCTACAGGTCTCCACACTTTGTGTTGAATTGCCCCACTGGTTATGCTTTCACAGTCTTATGTTGTCTTCCTCTTGTTGTTTCTTCTTTGTTTTACTTCCACTGTTTCCTTCTGGGATACTTTCATCATTATCCTCCTTATCAGTCTAATTTCTATGTCCAATAGATCTTCTCCAGCATCTGCAATAAAACCTGTACTCACAAAACAATTATTAAAATAAAAAACATAAGGCCTCAGTTCCTCTTTCTCCTCTGAAAACATTCCAGTATGTTGCTTGGAAATTTATTCGTCCATCAACACATCAGTATTTTCATTTAAAGCCTCCATGAGACTGTCAGCTAGTCCCTTCTCCATATCATCTACTTTAATAATTTATCCCTATTCCGGTTCACAAAAATGAACTTTTTCGATTTGCTGAATCATTCCTACTTCCTTATCCTTTTCTTTCTGATTATTATTCAGGACAATTTATTTTTCTTTCTCTTTCAGTAACTCACCCTAAGTATAGATCCTCTTCTTTTCCAACTCTATTCTTTGAAGAACTAACTTTCTATATAACTTAACAATCTCAATTGGGGTAGAAATTGGAAATTTTACACAACTTTCCATACCTTCATTTGTTGTTGACCAATCATCAGATGGCCCTTCTTCCTCTGCTTCAATATTCTGCTGAATATTTCCATGAGACCCCTCTGTCTTCATTTCTTTCTAAGATCTTGCTATCTTAGCATTATTCTGAATAGATTTCAGATTCAACTCTTCTTCTTTAACAAACTTCAAAGTTTTTTCAACATCTTGTGATGTACCTGCAATCACACACAAATAATTAGTCTTAAAAACATAAGACCTTGTGGTCCTTCTTGATGTTTTAGTTATCATATTCCCTTGCTTCTCTAAATCATTCATTTGATTCAGTTCCTCTATATAGTTCTCTTTTGTCATATCATTACTTTTAGAAAGTAATGGACCATATTCTGGCTCACATATCAAATCTTCCCTTAAACTGAGTAACTATTCCTTCAATTGAACATTCACTCTATGCTCCCACTTCACTTACAATCTTTGCCATTTGGCTTTCCTCTTCATACTCCCTCCATATCTCTACTCTACTCTAATTCTCTGTAACATTTCCATCAACAACTCAAGATGGAAATTTATCTCAGCTCTCTCTTTGTCAATCTACTCTTGACTCATTCTCATTCCATTTGAATTGGCATCTTCCTTCTCATTTCCTCTACTGTGGTCTTCTTCAAAACCTCTACAATGAACTTCAGTATTAATCTTTGTCTCTATCTTCATGAGTTCCTTACTCACTCATCATGAGTTGTACTAATGCCTCTGCAATAGCAAGTCTTCCCTGCTGCCACTTACCTCACCAATCCTTTCTCTGTACTTGTTCTTTTGGCAAAAATAGGTTCTCTATTCTTTGGAACCTCTTGAGCATCCTCTCTGCTCCCTCTAGACTTCAACTCACCTACACACAATTGTCCTTCTTATCCAATCTATGTTGTAATTCTTCAAGGTTCTGCCCACACTTTGCTTTCATTGAGAAACGATTTCTAGTCTCTTTCAACAGTACTTTTAAAACTGTGATCTTTGTTTGCTGAGATTTCCTTAAACTGTCTGCAACCTGTATTTTTCAAATATCATCTTCAAAACTAGATTTAAAATAAAACATATCAGCTC
The DNA here is from genome assembly GCA_034641835.2 of Pinus albicaulis. NCBI lineage: Eukaryota > Viridiplantae > Streptophyta > Pinopsida > Pinales > Pinaceae > Pinus > Pinus albicaulis. Next base: position 35,244,623 of record MU968359.1, read on the forward strand.
ACCTTCAAGATCTCTGTGTGATCTTGTTCCATCTTTCATCTTCACTGTATCTCTATGTGCTATCATCTTTCAGATTCAAAGTCTGACCTCCTTTTAATTTTTCCATCAAACATGCATTCTCTGCAATTCTCATTTAATAAAAAAAAAATGAATCTTCAAAAAGAGTTATTGCCAACTACAAGCCTTGATTCAAAATGACACAACCAAGACTACTAAAAATCCACACTATGCATAATAAACCATCTAACATAAAAATGCATGTTCCTCTCTATATCACCCATGATTAGCACATTCTCCCTTTCCATTCATTTAAGCAAAACTTAAATTTCTTTAAACTACTGTGGTGATAAAACCTTATACCTCCAAATTTGCAACATGTTGACATAAATAATCTCTAAAATACTTATTTATAAGTTCAATTAAGAAAACCCCAAAATGTTAACATATAACATGCTCAGTCATACCTTTGTACTTGACTCATAATTTCGCTGTGCCACTCTGATTCATATTTTTTTCGGCTCTTCATACAAATCATTGATCTGGAAGAAAATTTTGCATTGTTTTTGAAGTTGCTGCAAATGATGTAGAAATACAATAATTTCTACTTCCCAAAAGAATTGATTAACTTGTTAATCTATCGTTACATTTCCAATAAAAATATTCTCTTATCCAAGCTATTCCATTAATATGGTTGTTATATCTACATGGAATAATCGCAACTATGCATCACCACAAGAATTACATTTTAACTACGCCCTCACTTGGCAAATGGGCAGTTTCATATAACGCAAACCAACTATTAATTCACCACCGTTGACATTGTTACCATTCAATAATTACGCAAACACTTTAACAATTCTGCACTATCCTCTCGCATTGATATGATACAACACATAACCGTTGATATGATACAACATTGGTACTATAATTGCTTCCATGTTATGATTTGACCAAATCCACACGTAGATTCTTAACTTACCAAAATGGAAACTCATGCAATGTTCTAACAGCCCACATTTTGATTCAGGGCACCAGTATAATGCATTGTAGTCAACGTAAGGGTGCTTCAACGCCGTGTATCTTTAACCTATGGCTGTAACCTTCTATTTTCTGAAAGCATTGAGCCATGGTTAGTAGCTTCCTTACTGTGATGCTTAGTCACAGTTAGCAGCATCCACTTAATCACAATGCTTTAGCCACCATTCCCTTGCTGGCTGCAACGCAATTTTGAGGATGCAAGGTCGAGCTCTATTGATGTCACATACATTGGTTGCGTTCTGGGTGTTACCATTCAACATTACCATAAGCCAACCCAGATCCTCTGTCTAGTGATTTTCAACGATCCTTCAAAGAAATTTTGCTACTAGATGGTCTGTAATGTTAGCTGCCCCTGTTTGCTTATGGCATTGACTTAACTCTCAACCCTCGCAGGCTTTGGTTGTCCTCTCCATGATCATTCATAAACTCTGATACCCATTGCAATGTCAAAGCTCTTGCTATTTGCGTTATATGTTGTCGACTCTCTCTAATTGTTGGGTGCGATCCCTCCTTTGCTGTGGAGTCACAACTTCTCAACATATGTGAACTTCCTGTATTTACTGAAGTTGATATTTACAATTCGAATATGCTACCTTGTCTTATGTGAAATGAAAATTGTCTCCCTCAGGTTAATGCAGAGAGATATCTCTAGCATTGGCTATTGTGCCTTTCCCTGATGCGTGATTCCCTGCATTCACAACTTGCATACACAGTCTATGTATATATAAAATTGCAGATTCAAAACAAAATGTAGAACATGCATTTTTCCTGCTCTGATACCAAATGATGCAGGGATTCTGGGTTAAATCATATCCTGGCATATAAACCAATAAATCCTTCCTCCATTTCATAAACACTCAAGCAGTCACATAAAAATACCATTAACTTCAACGTCAAATATACAAATCAAAAGATAGCTTATTAAAAAAAAATGCACATATTAATAACGTAAAAGAAATCTTCGGCCACATATTACAATGGAGAGCTTCTCTCAGCTCTTGGCCCTTTACAAAAACTCTCAAATAATTCCTCAATCTCTCCGAATTCCTCACTTCTCACTCAGTTGTACCTTATCCTCACAAAACCCTCTTATATATAGATAAATAATTAATTTATTTCACTCCATAAACTCCTCCACACAAATCTCAACTTAAAATCTAATTTAGATTTATTCTAGTTTTGGACTCAACAAAGTCCCGTATATGGAATTCCTACTCCCTAAATTATCTACCTAATCCCATTCCACTCATGTCCTTTAATTATTAAAGGGATATTTACAATAATCCTCACCTTTACATTTTTCTCTCTTAATTTATGAAAAATGAGAAAAATAATTAAAAAATATCACCCTCTATTCCACACAAATGAATAATAAAAATTGAGTTTGATGCTCCCGCATTAGGATCTATCTTTTTGCCTTCTGTCGGTTTCTAGAAGCTACTAAAATTCCATGAGTCTGTGTCTGTCAGTTGTCTTCCGTTTAACGTTGGTTGAGTTGCTCTATTTTCCTGTATACAAAGATAAAATAAGTCAAAATTCCATTATAAAAGCATTTCATTTTGTCATTAGTGCAATTGATATGATTTTCATAAACCTTTTCTATATCTATTGTTTAAAATGAGGGATAGCTACCAAAACTATGTCACAATTCGAAGTAATCATAGGGTGTAAAAATACCTTAATTCCAGCCAAACATACTCCCCCACTTACCTATTTGCAGGTCCTCGTGCAAACAGATGGTTGAGATGTAACTGTGTTAAGGAGTAGGTAGTGTAGACCTTTTCCTTGTATGCTATGAAACCCTATTTCTCTCTAATTCTTGCAAAGGTAGCGGCTGTGTACCCTTCTGGAAATTCGTAGTCATGATCATAGCCCTCAGGAGGATACCAGATAAGAGGGCATCTATATATACATCCTAACCATGCAGGACCCATGCTAAAGACCAGGTTACTATATGAGAGGAATATGGAGGTGGCTGCCTTGAAATTTCTGTAGCCAAATGGCTCCCTATTCTTTACGTTGTTGGTGGAGGCCATCCATATTTGTTTACCTTATGCCAGGGTTGCCTCTTGAATGTCTTCAAAATATTCCTTTCCATTTTATATGATGTCTTTAGGGATGGGCCCCAGCCTGGTCCTCACATATTTCCTTTGCATGAAGTTCTTGTGTTGAATAAACAGTTGCAGGGGTTTTGTAGGCTCTCCTCTAACCCAAAGGTCTAGGCCATGCTCTTTCTTTTGGAAGATGTTATAGGGTGTGGCCCACCTAATCTGATTCTTAGCGAATTAGAGGAAGGCTTGAAACTGAAAATCCTCTATGAAGGGACTAGGATTGTTGTATGTTTCCTCTTCTAGAAAGAAATTGTGCACGTAGAGTTCACATAAAAGGCCTTGGACCTGTTCATATTTCTCGTTGTAGTAGTGGATGAAATCTTCTATGGTTTTGAAAGTTGTGAACTTCCCTACCCTAACGAACTTGATTTTCAGTAGCACATATCGTTCTGTTAAGAACATGGCATAGTTGGTGGCTGGTGCCCTGCATGTTAGCGCATCATAATACAGGGGAAAAATCATAGTGATTTTTTTCTTGGCCTGGTCCACCTATTCTTGTGCCCTTTGTACCTTTGCCTGCTCCTCTCTGAGCTGGGAAAATGTTTTATCTTCTGTAGTGGAAATGTTTGTGAATTTCTTTAGTAGTGCCTGGTATTCTTGTGCTGCTACTACCTCCTTTTTGCACTGTGCCAACTCATGCTATGTTAGAATTAACTCGTTATACCATTTTTGATTGGCGGTTCTTTCAACTAGAGGGGCATAGGCATGGGTTTTGTTCGTTTAGGTACCCTTTTCATCGATGAATTCTTTCCTAGTTTGGACAGAGGCTTCAAGGGTGTCCACTATGTCTATTTGTACCTTGATTTCAATGGTGCTTGCTAAGTCAGTTTGAATCCCATCCTCAGTAGTATTTTCTAGGTCATTATGTATTCCTGCTTTAGTAGTGTCTAACATATTGGTGATCAGGTTTGTTTGGGTTTGGGTTGTGGTCAATTCTTTCTTAGCCTTTTGGGCCTTATTTACCTCCTTCAATTGTTTCCTTAAGTGCTTCACCATTTTCCTCAATCTTTTGCAGGTCTTGCCTAGTTTCTTAATCTTATTTTTAGATATACTCTCACCTAACCTGATTTAAATGGGTGGTGGAGGAGAAGTATTCTCATTTTTAGGGATGGTGCTACCAACCCCAGGGTGGCCTATGGTGGTGTTTTCTACTTGGGATTCTGATTTGACTTCTGTGTGAAGGTCCTGACTGGGCAGGATAATTCTACCTTCACGTGTCAAAGGAACTATTTATGTGCTTGGGTTTTGCTCCAGAGGGAAAGTGTCACCTAACTCACTTTCTGATTCCGCTCTCCCCTCTTCTTTCACTTCACTATTTACCTCATAATTATCGAGAGGTGACAGAGCCCCAAAGGCCTGTGATTCCTCTTGGAAGGGTAGAAACTTGGCGTGGCTAGAACTGTTGGCAGTGGCAGACTTGTCTATAGGTTACTCTTGCTCTTTGGCTTTCGATAAGCTCCTAGATTCATGGACTGCCCTAATTTTCTCCAGTACTTGAGCCATCTCTTCCATGTAGTCTTTCAAAGGTGCATCTTGAGGGCTTGGGGGTAGTGAACAGGATGGTCTTTCCTCCTCTATTAAGTTTGAGGTTCCCTGAAGTGTTTTGGACCACTTTTTCCTACTTGGTTCTGAGGTTGCGGTGTGAGTCCTTTTTCTTTTAGGTATGTTTACCCTAGGGATCTCAATTTCTACTTCGCTAAGGTTTTCCTTAGGTATCTGTGTGGCAAGGTTAACAAAATTTTCCCAGGATATCTGCCGCTTGTCCAACTCATGTATGGTGATTAGTTTGATTAGCCCGTGGTGACAGACAACTGCTTGGTGGTTTTTATATCTTCTTATTCGAACAACAGTGTCATGCAATATTGAATTTAAGAAAGCAGGAAGGTTAACTGCAATATTTTACTTAATTACAAATAAAATTTAAAGTTGAAGAGGTTTTACCACATCTTGGCATCCATCACATGTAATGAATCTTTGGATGAATTTCGTTAGTTCCTGCCATGGTTGGTGTAGAGAGGTAGGGTTAATCCCTTTTCATTTTCGCTCCAATGGATCTTTAGGATCTTGATATGCTGTGACTGTCTCTCGTAAGAGGAGATGTTTCTCTTTCCATCTCCCTCCTTCCACTGGTATTTCGGAGACTTCAGTACTAATTTCCTCTGTGACTGGTATAACTCTTCCCTAGGTTCTAGTCTGCCCCTCTAGCAGGTTTTGCATAAACTTAATTGCTATTTATGTATCAAATACTGGTAATCGATGTGCATATCTCAACCAGCTGGCTTGCTGGAGGGCAGTGCTAGCTGCATCTGAAATCAGGAAGTTCGAAGGTTCATTCCGAAGAGAATTTCCTCCCATGGTTGGTATGTTTTCCTGTGGTTTTTCTTCTGATTATATTCTTTCTCAGCTTTGTTGTTTCTAATGAATGTTTTATGCAACAGAAAAAGAAATTGCAGTCCTGTGTAGGTAACATCATGCCTTAATTGCGATGCTTCCTATGGGATTTGTGAAGAATTTTCGCATGCTTCCTAATTTATAACTAATTACACCCCCTCCATCGAATTAAGGGTGCCCATGTGCTCAAGTACAAGAGGGATCTGGCCAATCATGAATGTGAACGAGGCATGTCAGGATTCGATAATCATGGCCTGTACGTGAGAGAGGAGGTTGTGGATTTCAGGTTTCAGAGGATGAGGAGTAATTGAGTAATTATGAGCATACACAGTGTAAAGGTCAGATTTGGATGTTTTGATATGAATGCATCTCGTGTGGAAGTGACCAGAGAGGGCGAGAAAATAGTATAACTATTATTATGATATGATGTCCTTCTTTAATGATAAGTGTGATGGAAGCAAGACTGAGATAGGTAATGATTGGCGTTGTCATTACGAGGTTCAAAAATGTAAGCATGTCTCCCTTATAGTTATTTATGTGGTATATTAGAATCATCACTAATTCGAGTAGTGGCTTATGGAAGAAGGATGGAATAGAAGGATATATGCAAGATTATTTTGCTATTGAAGAAACATACTCTCATACCATAAGCAGAGCCACTGCTACCAGCAGGAGTTCATAGCCTTGACAGGGTTGCTATTTTATCCCAAAAATGAGCCAGGATACTTATGTAGAAATATTTTTTCTGCCAATTTCATGGAGAGATCACCATGCTGGTATGATAGCCAGATAACCATAGTGCCATTCACTATAGCTGTAGCAAAGTGATCAGGCCGGCTCGTGATGAGACCTCCTGTCCTTCAAGCAGTTGAGAAGGTCATTACCCTGGTGTGGTGCCCATTGTGGGCATGACATTTTCTAAGCTCTTATGAACATGGTAGGCTGACTCGTAATGAGACCCCATATTCTATTTTGAAAATTTTCATGTAAGCATAGTATTACTTTTTTGAAACATAAGCATTTCGATTTATAAGGAAGTCACTGTGCTGGTGTGATGGCCAGATAGTCACAATACCATTCACTAGGATTGTAACAGAGTGATCAGGCCGGCTCCTAATGAGACCTCATGTGCTTCAAGTAGATGATAAGCTCATCACCCTAGTGTGGTGACCATTGTGGGCATGTCAGTTGTTAAACCCTTATGATCATGTTAAGCTGGCTTGTGATGATACCCCTTATCCTCTCTTAAAAATATAAATGAAAACATAATAGTTATTCTTTATACATGAAGGGAGGTTCATTAAATCCATAAGAGTTAAGGATGGTGAGAGAAGTAAAAAAAATGCCAATACAATTAATATCCCTTATTCCTATTTCTTCATATTGGAGGGAAATACTACTCGAAAGTGTAGAAATATGTACCATCATAAGATCATGTATTGTATGATAACAAAATTGATCTGGGAATGATTTAGCCTTTCCTTTCATATATGTACACTGTCAGCTTCCATTTTAGAGATTATAGTGTCAAATAATCATCATATTGGTAACTTTTACTACTTTCCTCCTTTCTTCCACTGCCACTTCCTCCTGTGAGATGACTTTCATAGATAAAGTGTGGATCGAGGGAAATATCGACAAAAGAAGGAAATAAAATGCAAAAATAAGGTTGTTCAATTCAACTGAACAACAACTATTCAATTGGATTGAACAACAATGATTCAAAGAGTTTGAACAACAAGGACAAAAACACAAAAAACACGACTGTTCAATCTAATTGAAGAGAAGTTTTTCAATTAGATTGAACAACAACCGTTCAAAGAGTTTGAACAGCAAAGGGGAAAACATGAAAATTCATTTGTTCAATCTGATTGAACAACAACTGTTCAATTAGATTGAACAGTAGCCGTTCAAAGAGTTTGAATAACAATAATAAAAAACACAAAAACATGGTTGTTCAATCCGATTGAACAACAACTGTTCAATTGGATTGAACAATATCCGTTCAGAGAGTTTGAATAGCAAGAATAAAAATGAAAAAAGCATAGTTGTTCAATCCAATTGAACAGTAGTTGTTCAATTGGATTGAACAACAGCCGTTCAAAGAGTTTGAACAACAATAATAAAAATGAAAGAGGAAAAGAATACATTTTCGGGTATGAGGAATGTACAACAAAATGGGAACTAGGAATTGTAAAGAAATTATATACATTATTTACAAATGACGGTAGAAAACTCTCATGTACTTGAGGTTGTGGGGTTATCACCCCCTCTAGCCACAACTTGGATGGTAGAATCATTTCGTACCTGTTGGCAAAAAGATTCCTTTGTGAGCGGCTTGCGACATAGGTGCACTTTGTGCCCATTTACTCGAAATGTAGAACTAGACCCATCTATGGTGGTCAAGGTGAGTGTACCATTGTTGTGTACTTCTTGAATTTCGTATGGACCGAGCCACCTTGTTTTCAATTTTCCTGGAAAATCTTAGAATCTGGAGTCATAGAGGAGTGCCCAATCTCCTTTTTGAAATATCTTCTTCTTGATGAGGTTATCATGCCACTTAGATCACTGTTGTTGGATGATCATTGTTTGTTGTAGAGCAAGTAGCCGCATTCCATCTAGCACGTTTATTTGTTGGAGTTTTTTAACCTAGGCTTCTGTTAAGTCCAACCCTACCTCCTGGGTTATTCTTAGAGTCTTGATTTCAAACTCAATAGGGAAAATAGGCTCTCTCCCAAATACTATATGATATGGCGAGTAACCAGTGGTGTTTTTCCAGGTTGTGCGATAGGCCCATAAGGATTCTGGTAATCTAGTGGCCTAGTCCCGGTGATGTGCTGATACAGTTTTGGTAAGAATTTCTTCCAGAACTTTGTTGGTGCTTTTGACCTACCCGTTTTCCTGCGGGTGGTAAGGAGATGTAACTCTATGGATGATATGGTGATTTTTTAGGGTGGTCGTAATTTTATTACCTATGAATTGTTCCCCCCCATCGGTTATCACTTCCCACAGCAAACCATATCATACGAAAAAATCAAAAAGGAAATTAATCACATATTCCTCTGTGGCTCTTGATAAGGCCACTACTTCTACCCATTTCAATATGTAATGAGTGGCAACCAATATGTAGGTTTTTGGTTTGATGGTGGGTTTAATGGCCCAAAAAAATCTAGTGCCCACCTCTCGAATGGTTCTATCAACAATTGTGGCTGCAGTGGCATTTTATCTGCTTGGCTGGGGTAGCCCATTCTTTGGTAGCTATCACAGGCTTGGACATATTTTTTTTGCATCTTCGAAAATATTAGGCCAATATTAGCCTAATTGTAACACTTTGTGCCCTGTTCTATGATTTGTGAAATGGCCACCATAAGGCTCATCGTGACAAGCCTGTAGGATGTCATAGATTTTGTCCTCCCTAATGCATCTGCGTATGTGCATGTCGGCCCCTGTATGGAAGAGGTATCTAAAGATTCTAGAGAACCTTGTGCTGCACTGTACAATTAGTTTTGGTTCTCTTGATGTTAAGTTTTTGGGAAACTTTCCTACTACCAAGTAATTTTCCACATATACATACCATGCCGTTTTTACCACTACCGTAAATAGATTTTCTTCAAGAAACTGATCATCAACTGCTAGCATATCGTCTCTCTTTGGAACCCTGGATAGGAATTTTGCAACCACGTTTTCCTTTCCTGGACGATCCTTGTTAGTTTTATCAAATTCCTGTAGTAGCATCAACCAACAAGTTATTCTCCCATTCGTGATTGGTTTATTAGATAAATATCTAATGGCAGAGTGATCAGTATACAGGAGTACTTGATAGCCAGTTATATAATGTCTAAATTTATTAATAGCATAAATGACATCCAAGAAATCCTTCTCAGTCACTATATAATTTAACTCAACAGGTGTTACACAACATTTTTTCACCGTCCCTGCAATCCCTTGTCCCATACATTGGAGGACTATTCCCGTGACCTGTGAATAGTAAAATGTCCTAAAAACACCTTAATGGCATCCTTTTGCATAAGGGCAAGAGTTCTCCTCAAGAAAATTTTATCTGAAAAACCCTAAAAACCCATATTTTGGCATTGGCATAGGTAGCCAGTTCATCCCTCGCGCCAATGTGGAAAATGCACACTAGTGGGTGTGCCAGCTGGCGGTCTGTCCCTATGTTGTGCCCGCGCCAAGCCTATTAAGGAATGTTTTTTAACAATAGAAGGCAGAAGTTTGATTCTAAGAACCTCAGAATGGTTCATAAAAAAGGGTCTGGGTTTTTTGCCTCCAGATCTCCCTGATTAGGAAGTGGTTTTCCACCTCTCATGGAACCTTCCTAAGAGATAGGACTCTCCCCCATGATTATAGGGAGCCTAACCTCTCCTTCTCCCTCTATAAAATCCTTCCCTCTCCATTTTCTACTAGCTGAACTTTTGGGAAGGAAATTATATCTGAGTGACAATCAAGAGTAGAGCTAAGGAGAACCCTTTGAGAGAAAGAGTTCTGTCAAACCCCTGGCAAGCTTTGTGAGACACGTCCTGCTGGAACCCTGTCGAAGGAAGATCATGACGCCAGAGCACCAGTTGTAATCGTTCTCTCGTATTTTAATATACATGAATCTCCAATTGGTTCCATGATTGTTTTTGTCCATTATATAATGCAATTTCATTTGTTCCTCTCTGACTAATCGATGGTTATAAAGTGTGAAATGTTACGTTGCATGTTGTCTCTCTTCTTTGCATGTGTATAGGTATCTGGATGAAAAAAGCTCACAGATCATGACTTGTCCAGCTAGGAAGGGAAGCACCACTTCTTCTTTGACAACATAAGTGAAGGAATCAGGGTAAGCGATCTATTGCGATCCTATCCTTTGTAACTAGGAACCAATAGCTTTGCGTGTTTCGATTGTTGCTAGACCCACTCTAGGGCTAGTGGGATCGCCTCTGTTCGTAGAGGGGATTTACCTCCAAAACAATTTGGCGACTCCACTAGGGAAGTATTGGGAGTTGGTCCTTCCTCCATTGGGTTGTTTCTATATTTTTGTTTGATTATTCTGCTTTTCTGGTTCACCTTCCTTGGTGTTAAAATCTTGTTCAATGCCTCGAAGAATAGATCTAGCCTCTGTTAGTTGATTTTCATCATTTTGCTAGGATAAACCTGATTGGCGCAGTTATCCCCCTGACAGTCACACCAAAGGGCACTTGTTGCTAGTTAGGCCCCCATGCCATTCCCTGTTTGGCACAAATTACAGCCAAACATGCGCGCCAACCCTGCTTGGTTTTAGGGTTTGCCTGTTTTTGGACTCTCTAAGCTTGAGTTTTGGTCCTGGTTCATTTTTTTTTATTGTTTGAGTGCTTTGAAGTCATTTTTTACTATTTTTAGCCCTTGCCCTCTGGTTTTTCGTCCTTTTCTGTCATTTTTTCATTTTAGCCCTAGGGCTTCTAGGTGCTTTAGCGTGCTGAGCCTCCCATAGGAGTTTTGGGTCTTTGCTTTCCCAGTCAACATTTTTTTGGCTTCTTTGCATTCATCTTGCTCAATCCAATTGAATCCTTGTGTTAATTGAGTGATTGTCCTCTATTTCATTCAGTTTTTCTTTGTGTTTCTCCAAGCCTAGATCACACAGTTTGTTTGAGTCTCTTTCGAGATTCTTCTTCACTTTGAGGGATTTCGTCATCGGTTTGAGTCTCGATTGTGCTTGTTTGAGTTGAGTGAACTCGTTTTGTTTTGGATATCTCTCTATCATTCTAAAGTTGATGTTTTCATTAGTTTTTCATTTATTTAGTGCATTTTATCTAATATATTGAAAAATACAAAAAAAATCTTTTGCATTTCAATTGGCATAGTGAAAATTGAAAACTCTTTCACATCACTAGTGTTGTATAATTCTAGAGAAAAATTTTCCAGTTTCATTAGCTTGCATTGAAAACAGTAGTGGATGTTTTTGTGTGTTCATTTTTTTGTCATTTGTAAGATCTAAACTCTCTCGTAGATAGCTCTTCATTGAACAAAATGATATTTTGTGGCATGTAGTTTACATCTTGAGGTTTTATGAGATCCAACATTCGATAGGGCCTTGAAATTGAAACGTAAATTGAAGATCAACTTTAAAATTTACTGAATTAACCTAAGGCAGCATTGAAACTTAACGAAACATCTAGTAGTATAAGGTAGAGACGTGTTCTGGTGTCTTTAAGCCTAGTAGTTGTCACTTGCCATCTGGCTACAGACAACGCTAGTACGGACTTGTGCTCCCCGTACCGTTGTGTATATAAAGGGAGACCCCATTAGGTTACAAATCCTTTATCCATAGGAAGCCGAGTCTGCCGCCTTTTACCTGTGATACATTGGACACAACATTTGGAGAGATTACCTGCACATACATTAAGCTTTTGGTTTATTTCTCTGTCATTTTTCCAAGGTGTATATGGCAGTTCATGGATATTTGGTACACCCATTTACCTAGATTACCAAAGCAGTCATTTTGATCTTTACTGACTCCCTAAATTTGAAAAGATCATCAAACGCTTGTCCTTTCACGCTTGTTTCCAAACTGAAAGTGATAGATTCATATTTACTCGTTTCCAAACTCTTAAAACATGAAACAGTAAAATTTCCAGTTTCAATGTGGTAAAATTAATCACCTACGATCACACAATTTAGAGATTGACTTTTTCGGCCTGTTTTTGTTTGCCTTGGTTTTTGCCCATGTGTATTTGTTTTTTATCTCTTCCTCTTTTTTCTATAGTCACAGTGGAAGAACCATCAGTTTCGTCTTCTGGTAGTCCTTATATAGATGATTCATCAGAGGTCTCTCAGTCCTCTGCTGAGCAACAATAGCCCGTTGTATCTGAGTTTCCCCTTGGGGGACCGGTTATATATGAACTTCCCTTTGGTGGACCAGTTGAGTTCAATTGGTCCTTGTCCAATGATTGGTTTGGATTTGGAGTTGGGGAAAACTTCCCTCCTCTTACATCAGGGTCACCATTTTTGGCTATTATCGTACCTCCTAGTCCCCTTCGCCTTTTATAAGATCTTACGGTAGGGTCATATATGGACTCATCCAGTCCTACTCCTAGTGAGGGAATTCCTACTTCTGGTGAAGACTACCAGCTATTTCCCGAAGACGTCCCTGAACCATCTGTTCTGTCTTCACTTGGTCCATCACTCCCAGCTAGATATAGGTTTTTAAGTCAGGTCATGGCTGCTATTGCCTCTATGGGAATATCGACTCCGTCCACGAAACCGACCATTCCCTCGTTAGGGATGTCGCCATCGACACCTCTCATAACATCTCCTTTTGTCACATCAGTACCTTTTAGACCTACTATCTGTGTGGTGGCATCTATTCCTATTGTCACCAGTCAGTCAACTAGGACCTCGTCAGTTCCTAAAGACATTTATATAGCTTCTACCATTGCTGAGAACCTTTCTCCCGAGGAGTATTGGATGTCTTTACAACATTCGATCTCCCAGGTTGATCAGTCCTCTCAGGATCTTTATCGTCCTTACTTTTCTCATTATGGAGTGGATGGTGCCCCAATCTAATCATTTCCATATCAATATGATGAGTAGGGAAACCACATTCATTTTCCTGTTCTTGAGGCTTATCAGTATATTAACGGCTTTATATCTACCCTGCCTGTGCAACCTTCTAACCAACAATGACAACCCTTTCAGGGAAAACCTTTGTTTCAGCAAGGATATGCTTCTGGCCCACAAGGAAAACATTTCCAAGGACAACCTTCAGCCCAGCCAGGGTATGCATATGACACACAAGGGCAACCCTTACAGGGACAACCTTTAATCTAGGAGGGATTATTTTACAGCTTGCAAGGGAAGTATTACAATCCTCAAGGTCAACCTCTGCATCCTCACCCTGTGGTCCAACCAAGGCAACCTCAAGGAACGCAAGGAAATTGGGGTATCAACCTGGACCTCCATACGGTCCCAAGGGGAAAACCCATCCTTCTCAACCTTTGGTGCAACCTCAGCAGCCTCATTTTCCTATTGGTAAAAATGTTTCACAGCCAGGGCCATCTTATGGTCCTTTCACATGTCAACATGGTTATTAGGTACAACCTGGCCCACTCGCACCATCAGTCCAACCTACTCAGCGGGGTCAACCTGGTGTCCCTCATCAGCCAAGTCAACCTGTTCAACCAGGACAACATGCACTGCCTTTTAACCCTGATCAACCGCCGATCTATTCTATGCCACAGCCGGATCCACCTGTGCACCCGACATATCTGACTCAGTAGGGCCCCACTTACTAGCAGCTCGTTGGACCCCAAGGCGGCTATTACCCTCAAGGTCAGTCTCGACTGGTTTACAACCCGCCTCAAGGTTCTAGTTATTACCCTCAACAGCTAGGCTATCCTTATACTTCACAGCAAAATCCGTACGTTGCTCAATTGAGACCCATGTATAATCAGAATCAGTACCCTAGTTATCAACTCCCGTATCATGGTTTTTAGCCACCATATCAACCTAATTATCTGGCTTATACCCCCTATGGTCAAAATCCTCCAGGATAGCACCAATGGTGGTAGAGTTATGCTCAACTAGGATGGAGTACAAGTACAAATCCTTATCACGGACCTGGCATGCCTTTTAACCCTCAATTACCTTTTCTCGCCACGTTGGAGTTACCGGACGTATCCAAAATGACCAATGATCCAATTCTTCATAATTCGTATTGGCCTCTGGTTCTGCCAATGGTGCCTGGTGATTTTCCTAATTTTGAGGGAAAATCTGGAGAAGACCCCCAAGCACACGTCATGATGTATCATTTATGGTGTTCTTCGAATTCTTGGGTGGATGACTCGATTCGTCTATGTCTTTTCCAGTGCACTCTCACCGGCGCTACTGGTAAATGGTACATAGAACTATCCGATGGTATTTTTCAAGATTTTAATACTCTAGCTATGGCGTTCCTGACACATTTCCAGTTACCGGTTCATTATGAAGTGGGGACTCATCTCCTGACATCTCTAAAATAGGACAAAGCTACTCATATTTCTGATCACATTCATGAATGGAGACGTCATCATCGTCTGATCAAGTGTGACATTCCTGATCAGCTTCTAACTCACTGGTTCACTACCTCTTCTGTCAATAAGATTGCACAAGGCATTGCTATGGGGGCTTGTGTAACCGAGGAATAAGCCATTGCTCGTGCCCAGTAACTCGATTTAGTGTACTCTTAGTCGGGCACGTTATACGACATATTGACTGATGCCCCATGACCAGGGACCTCTAAAGCACTAGAAAATCCATCAGTATATGCTGTTATTTGTTTCGTCTTTCAGAATTCTCGCAAGTCTTCCAATGGGAAGCAAAAATCGAATTCTTCCAACAATTTTGCTGCTCAGGCTACTATAGATTCTGGTAAGACCACAGAGGTCAACGTCGTCCACACCAATCCTGTAGAAAATACTTCCAAAGGGAAAAATAAGGGCAAAGGCAAAGCCAAATCTGATGCCCCAAAACCATAATCGTCCAAACCACGTGCTGATGATGGTTCACAGCGAAAGCCGAAGTACCCTTGCCTGATTTGTGATGAAGACCACTACACTAAAGATTGTCCTAGACGATCCAAGGTTAGTTAAATTCTTAATGGCTCTAAGGGAACTTTGGCAGTTCTTAAAGAACCTTTTCCATCTTAGTAGACCCAGATGGTCGAGAAACCTTCACCATCTGCACCATTTGGGTCTCAGGTTTTCATGATGAATGGTGTTGCACCAATTTATATTGCCACTCGGTCAAAGGATTATGCTGGATCACGCCAGGCAGCTAGGAAGGAAGTCGTTGATGGCCCTCCTCCCCCACCTACCTCTAGTCCTCTTGAGATTGAAAGGCCCAGTGCTAAACCTGTTGTATGGCCACCTTCCAAAGGTGTTCTCCAAAAGTCTTCCTATAATCCAAATGCCTGTGCTGCTCAGAATTAGAGCATTATTGAAGATTTTGCACAGGTTCCTTCCACGATGTTCACACTGGAAGTACTTCATAGTTGTCCATCTCAACGGAAAGGTTTGTTATCTACAATCGGCGGTATTGATCCTGTCGATTCTACCCTTCTCACCTTCAATCTAGAGAATTTCGTCCCCCGACTTCCACACCAGATTGTGCTTGTTATAGAAGTCGGTATCAATGACCTAAATATTCACAGAGCCATTGTGGACAAAGGTGCATCTACCTTCGTTATGTCATCGTCTTGCTGGAAGGCCATTGGCTCTCTTACCCTCACTTCATCTCCCAATTCCCTTGAGGCATTCTATGGAAGGGAATCAAATAACTTGGGTGTTCTCGCGAGTCTACCGATTACATTGCAAGGAAAGATAGTCAATGTTGAAGTGGAAGTTGTTGATGCCAAACTCAACTACAATATTCTACTCAGTCGCAATTGGACCCATGCCATTTTGTGCGTTCTGTCCACCCTCTTTTTACTTTTGAAGTTTCAACATGAGGGCAAGATTATTACTGTTGATCAGTTGTATTTCTTTACCTTGTCTTCCGAGAACAATGTGCCATACATGGATAAAATTCCTAATCCCGCCGATAGTATAGGACCTGGTATTTTTAAGGACCCCATTCTCATGGGTACTTTCCCCATTCCACCACCACATACCGTTTAAGTCAATATGATCTCTAGGTCAGATGACCCATGGATCATCCCTTCTCCTGAATAGGTTTCGTCTCTTGGAGAATCGATGCCTCTGACCCCAGTTGAAATCAATTATTGTGAGATCATTGCTGCATCGGATCCTCCTCCTGTTGATAATGCTCCTTTGAGCATGGATCTTGATGTTTATTCTCAATCCCCTTGGCTCATCAACGCAGATTCGCCCGATCCTTTGAGAGAAGTTTTTCTATCTGATGAAGCTATCATGGAGACTATGTCTCTGGAAGATCTGCCGTGGAGCGATGGGCATCATCGTTCCTCGTTTATTCCTGGCCTGGGGGAAATTTCTAATTGTCTCAAGATTTTTGCATCTCAGGTTCCCTCTCCACCGCTCCAAATGCTAATATTGAATCATGAAGTTTTCTTAGAAGGAATATGAGTAACATTACCAAAACGATGCCTATCGAAATCTCTGTTAAACCAGGGGTCGTCGAGAACATCCATGTGGGAGTCACTTGTTCTCTCGATGAGATTCAAGTGTACATTATTCTCTTCCATGAATTCCGTGATTTTTTCGCATGGTCTTATGAAGAGATGCCTGGAATTGATCCCAGTATCGTCGTGCACGAAATTCCCACCTATCCCAGTGCGAAGCCTATGCACCAACGTCTGTGTCCAGTGCATCCTTGGAAAGCTACTGATATAGAAGCTGAAGTTGAGAAACTTCTTAAAGAAGGTTTCATATATCTGATCCCTCTGACAGAGTGGGTTTCCAATATTGTCCCTTTGGATAAGAAGCAGGGCATAATTAGAGTCTATGTTGACTATCGAGATATTAATCGGGCTTGCCCTAAGGAAAACTATCCCACCCCCTTTATCGATCAGATCATTGATGATTGTGCGGGGAGTGACATATTTTCCCTTATGGACAGATTTTCAGGCTATAATCAAATCAATATCCTTCCATCTGATCAACATAAGACCGCTTTCATCTGTCTGTGGGGAACATTCGCCTATAAGAAGCTCCCTTTCAGCTTAAAAAACACTGGGGCTACCTTCCAGTGTGCCATGTCTTAAACCTTTCACGACATACGTAATGTTGTTCAACCGTACCTAGATTACCATCTAGCTCATTCAGATCTGTACAAAGACCTTTCGGAACATCTCCGCCAAATTTTTCTCCACTGCAGACGTTACAACATCAGGCTTAATCCTCACAATTGCGTCTTCTGCATTGACTCTGGTCGATTTTTAGGATTCATTGTCTCTAAGGACAAAATTCACATCGACCCTCTCAAGGTTGAGGCTATTGTTAATCTCCCCTCCCCATCCTCATTGCATCAGCTTGAGAGTCTTCGAGGGAAACCGAATTTCTTACGTTGTTTTATCCTGAACAATGTAGAGGTAGCCAAAGGGTTCACGCAACTTCTAAAATAGGACGTTACTTTCTATTGGGATGAGATTCCTCATAAATATTTCGATAACCTTAAGATGTTTCTTGTCAACGCTCCATTAGTCCGTCCTCCAAATTATCATCGTGACTTTACCCTCTATTTGGCTGTCGCATTTAGTACGATTGCCATGGTTCTGGTACAGGATGACGATGATGGTAATGAACACGTGGTTTATTATCTGTCTCGGAACCTCCTCGACACTGAAACGCATTATGCACACATCGAGAAGTTGGCGCTGGCTACGGTCCAAGCTGTTTAGCGGTTTCGCCATTACATCCTGTTACGCATGGTAACTGTGATTTTAGACTGCAACCCGATGACTTACATTTTGTCTCGATAATTACTGGGGAGAAATTGCTCAAAGTGGATTTTCATCCTCCAAGAGTTTGATTTGGAGTTCACTACTGCCAAACCGAAGAAATCATTGTTTTTTTATGATCTCATTTGTTCTCTCCCTACCGACTCTCTTCCGTCTCAATTCGAGGATCATATCCCAGACGAAACTCTCTTCTTAATTAGCACTCTCAACCCATGGTACGGTGATATCATCATGTACCTCTAGACATCTATCTTTCGGTCTGAGTTAATGAAGGATGCTCGACGCCGCGTTCGACATTAGTCACAACCATATTGCATTTTCGAAGATATCCTATATCGTGTTGGAGTCGATTCCGTACTCCACCGGTGTTTGACCTTAGAAGAGGCTGAGAAAGTTATGAATGACTATCACAATGGCACCTATGGCGGTCACATGTCTGGTTATGCTACCACACAAAAGATCCTTCATGCGAGCTATTTATGGCCATCTATATTTAAAGACTGTATTGTTGCAGTACGTGTCATGTGTGCCAGATCTTCGAATGCAAAATGCATGTGCCACCTCTCCCATTACATCCTGTCATTACTGTAGGCCCTTTTGGAAAATGGGGCACTGATTTTATGACATGTAACCTTCACTTAGCCAGTGGGGCATGCTTATATCATCGTTGCCATAGATTATTTCACCAATTGGGCCGAAGAAATGCCTACACTGGCTGCGGACGGTAAGACAGCTACAAAGTTTATTTTCAACCATGTGATCACTCATTTTGGCATTCCTCAAGCCATCATCACTGATCATGGCTCTCATTTTCGAGACTATATGATGGCAGAGCTGACATCTAAGTTGGGCTTGCATCATGATAGCTCAACACCATATTATCCTCAAGAAAATGGCCAGGTTGAAGCCGTGAACAAGGTGCTTGTCATGATGCTTCAACGAACAATTGGTATACACAAATTGAGTTGGCATCTCCAGTTGTTTTCAGCTCTTTGGGCCTACCGAACGTCAGTGAAGAGTGCAACCGGATTCACACCATTTCAGTTGGTGTATGGTCTGGAAGCTACTCTTCCTGTTGAATGTGAGATTCCTTCACTAAAATTGGCTGTGGAATTACAGCCCGATACTTCCTCGGAGGAAGAACGTCTCCTATATCTTGAGAGATTGGATGAAACTCGCCGCTTGGATGCTTTGGTTATCGAGGCATAGAAAAAGCGGGTTAGATCTCATTTCGATCAAATGGTTTCTCCTCTCTCTTTTATCAAAGGGGAACTTGTCCTCTTGTATGATCAAGCCCATGACAAGCTTGGGGTAGGAAAATTCCAACCTATGTAGCATGGGCCCTATATCGTTAAATGTGTATTGAAAAATAGGGCTTATGATATGATCGATGATGAAGGTCTTCTTTTGGCGCAGCCTAGAAATGGGTTGTACCTAGAGAAATATTATTCTTAAATCATACTTGCGTAGTATATGTACATAGGTGACTTTTCTCATTTTTGTGCATGTGTGGTGTGGTGTGCTTTGTAAGAGATTTTCTGCTTATTGGGTCTTCCTGATTGTGTAGATTTTTACTACTCCTTATGTTGGTTTCGCAGATGATGCCTCCCACAATACCAGGAACCTGTCTTCGGTAGCCTGGTAATTTACAATACTACTGGTGAGTTGGTTAATTTATAAGGTGTTTGTCTAAGGCTTGTTAAAAATAATGTCGCGGAATATAGTGCCATTTTGGAATTATTAAAAGGGTTGTTAACCTCGTTATTTGTGCGCTACTTGTAGATCTGGACTCACAACTTGTGGTTTTACAACTCAATGGCCATTACTCAGTTAGAAACCCATGCATTTTAAGACTATATCTGCGTATTCATTTAATTGAAAGAAATTTTGATTACATCACATATCAGCATATACCAAGACGAATTAATACACTAACAGATGCAGTAGCCAACATGGTATTAGATAGACATTTACGCAATTTGTAAAAACATTATTATATGTAAGAAAGATCCATGTAGAGAATAGATGTATATATATATATCGAGTGTTTGCAATGTGTGCATCATATAAAACCAAAAATATAAATGTTTGTTTCAGTTTATCCGGAGACAACATGTCTCTAAAAAAATATGCAAATAAAAAGCCTAGGTGACTAATCGGCATGGTGCTCATGGTAGCATGTCACTGCCCGCACCAATCGCCTCAATTATCAATGGAGACGACTCGGCACCCCTACAGTGTGCCTCTGATAAGCTATGGGAACATCAGCTAAAAAAGCATATTTTGGAACTCCACGAGCAATCCCCTCTGGGTTCTATACAAGCTCGTCCCCCTCGCCCCCCTCACCTTGAGGGTCATAAGCGAGAGGGGTCCTCCTCGCTATTGGTGACATTCCAATGGGCCTCTGTGGGCCAAAATATACATACATATAGGATTATCTGTTAGAACATGCATGTATACCAAAAAATCATAAAACTCATAAAATTAAAAAGAGTCTTACCAATTTCCTCGTCCCAGTCCTCTCCTTCCGAGAGTGGAAGGTTTGGGTCTTCGGTAAAATTGGTGCCCACATAGGGCCAGTCCTCCACGATGATCAACTGTCGTTGGAGCCAGTCAAAGAACTCGGGCCGCTAGGACATCTATTATCCACCCCCTGCCCTGGGCATCAATGCTGCCCATCGAGCCATCCGTGGCTCTCCCAATGGTGGATCTTGGACTATATCCTCCTGGCACTAGAAAATTGGTAATCGTTCCAGGAAGAACGACACCAAGATTGACCCATATCCAAACTGTTTCAATTTGGTCTTCTTGCATTTTGTCAATTTTCATTTAATGTTCATGGTCACGGTCATGGTCCAGTAAAAAATAGTTGGGTTCATGCACTCTGATGCAAGAAGGAGCTGTGTCTTTGTGGCCTCGTGCGGTTCCTGCGATCGCACAGCCCGCATAATGGTATGTAGCACTACTATCAGTGCTAGATCGGGCATGGTCTGAATTTCTACCTTCCCGCTCCCTGTTCCTTTGCGTGCCCCTCGGCACACGCTCTCCATGACCATTGCCATGTTTTCTCCTGAAGGCCTGGTGCCGGTTACGATAGGGACTGGACCCCTGCGTGATAGTCCAGTGATTAAGTACACGTCTGATACTTCGAGATCAAGTACTTGGTCTCGAAGTTTTCGATTCTCCTCATCCTCATCCTAGATGCTGATGAGATACTACAATAGTTTGGGCTGAGCCTGGAGACACGACGTTAGAAAGAATTTTTTCGTCCCACAATTCCAGAGAGCATTCATACACTGCTCATTTCCCATTGCCAATTCATCTTCCTCGTTGTGTTCTCTCTCTTTCCATTCAATGACCATCTCTTTTTGCTGAATACCTACATCAAATCAAACATAGGAACATTAGAAACCTCCTTTAATATTCAAAATTGCATTTCATTGGTTCATTTTTTAGATTTTTTAGCCGGAATTTGCGTTGCGCCGTTGGCGCGACTGTCTAGCTAACAGTCACGCCAACGGGCGGGGCCTCTGTGTAAAACAAATCAGATTTGCGCAGGTCCATGCCTGGAACCCGCGCCAACCGCAGAGCCCTAAAATTTTAAATTCCCTCCCTAAAATACCTCAAACCATGATTAAATATAGTGAAATGTAGCTTAAAATATGGACAAAGAGGTCGGCTTTTACCTGAACCAGACGGAAGTTGATTTGGTCTGCTGGATTGGTCGCATGAAGATTGAAGCACAAAAGGGTCACCGTTGCTTTGCAAAGAGGTAAAAACTGAAAATTAAATATTTTTTACCACTATTGTTCTTTTATAGCTTTTCGAAGTCCTAAATGGGTCTTTAAACATGTTTTTCAATATATTTTCACATTATTTTCGTCGAATATGTTTTACACACGTATTTTTGTGCAAAAATAGGTTTTCCACTTGATTTTGACGAAGAGACAAGTTGTATTTTATACTTTTTCAGACTCGGTAAAAACACGAAAAATTCACTACTGGAGTCACCTTTCAACTCTTTTCTGACTCTCTAAAACTGAAAAGATTACCGAGTCGCTTGTCGTTTTGAGCTCATTACATTGGCTACGAAACGAAATCTACCTAGTATACGTTTACCCCTTTTTCGGGCTGGGATAGATTATTTACGAAAAAGGAATACCATAGCCTATCGCGACTAGGAGGTTCTCTCAGACATAGTTTTCTACCTTTTCGGATCTGTGGGGCTATCTACGAAAAGGAACTACTGGAGTTTTCTTTTCCTCTATCTTTTCAAACTCTCTAAACATGAAAAGACGTCAAGTTCTTCCTTTGTCAGACTCATTAAAAACTGATGACATCGGGCTCTGTCGTAATGACGTTACTCGAGTTCCTCCTTCCTAGGGCTCGTAAAATGTACTAGGTTGGATTTGTCTGAAAGAAAAACTTATATCGCAAGCACATAATATCCCCTTGAAGATTTTTTCAAAAAATAATTGGGGTACTCACCAGAAATGGTGGGGGAAATTGAAACCAATATTATAGTCATGCTGGCAGTATGTCGCTCTTGAACATGGCACTTATATGCATTCGTGTCGGGTTGGGGACATCTCATCTCGTTATCTGCTTGCCTTCATGGGTTTGGGTAATCTCTTTTGACCGCTCATCTGCTCTTTTCCATGTCACCATGACCTCATAACCCTTGATGTCAAATACTGCCAAATCCAATGTCGTGCCACCGATATGTTCAAGAGAATTTTGCCTCTGCAGTTTTAAACCTCCCTCTGGTTCTTTGTTGATCTTGATTCAAAAAACATTATATCCATCTATCTTGTGTCGATGATGTGGGAAACATTATGGCCCACCTTCGATCAAGGTCACTTCCTGTCGACTTCAGCTCATTATCCAGGAAGTTGATCTAGAGACTCCCTTTATGTACCTTGGAACTTGCATGCCTCAATGGCAGGTTCTTCATATTCGACACAAGGTTTTTGTTATTGGCCTTTGATCAGATGATTTTGCGGGTGTTCGATGCCAGCTCACTATTCACATTCTATGGATTTTACCTCTTGTGCCTTGAGAGCCATCATCATTATTGGTGGTTTCTCTCGCGTCTGTTAACAACTTTCATTATTGGCTGGTAATCAGACGATGTTCTTGCATGTTCGACTTCAGCTCACATGTTCGCATGCTCGAACTTGTACTTTTTTCGGGTCGAGATGGAGCACAAGACCCTGGATTTTTTCTGATGAAATCCAAGCTACGGGTTCTTTGTGGATCATTAATGACTTATTACATGACTCTTTTGATTGGATGGTTGCGACCGTACCTGAGTCTACTTTTTGATCCTTATTTGCTGGATGGATGCGTCCATACCTTGGATCTCATTGTATCATTACTTTCTATGGATGGCTGCGCCCATACCACATATCATGTATTAGAGAAATTAGTTGTATTTATACTCGCAGGTTTTTCGATGATAGTTTTTCTAGTTGAACGCGTTCTCATAAATAATTTCACCCCTCCCTCTCTCTCGAACATCATGCTTTAGGGGGCATCTGTTACACAACATTTTGTCACCATCCCTGCAATCCCTTGTCCCGTAAATTGGAGGACTATTCCCGTGACTTGTGAACAGTAAAATGTCCTGAAAACACCTTAATGGCATCCTTCTACATAAGGGCAAGAGTTCTCCTCAAGAACATTTACTCCGAAAAACCTTAAATACCCATATTTTCTCATTGGCACGGGTAGCCAGTTCATCCCTCACGCCAATGGGGAAAATGCACACTAGTGGGCATGCCAGCTGGTGCTCTGTCCCTATGTTGTGCCTACGCCAAGCCTATTAAGGAATTTTTTTAAACAATAGAAGGCGAAATTTTGATTCTAACAACTTCAGAACAGATCATCAAAAAGGGGTTGGGTTGTTTCCTCCGAATCTCCCTGATTAGGAAGTGGTTTTCCACCTCTCATGGAACCTTCCTAAGAGATAGGACTCTCCCCCATGATTATAGGGAGCCTAACCTCTCCTTCTCACTCTATAAAATCATGTCCTCTCCATTTGCTATCTAGCTTAACTTTTGGGAAGGAAATTATAGCTGAGTGACAATCAAGAGTAGAGCTAAGGAGAACCATGTGAGAGAGAGACAATTTTGTTAAACCCCTGACGAGCTTTGTGATACATGTCTTGCTGGAACCCTGTCAAGGGAAGATCACGACGTCAGAGCACCGGTTATAATCGTTCTCTCGTATCTTAATGTACATGACTCTGCTATTGGTTCCATGATTGTGTTTGTCCATTATATTATGCAATTTCATTCGTTCCTCTCTGACTGATCGATAGTTATAAAGTGTGAATTATTATGTTGCATGTTGTCTCTCTTCTTTGCATGTGTATAGGTATCTTGATGCAACAAGCTCATGGATTGTGACCTGTCCAGCTAGGAATAGAAGTGCCACTTATTCTTTGACAACTGCATCGAAGGAATCACGGTAAGGGATATATGGCGATCCTATATTTTGTAACTAGGAACCAATAGCTTTGCGTATTTTGATTATTGCTAGACCCACTCTAGGGCTAGTGGGATCGCCTCTGTCAGCAGAGGGGATTTACCTCCACAACAAAAGGGGTGAGGTTTTTGCTGATATCATAAATAGCATAAGGCTTTTTGTCTTCTTCTTGGCCAAGAACTCCCCCTATTTTTGTGTTGGATGCAACTACAGAGATGTGAAAAGGCAGTTTCCAGTTAGGCCCTCATATAATTGGTGCTATTGAGACCATTTTATTTAAATCTGCAAAAGTGGTGTCACATTTATCAGTCTAGTGGAATTCAACATTTCCAGTTAATGCATACAAAAGTGCAGCGATTTGTGATTTTTTTTTTATAAATCTGCAATAATATCCTGCATATCCAAAAAAACTGCGTACCTCTGTTTGTGTACAAGGTGTGGCTAATAGAAGGATTACTTCTATTTCTGCTGGATCTACCTGTATTCCAAT
This sequence comes from Pinus albicaulis, assembly GCA_034641835.2. NCBI lineage: Eukaryota > Viridiplantae > Streptophyta > Pinopsida > Pinales > Pinaceae > Pinus > Pinus albicaulis. Next base: position 35,269,533 of record MU968359.1, read on the forward strand.
TGCAGAGATGTAGTGACCTAGGATCACTCCCTCAGTCATCATCATTTGACACTTTTCATTGCTTAAACATAACCTAGTAGCAATACATTGCTCCAACACCTTTTCTAGCATTTCTAAAGCTTGATCAAAGTCCTCATCATATGGTGTGAAGTCATCCATATAGATTTAAAGACCCTCATTTATTAAGTCAGAAAAAATGATGATTATGGATCTTTGAAATGTTTCTGGGGCATTATATAGCCCAACTAGTAAAAATCTGTAAGAAAAAGTACCCCATGCCCAGGTAAAGGTTCTCTTATCCTGGTCTTCAAGGGCTATCTTGATTTGATTGTAACGACTGAACCCGTCAAGAAAGGAAAAGAATCATTTCCCTACCAGTGTGTCAAGGACTTGGTCAATGAAAGGGAGGGGGAAGTGGTCTTTCTACGTTGTTTTATTCATTTCTCTGTAATCCACACAGATTCTCCATTTCCTATTATTTTTAGGGATGAATACCAAGGATGAGACCCATTTTCTATCTGAAATAGGATAGATGAAATTTACATCCATCAGTTTTTGCAGCTCATCTTTTACAATATCTTTTAATTTTGGGTTTAGCCTTCGTTGAGGATGTCGAATGGGTTGAGCTTCCTTATCCGTATAAATGTGATGGGCGCAAATCTGGGGATCTAAACCCTTCATATCTGGGTAGTCCGAAGCAAATTCCCCTTTATGCTTTTGTATAACTTTTATGAGCCTTTGCTTTTGGTTACTATCCAAATTGCCATTGATATTCAGGATCTTCCCTGGCTCAATCTCAATGGGTGTGTTGTTATGCATGGTGGTTGTGGGAATATATTGATCCTCAAGGTCTCTCAAGGGGTCCTCTTGAACTCCATCTTCAAGGATTGTTTTCAAAATTTGGCATTTTAAGTTTTCAAATGTGGGTGGCTGACTCATAAGATTATTGAATACATCATCTTCGGTTTGATTTTGAAATTCGAGAGATTCTACTAATTTTAGAGGTGGAAGAATGTTTTTCTCCCAATATGCATATGGATGTTTGTGAATTTTTACCGTGGGTAAGCTTAGTTTGGCAGGTGGATAAATAATGATTTTTTTATGGAATCTCCTCTAGTGATGGTCATGCTGCCTATTCGGCAGCCTATGTAAGCATTGGCTATTGCTAGCCAAGGTCACCCCAGAATCAATTGGTGCCCATCCATCCTGTTCTTTGGATTAATAACTAGGAAATCAGATGGATATTCCCATGAGTCTACTGAGACCAGGATGTCTTGCACTATTCCTTCTGGCCTAATAACAAACCTGTCAGCAAGCTCTAGCAATGTATCCATTGGTTCTAATGTTGATATGCCTATCTTTTCGCAGGTTCCCGTAGTTAGGATGTTAATGGCTGCCCCTAGGTCGACAAATGTATTTAGAAAGGAATGTCTAGAGATCTGCACGGTTATATGGGATTTCCTGGGTATTCATATTTTACGGGCGGTTCCTTACCCAGTAATAAGTCAGATAGCATCCCTACCACATGAACGGTGGGTGTAGCCTTTGTTTTTTTACTTGTTTTTTTTTCCACAAAGCTCCTTAATTGTTTTTTCATAGATGGGAATGTCTTGTATGGCCTAGAGAAGAGTAATTTTGATACAAAAGTTTCTTAAATCCCCCAGGATGTCAAAATTTGGAGAGGCTATAGGTCTAGGCAGAGTTAACCTTTCAGGGAATGGAGGTGGAAATACCCTGATCTCTTCAGGCCGCCCTTGGTCAATATTTTCCTTCCCTTGCCCTACCTCTCGTTCTATTATATTTTCTTGGCTAGGTTTCTTTGAAGTCCTATGTTTGGGTTGAGGTGGGATCGTGACTTCTGCTGGTGATATAGTATGTCCTAATCTTAGCCTTAGTTCATTGCATTGCCTCAGTTTAGTGTCAGGGTTTGGATCTTCTATGATCTAGATTAGCTAAACCAGTTTTTTATTGGGATTAGGATTGGGTTGAGCTAGTATAAGGACATAGGTTAGGCTGAGGATTGTGCTGAACTAGGTATGGAGTTGGAAGTGTAGGTTGATTTTGGTCCCCTTCTCCTATTGGTAAGTTGGTCATTCCCAGGGGTCGTTACCAATTCTGAGGTCAATTAGTGGTTTGAGAAGGGGATGCTAGCCACTAGACTTGGTATGGAGTGTTTTTCCAATATGGAGGAGAACAAGGAAAGTTTGGCCAATTATTCCCTGGTGAGGGTTGTGTTGGCCAGGGTGGTATAGGAAACGACTCGAACGACTAAGTAGAAAAAGGGTTTTGATTTTTCCAAGCTGCTGCAGGGTTTTGTTGGTTAAATTGTGGAGGATAAAAGAAATGTGGTTGGTCTTGAGGCATACATGGTCATGCATGCCATTAACGACGCTGATTCAATAGGTAGACTGGGTTTGACTCTTCCTCTGCTTCTTTGAAAACTGCTTTCAGCCCCGGGAGTGAAGGGAAATGGTCTGTGGCATGGTCCTTAGTGCAGATGGCATAGGTCTGAGCCATGTCCAAGGGGCATTCCCTTTGGCTATGATTCTTCCAACATCATGGGAAAAATATGGCCAAATTCTACTCTACTATAGCTTGCTTCTTCTTGTCTTGTAATACATCAAGTTGTGTTGTCAAAGTACCCAAAATGTTAGTTTTAAAATTTTCCAAGATATTTCCAAACTCAGCTCTAGTTACGTTGCCACAAGACTACTTAAGGTCCCTTTTTATTGAGTCACGTTCACTTGGCTTATTACGCGTATTACCCTAAAATCACCTAATAAACAAGGAAATAATCTCATCATATCCTTCCTGCGAAATATATCCTTTTCCCATTATGTTGAGTGTTTCAACCCATTCTTCTTTCATTCCCCTAATCAGTGTAGGTTTTAAGATGTCTTTGGATAGTGTCAAATATGGAGACCTTTTCAAATTGTATTGAAATATTTCTACGTATTCCTCTAATGTGTCATTGTCCCTTGCAGACATATTGAAGATTTCATTTTTTAGTTCTCGAGTCTGGCAATAGTCTTGATATTTATTAAGAAAAAATTTCTTCATCTGGTCCCAATTATTAATGGTTCCCCCACCTAGCCCCATGAACCAGCGTAATGCTGCTCCCTTTAAAGTAGAGGGAAATAGTTTCAATTTCTGAGGGTTGGTGGTGTAGTCATACCCCCTACATAGGACATCTAATTCAAATAAGAATGAACCAGGATCTTCCGTGGTCAACACCTGGAAGGTGGGGATTATTTGTAAAGGAATTTCTTTCATAGGGGCATTTACAGCATGATAAAAAATGGGATACTCCAACATTGATGTCTGCCTCTAATTCTGGTTTTGGTAGTTTACCATTTGATTAAAGATGTGCCAATAATCTTCGAGAATTTCTTTTTTCTGGAGGAGTAATCCTGGGGGGATGGGGAGGTGAATGTGGAGGAAAATTTATAGTGCTTCCCTGGTCTGGGATACCGAATATTTATATCTCAAATGCTCCTTTAGGATATTTAGGCTCGGAAGCTTCTATTTGTATTGCACCGCTAGTTTCTCCTTCCCCTTCCTATAAGTTACAAGAACCTACATCTCTCTAAGGGTCAGTACCTATATTATTGGCAGTTTGAAGGCTTAGCTCAGATCCTTCTGTCTTACTATGAATCTTAGCGTGGGCTACCGACGGTGAAGTTGATTCCTAAGGGAGAGTAGTAGCACTTTGAGTGGGAATGATTCTGGGTCCTACGGATGCCTAGGATTAAGATTTTTTAATGATTTTGTCTATATATGTTGTTCTTCCAAGGGTCATTGGTCCTTTGGATTTTGGGGATTTTTGTGGATGATTTCAATCTGTTTCTATCTTTTTCTTCCTAGTCATAAAACAAGGGCACCTATTCTACCAATATTTACACAACTTGCTGAGAAGCGGGCTATGGAGAAAGCGTTTGGCTTGCTGGTATGCAGGCTCTTACCTCTCGCTTTTAATACCAAATTATTCACAACAATGGAGAAAGATAAATAAAGGATATCACTCTTAACACTCTCCCCGACAACGATGCCAAAAATGTCGATTCCCAAAGGTGGCTTATTATAGGCGACCTCTAAGCTCTTCATTCAATTGTCAACCCAGGGTAAGTCTTCTTATTTCAAGAGTGTAAGCAAAAAATATGCAAGTGAGATCGAATGATAGCTACTTTATGTTTCTTATGAAAAGGATTATCTAATTCTTGAAGTTCAATCAACTCAAAAAGATGTGAAAATGGCATAATGCAGCTAACTACTCTTCCTAGCTCTGACGGAGAGAAACCTATAATTGAACAATGTAATGATGGATTGAAAAAAAATATTAATGAATTGAACAAAAACCTAAATGAATTGAACAGAAACCTGAATGAATTGAACAACAATATGAATAAATTGAATCAAAAACTAATTATATAAATTTGCAATGGAATTCACTTTTCAAACTGACTAATTGACATCTTACGGTACTTAATCACGAATTGGATGCCTTATCGTACTGAGGGAACAATATAATATGTAAAGATGAATAGCATTGACCGGTAGTTATTATACGATTCATAAATCAACTGCAAAGGCGTTGGCAGAAAATGAAAACATCTAGCAACAATAAAGAATTATTATAAATCAGAAAGCACGAATGTGGTAAAACATTATTCTAAACCAGAAAGCATGAATGCTAAACTATTCTGAGGAAAGAGAAAATGTAACTTTATTGAGTGGAAAAATTAATTTAAAACTGCATCAGATAACTGGATATTTATTCTGTAACTAATTCACAACATGGAAATTGGCGAGGAAACTCCCAGGGGTTGGGCCTAGACCATTAGAAGTTCTAATGTAATGAAAACACTCAAAAGATGATTGTTCAAAACATCAAAAATATTTATTGAATAAAAAGATAATACAGGGATATAATCGAACAATTTTGTCCTGAAGCGTTGATTACAGAAGGAAATTCCCCTTTTTTGGTTCATCCTTGGTCCTTTGAAAGGCATTTTCACGCAGTGGAACAGTATTTTCTAGATGACGGCCTGCTACGAGTGGCTGTCGTTTGAGCTCTCGAGCTTGGATCTGTCTTTCTGCCTTCTTTCAGTTTCTAGAAGGTACTGAGATTCCATGAGTCTGTGTCTATTGGTTGTCTTTCGTTTAACGTTGGTTCAACTACTCTATTTTCCTGTATACAGAGATAAAATAAGTCAAATTTCCATTATAAAAGCGTTTCCTTTTGTTGTTCGCCCAATTGCTCTAATTTTCATAAACCTTTTCTATATTTATTGTTTAAAATGAGGGAGAACTACAAAAACTGTGTCACAATTCGAAGTAATCATAGGGTGGAAACATACCTTAATTCCAGCCCAACAGGTTGTCTCTGTCTATACAGTAGAGGTCCCTACACTCGTATGATGCTATTTTTATTTTAAAATGATTTCCATATCAACCTTATTTTTCTGTATTTGGATGTTCTACTCCAAAATCATCTTCAACATGTTTTTTTTCTCTTTCTCAAGTTTCCCTGGTTATTTAGTTTGTGGATGCTTTTTTATAGGCAATTTCCGCTGATTTCTTAGCGTTTTTAAATCTAAATTTTTTATCTTTATTATTTCTTCAACGTTGACATCATTAGGATCTAATCCTATATTAATGACCAAATCTTCGAGCCCTTTTATTTTGGTTTCCTTGGCTAAGGAAGACATTCTTTCTAACTTTAGCTATGAATGAACATTATTTAAAGATGCTTTCAATTTAGAATCTTCCATAACTGAAGTTGTCAATGTGGAATAAATCATCTCACCCGCTTTTTTTTTTAATATCAATTTCATCTATTGGATGTATTTTCTTGGTATCAAAAGAAAAAAAAAAAATTTATAAACATTTTCACTTTCAGTAACTGACACTTTTGGCTCAAGGTATGCATCCTAAAATTTCCGTCTATCAGGATTTAATGTAGATAAAATTTTGTTTTGAGTACTGGAAGATTGTTTCCAAAACTCAGTATAGGTGGAAGCTTTCAATTCCTCATTTCTTTTCTTCATCTCTATAAATCTGGAAATTTGTTTTCCTGAAGATGGAGAAATAGGAGAAGTAGGAGAAATAAGGGTTGTTTCTTCAGTTTTTTGTAAAGAGAATACAAGCTCACTTGATAATACTATTATAGTGTGTTCTTCTGAATTTATACCTTCTTATGATTCCTCTTTTATATTCATTTATTTCCTCCTTTTGAAAACTTTGAAACCAACTGCTTTAATTTTTTCTAACCGGAGGTTTGATCTTCAGTTTCTTGTAGTGTGTTTTCTTCCCATTTTTCTCAGTTTGCAAACTACTAAATTTCTATTTTTTCTATGTGTACATAAGGTTCTTAATTTTGTTCAGGTCTTATCTTTGAAATCACTCCTAGGGGATCATAAGGCCAACTGAAACTTGATTTTAATTTCATTTTTTTGAGTAGACTGTCCACTTCCTTCTCTGTTGTTCTAGTGTTAACAATAAATGGACCAATTTATGATTTTAATTAGAACTAATCCTTTTTTTCCTTGGCATAAAATGTATATCATCCATATTCATCCTCTTCCTAATGAATTTTAAAGCAAAAAACCTCATAGGCAGAAAAAGTGGAAATTTATAACGAGGAAGTTCAAAACCATAGACTTCGATTTTTGTAAAATTTTGATAGAAATACCAGTATCCAACCTTAGATTGTTCACTATGATGTAAAATTAATTTATTTTTGTGGATACTCTAGGAACTGCATCACTTCTCAAAATACATAATTCTATATGCAAAAACAGATTAAAAAAATCACTAAAAAAGTATTCCTCTATGTTTTGTATAACTAGAGAGGTCCAGTGTGTTAGTTTCAATATGCCAGTCATAAAAACCAACTCTTTTAGCCATTTTCCTAGATGTCATAGGTCAAAATTTTTTCTTTTCAAATAAGTTTTCAAAATAGATTTTGGTCACTGAAATAGTTCAGGGATGACTTGCTTCTCCATCATCTCATCCATGGATGCCATCACCCTCAAAGTTCTATTATATCAAGTGTCAAGAAAAGAGAAAGGGAAATCATGACTTTTAGAGCTACAAGGAATCAATCTGCGTTCTCAATTCAATTAAAATAAAAAATTGAGGTTTTCAAGTGTAATGGTGAGAAAACTTCATTTTTTTCCTTCATTCATTTAATTTACCTCTTTACCCTTCATTTTTCCAAAAATGCAAGTCCAATGCTTGAAATTCCATTAACACCATTAATATCCAAATATCTATGCTTTCGAGACTTTTATAACAGCTTATCTCACCCACTAATAGCCATATCATATATCTCTTAAACCTACCACATATGTCATTTACTGTAGCTCCGTCCCCCATAGCAAGCCATTTAATATATCACATATTATATATGTGATATAATTGCCACACTTATCATATTATGGACCTACCTACCTTTATCGCATCGCAAAAAACCTTTCGCTCTTCATTTACTCTCATTGTTCCAAAATCCTGAAGCGATAAAACCTTTACCGTTTTAGTTTTTCCGCCTTACCTTTGTCCTTGCCTTTTCACATCGGCATATCATATCGCAACAATACTTGCCGCATTCATTTTCCATTCCAAAAATCTTCCAATGCGAAATTATAATGGTACCTGCCTTCCCTGTAATTTCAGCATCACTATCGCATATCACAAATATTATGGCCCTCCATTCATATTACTTGTCTCATTTCCACAATTCCTGATATGTGGAAATTTATGTGCTCCAAAATGTGATATCCCTTGACTCCTCAATTTGCGATAAATCTTAGAACTATTGATTGCAATTTGTGATAGGCCTACCACACCTGCTCACGTCACTCACCTTTTATTAATCATAGATTTCGTGCGCCATATCAATTGATATCTACTCCCCTTTTCTCCATGTGATTGCAATAGTTTCAAATACCTTTCCCGACTTAATATCTTCCCTTCTTGTTTAATCAATGAATCTTGTTTTATTTCAGCCCCCTTCTCGCATTCTGGCTTTAACACAGCTTGGGGGTCGAAAATAGGCGGTACTGTGATCCGACCTGACTTCAACGTGTCTTCCTCTCATCATTTCGCATCCCCCTTCATTCAAACTACTTACCGCTTGCATACGCCCCCTCCCCCCTGAAAACCATTCTTCTATTTGTGTTAATATCATCGTCCCCACCTTTTTCTCCACCATTCTATCCAAAAGGTTTTGAATTTTCACCATTTAGAAGGAAAAAATTGGCAGAACTTCTCTTTAATATATTTCCATTAAACCCATGCCACCATTACTCTTAGCACTAGCATGTTTCAACAAGGCACCAGCCAACATTGAAGAGACAATTGGAAGCATTACAGGAACCTAGACAGTAGTTACTCAAGTATTTAAGATAATATCATCAGACCCTATGTTAGGAAAAATACTAAGCGGGGGGGTGAATCAATATTTAGATCTGACTGAAAACTTTGTAATTTTTCTTTCTCTTAAAACCATACGCTACTTTACTAAACCCAACTCGCGTATACATGCGGATATCCTTAAGAAAACTTGTGTATGTCCAGAGATATTATTATGCATTTAATTCTTTACTTAGATCATTGCATCATTCATTCATCAGATGTTTAGTAAGCATTAAGCATGTGCAGTAATAACAGAATAAATCATTACACATAAGCAACACACATGAACACCAGTATTTAAGGTGGAAACCCAATTCGGGAGAAAAGCACCGTTGTTGTCATCTCTATCTTCAATATTTATTATAAAGAAAACCTCTTACAATTTTGTACTGGCGCAGACTCATACCAGTACGCGGGCACCCACCTGCAAAAGGCTGAAACCTTCTCTCGTTCTCCCAACACTACTGGAAGGGAGCTCCAACCCCCTGATCTCGTTTACCAGCCTCTCCTGGAAGGGAGCTTCGACCCCCTGATTTTAACACCAGCTTCTACTGGCAGAAAGCTTCCTCTTTCATACTAAAGGCTTCAACCCTCAGATCCACTGTAGACCACGTTTCATCAATTTTCATATTGGATCAAAACAACTTCAATAAAACCCCTTAACATCAACAACCATACTTTACCCAAAACTTCAATCAGAACAGCAATACCACTGTAACCAAAATATCAGAAATAACCCAGACTTCAGAGTAGATAATCAGATACACATTCATCCTTTAACAACCATTAATTCAGATACCATACGTTATTTTTATTTACTGAACCTGCATACATACGCTCTTATCTGCACACCAACCTGTGTATGCTTCAGTGCATACTCATTTTTATATTCTGAATTAATACGTGACTTTTCTTTATCGATTCCACGTATACACGCACTTTTCCTCTTACCAACTAGCGTATTCCTCTGTGTATGCTTTATTTCAGATTTTGTTCAAACTGATATTCAGATCTGAAATCAGATTTCTGATAAGACAATCTATCAGCCATGTAGAACTATTTAGACAGTCATTCTTCCCTCATCATGTTTTCTCAATCATTGATTAGATTTGTTCATTATCATATCAGCAACATACATCATATTCAAATAGCCCAGAACTTCAAGAAGACTTCATTGACAGATAGTAGAGAGATAACAGAAATCACAGCAGTAATATCTGTGAAATAAGCTTCAGAAACCCTAACTTCCATACGCGCTTTTTATTAAGAGAACCAGCGTATAAACGCACTTTTACCGATACAAACTAGCGTATAGATCTGTAAAAGATAAACTTTGCAGAAAAGACCAGATCTATAAACTTACCCAGATTTCTTCAATTTCTTCATCAGACTTGCGCAAGTTCTTCATCATTCCTTTAGTCGGTCATTCTAGAGATTCATCATCATCAGATCCAGAGATCATTATACCCGTCGGTGCATCATAGATTCAGATCTAACAATTAAGAACATATTTCATCCATGTAGATATTCCTTAGAGAAATTTATTCATCAGCAACCCTTACACATGCACACCTAGCACTATGATCTTCTTCTCCTTATATAGATTTCTCTTTTACCAATACCATGAGTCAAAACCACTCGACCACTGATGGTATTCCTAGATGGGATCAAATAGATAATCCAGCGCTCAATACTGTGGGCCAATACCATGGTTATGTCCCCTGGTTTTATAAATTTAGAGCGCAAATAGGCATATGTGACTTGGGTCGTACTTATCCGCGGACATACGCGACTTGGCTTTTACAAACCCGCGTATACATTGTTCTATATTTGAAAAGGTCAATCTGCTTGTATAGAACTGCTGATGGTTTTCTGAGTTCTTCATACAGTCATTATCTGCATCCTTTGTCAAAGAGTTGCCATCAAGGACAATCAATTCAATATAATAGGATACAAGAAACATATTTCTAACAATCTCCCCCTTTGGACTTGATGGCAACCATGACTAGAAATACATTTAGCAAAAACATTCTCCCCCTTTGACATCAAGGGCAAAGGGTAGATCAAGATCCTTTGTACTGACAATACCATGCTCCCCCTGAGATCATGTTGCATCTTCAAACACAATATTCAATGAAGTACATGACTCTATAACTCAACCTAGTATGACCTTTCCTATCACCAAGGAGTCATACTTACATCAATGATCCAACCAAGTGGATTTACAAGTTTGACTCAACTACCCAACCAAGTGGGTTTACAAAATGGAATAAGTCTTTGCATGACTGAATATTACAATTTTTACATCATGGGTCTCAACATGACCCTTTTTCATCAAATTACATAAATGACTTATACAATCAAGATCAAAGATTCTCAAGCATGAGATCATAATACACCAAATAATTAGAATGCCAAAAATGCATCCTTTCCACATGACCAATGCTCCCCCTTAGCCTGTGCATCTTGAACACTTTCAACAGAAAATAATCAAGGCATCTTCATCAGAAGCATTAGAGAATGAAACAGAAATATGAGAGCTAGAACATCACCATAGATTCCCAAAAACATCGCAGCTGTGATGAAGAATGCTGACCCAGAAAAATTTTGTCAAAAAACACCCATATGCAGTTTTCTGTGAATAAACTCGCGTATATACGTGACTATCCTTCAGGAAATCTGTGTATCCATTTTAATCTTCTGAATTTAAGTAGATCTGATCTTCTACATGGCAGAGACTACTCCTAGCTTCTATCTGAGATATTCGAACGCTTCCCTGGGTAAAGGTTTGGTAAATATATCAACAACTTGTTCTTTGGAGGGAACATACTCCAACTTCACCTTTTTTTCAATCACTTGTTCACGTAAGAGGTGATACTTGATGGGAATGTGCTTGGTCTTGGAATGCATAACATGATTATTTGAGATACTAATGGCACTTGTATTATCACACATAATGGAGATAGGAGGTGAACATTTGATTTGAATGTCTTGTAAGGTTTGCATCATCCAAAGAAGTTGAGTGCAACAGGATGCAGCAGCCACATATTCTGCTTCTGCTGTAGATAAGGAAATAGAGCTTTGCTTCTTGCTGAACCAAGATACTAACCGGGGCCCCATATAGAATGCACCACCACTAGTGCTTTTCCAATCATCAACATTTCTAGCCCAATCTGCATCAGTGTAAGCATGAAGAATGAGATTAGCATTCTTTGGATACCATAGTCCAAAGTCTTGAGTTCCTTGTAGATATTTGAATATTATTTTGACAGCCTGAAGGTGAGACTCTTTTGGATTAGCTTGGAATCGTCCAACAATCCCAACTTCATGCATAATGTACGGTCTAGTCCCGATTGAGATAAAGTAGACTTCCTATCATAGATCTATATTCTGGTTGATTCACTATGGGAGAATCATCATGAGAACTGAGATTACATCCAGTTACCATTGGTGTACTTACAAGTTTGCACTCTTCCATGCCATACTTCTTCAGAATTTTCTTAAGATATTTTGTTTGTGATAAGAATATACCATCTGTTGTTTGTTGCACTTGCAAGCCAAGAAAGAATGTTAGTTCCCCAAGCAAATACATTTCAAATTCTTGCTTCATATCAAAAGCAAATTTCTAACTCATAAACTATTCATTACTTCCAAAAATGATATCATCAACATATACAATCACAATCATTAGTTTATCATTTTCAGTTTTTGTGTGTATAAGTTGCTATCAGCAGATCCCTTTGAAAATCCTTGTTGATGAAGATATTTGTCAAGACGATAATACCATGCCCTTGGAGCTTGTTTGAGACCATATAAAGCCTTTTTAAGTCTACAAACAAGATTTTCATCATTTCCCAAAATGAAGCCTTCTGTTTGTTCTATATAAACTTCTTCTTCTAGATCACCCTTGAGAAATGCAGATTTAACATCCATTTGATAAACTTTGATTTGTTGAAAGCTTGAAAAAGCAAGAAAAATTCTTATGGCTTCAAGTCTAGCTACAGTGGCAAAAGTTTCTTCAAAGTCTTTACCTTCTTGTTGAGCATACCCCTTGCAAACAAGTCTAGCTTTATTTCTTATAACATCCCCATTCTCATTTAACTTATTTTTGAATATCCATTTAGTTCCAATGAAATTTTTGTCATGAGGTCTTGGTACTAATTCCCAAGTGTGATTCTTTTCAATCTGATCAAGTTCTTCATTCATGGCTTGAATCCAACATTCATCTTTTCTAGCTTGATTGACATTTTGTGGTTCAATAGTGGATATAAATGCCAAATAGCTAGAAGATCCCACAAGAGTCCTTCTTGTTTGTACACCTGCTTCCTTATCTCCCAAAATTTGAGATTCTGGATGATTCTTTTGAACATATATGGATGGATCTTTTTCAGATAAATTATCTTCAGGTTCTTCATTGAGTTCACTGTCTGTATCATTGCAGTTTGATGTAGAAGGACATATGTCACCATCATCTTCATTTGTTGTTTGTTTTTTTTCTTTCGGGACTGTAGGAGACTCATCAATAACAACATCAATACATTCAACAATCTTCCTAAGTATTTTATTGTAACATTTATATGCCCTACTCCTAGAGGAGTAACCAAGAAGTATTCCTTCATCTGCTCTAGGTTCAAACTTATTAATTTTTTCATCATTTTTTTTTATAAAGCATTTTTCTTCCAAAAACTCTAAAATTCTTCACGGTGGGAGGATTACCATACCGGAGTTCATATGGAGTTTTATCACTATTTACACGAACATGTGCCTTGTTAAGAATATTTACCGGTATATGTTTGCTTCTCCCCAAAATGTGTCGGGTGTTCCCGAATCATCAAGCTCTCTAGCCATTTGTTGAATTGTTTTATTCATTCTTTCTGCCATGCCATTTTGTTGTGGAGTGCCGACTACGAGCTTTGTCTTTTATGCCATGTTGTTCACAAAATTCAAAGAATTCATCTGATGTATATTCTCCTCCTCGATCAAATCTAAGACACTTGATTTTTAGATCTAATTCATTTTCAACTAGAGCTTTGAAGATCTGAAATTTCTCAAATGCTTCATCTTTGTGTTTCATCAACCCAATCCAACACATTATAGAGAAATCATCAATAAATAAGGTATAGTATTGTTCACCACGTGATTTTTCCTCACAGGTCCACATATGTCAGTATGAATGAGTTCAAGAGGCTTACTTGATGATCCTTCCTTGGCATTAAATTGCACTCTGGTTTGCTTACCGAATTGGCAAGATTTGCATATGATACTTTCAGGTAGAGTAATATTGGGAAGATCACGAACAACTTTGAGTCTGCTTGATTTGTTGATTTGAGAGAAGCTCGGATGCCCCAACCTTCTATGCCATAGCCAGTTTTCTGAAGATTTACTCAAGTAACATTGTTCTTTGCAGTTCTTCAATACATACAGGTTGCTTGGAGTTCTTTTTCCTTTTATAATTGTTTTACCTGTATCAAGATCACGAACCACAAATTCTTTTGAACTAAAGACAACTTCAGTTCCTTGATCACACATTTGACTTACACTTAACAGGTTATGCCTTAAACCATCCACATACATGACATCATTAGCCTTCACCTTTTCTTTTAGAAACACAGATCCTTTTCCTTTAATTACGAGCGGAAGTATCATTTTCAAATGTAACATTCTTTTCTTTTTCTAGGGCACTATATGCAAAAGTATTTTTTGTCACGTAAATGTGTTTTGAGCATCCGCTATCGATACCATTTATTTTCTTCACCTTAAAGTTTGCAAATAAAGATATTCCACAATTTTCAGCTGTAGACCTTCTTTTTCCACACTTTGGAGCTTGAAGGAAAATTCTCTTTCAGGTGAACTTTTAGTCACCATTCAGTTCTTCATGGCCAAAGTTATTGCAATAAGCACATTCGACTTCATTTTGAAAGAGGAGAAAAAGTTATTATAGGTATTCTTCTTTGTTCCAATGCTAAATCGTTTTCTTTCATGCTTCTCTTGTCACTGATGGGTTACTCCTAAGGTCATTGAACAACTTTATGACCAAAATTGTGACATGAGAAACATTGTCCATTGAAGAAGAAATTTCTGTGATCATGAAATCTTCTACTTGAATTTACCTGTTGATTGGTGTTTCTTTGAAAGGTATTCCTGTTAGTTTTCTTTGAATTGAGATGGTCATGCTTTACCTCTAAAGATTCTTTATTCCCTTGCTGAGTGGCAGAATGTTGTATACTAGATGTAGCTGCTTTTAGATAATTTGGTGCTGAAGCCTGAGAAGATTCTCCGATATATCCAAGACCTGTATTTATAAGAGCAGAACGTTGTACCTTGATAATCTCAGTAAGGTTTCAGATCCTTTAGAAAATCTAAGATTCAAAGTCTTTAATTTCTCAATTTCTTTTCTTAGACTTACTATTTCACATTCTAATTTCTCATTGTGTTTCTCCCTTTCTTCAAGCTGATTTTTCAAAGTTTATATGGATATTTTACTTTCTTCTAAGCATTTTTTGAGGTGATTGATTTCATCAAGAAAATCATTGTCCTCTAAAGCATCCATAAAATTATCCTTTTAATCTCTAGATTCTTTTTCAAATGCCATGAGAAGTCTAAGATCTTGTTCACATTCTTCCTCACTATCAGATAACCCATCACTGTCTTCATAAGTATAGTAACTTTTTCTAGTGCTAAACCGATTCTTATTCCTTCTTGTTGCTTCCTTCCCTTTTTCATGTGTTTCTTTATGAGGACACTTAGCAGCATAATGACCAACTCTTCCACAAGAAAAAAATTTGAAAGGAAGCTTACCTATGAACCGTCCTGTGCCAAGTTGGAATTTCTTTACAAAATTTACCTCATCTTCTTCTGAGATATACCATGATAATTTTTTCTCTTGTACTTCTTTCCCTTTTGTAGAAGCTCTAAAGACGGCTTCTTTGACTTAAGATGGTCCTCCTCTTCTCATTTCACATGCATTTAGTATGCCATGAAGTTGCACTACAGTAAGATTTTGAAGATCCTGCTTTTCTTCAAGAGCAGAAACTTTTGACTCAAATTTTTCCATTAGCGATCTTAAAAATTTCTCAACCAAAGTAGAGTCGGTTATTGTTTCTCCCAGATTTCTCATACAATTTACAATATCATCAAGACGTAAAAATAAACTGGCAATTCTCTCGTCATTATGCATTTTTAGATTTTCATATTTAATTCTGAGAGTTTAGAGTTTAACACTTCTTACCTTTGCATCACCTTCATAACTTAGAATTATTTTGTCCCATATTTCCTTTGTTGTATCCAGCTACATGACTTTGACAAATTCTGATTCAGTTAGACTTCCCAATAGAGCATTGACCGCCTTTGCATTCGTTTCATAATTCTTTCTTTCCGTTGGATCTGTTGGTACTGCGGCTGGATATTGATATTCTCCTTCAACAATAGCCCATACATCTGCTCCTAGAGACTGAAGATAAGATCTCATCCTTGTTTTCTAGAAGATTAAATTTTTTCCGTTGAAGAGAAGAGGCCTAATAGATGTTGTTCCATCTTGATTTCTCATCTTGTTTGATCTTCCTTCTAGCGGCTAAGATTTTTCAGAAGGACCTGCTCTGATACCAATTGTTAGGAAAAATACTGAGAGGGGGGGTGAATCAGTATTTAGATCTGACTGAAAATTTTTTACTTTTTCTTTCTCTTAAAACCATACGCTACTTTACTGAACCCAAATCGCGTATACATGCGTATATCCTTAAGAAAACTTGTGTATGTCCAGAGGTCTTATTATGCATTTAATTCTTTACTTAGATCATTGAATCATTCATTCATCAAATGTTTAGTAAGCAGTAAGCATGTGCAGTAATAACAGAATAAACCATCACACATAAGCAACAGACATGAACACCAGTATTTAAGGTGGAAACCCAATTCGGGAGAAAACCACCACTGCTGTCGTCTCTGTCTTCAATATTTATTATAAAGAAAACTTCTTACAATTTTGTACTGGCGCAGACTCATACCAGTACGCAGGCACCCGCCTGCAGAAGGCTGCAACCTTCTCTCATTCTCCAGCCACTACTGGAAGGGAGCTCCAATCCCCTAATCTCATTTACCAGCCTCTCCTGGAAGGGAGCTTCGACCCCCTGATTTTAACACCAGCTTCTACTGGAAGAAAGCTTCCTCTTTCATACTGAATGCTTCAACCCTCGGATCTACTACAGATCACGTTTCAATAATTTTTATACTGGATCAAAACAACTTCAATACAACCCCTTAACATCAACAACCATACTTTACCCAAAACTTCAATCATAACAGAAATACCACTGTAACCAGAATATCAGAAATAACCCAAACTTCAGAGTAGATAATCAGATACACATTCAACCTTGAAAAAGCACTAATTCAGATACCATACGCTATTTTTATTTTTTGAACCTACGTACATACACTCTTTTCTGCACACCAACCTACGTATGCTTCAGTGCATACTCATTTTTATATTCTGAATTAATACGTGACTTTTCTTTATCGATTCCGCGTATACACGCACTTTTCCTTTTACCAACTAGCATATTCCTCTGTGTATGCTTTCTTTCAGATTTTGTTCAGACTCATATTCAGATCTGAAATCAGATTTCTGATCAGAAAATCTATTAGCCATGCAGAACTGTTTAGACATTCATTCTTCCCTCATCATGTTTTCTCAATCATTGATTAGATTTGCTCATTATCATATCAGCAGTATACATTATATTCAAATAGCCTGGAACTTCAAGAAGACTTCATTGACAGATAGCAGACAGATAATAGAAATCACAGAAGTAATATCTGTGAAATAAGCTTCAGAAACCCTAACTTCCATACACACTTTTTATTAAGAGAACCCATGTATATACACGCTTTTACCAAGACAAATTAGCGTATAGATCTATAAAAGATAAACTTTGCAGAACAGACCAGATCTATAAACTTACCTAGATTTCTTCAATTTCTTCATTAGAATTGCGTCAGTTCTTCATCATTCCTTTAGTCAGTCATTCTAGAGATTCATCATTATCAGATCCAGAGATCATTGTATCCATGGGTGCATCATAGATTCATATCTAACAATTAAGAACATATTTCATCCATGTAGATATTCCTTAGAGAAATTTATTCATCAAAAACCCTTACACATGCACACCTAGCACTATGATCTTCTTCTCCTTATATAGATTTCGCTTTTACCAATACCATGAGTCAAAACCACTCGACCACTGATGGTATTCCTGGATGGGATGAAATAGATAATCCAAAACTCAATACTATGGGCCAATACCATGGTCATGTCCCTTGGTTTTATAAATTTAGAGCGCAAATAGGCATACGCGACTTGGGTCATACTTATCTGCGGACATACGCGACTTGGCTTTTACAAACACCGCGTATACATTTTTCTATATTTGAAAAGGTCAATCTACTTGTATAGAACTGCTGATGGTTTTCTGAGTTCTTCATACAGTCATTATCTGCATCCTTTGTCAGAGAGTTGCCATCAAGGACAATCAATTCAATAAAATAGGATACAAGAAACATATTTCCAACACCCTGTACTTCACCTATAGTTTAGGATTAAAAAATTCTACATTCATAATGTTGTTAGAATTGATAAATATCGGTCGAGTGTTCTGTAAATTTTTCTTGTTATCGTAATAAAT
Organism: Pinus albicaulis; assembly: GCA_034641835.2. Taxonomy (NCBI): domain Eukaryota; kingdom Viridiplantae; phylum Streptophyta; class Pinopsida; order Pinales; family Pinaceae; genus Pinus; species Pinus albicaulis. Next base: position 35,287,631 of record MU968359.1, read on the forward strand.
TAGAAACAAAAACTCCCTATTCCTTTGGATTGTAATAAAGTCCTCGTCTGTGTATATATTAGAGAGTATAGCATTTCTGGTATGCCATTGTAAATATATAAATACACAAATTGTAGATAGAGAAAAGGTTAGTAGTTGGTTTGTTGGAATAGTGTTAGATAGTCTAATATATTTTCCAGAGGAGCTATTGTAAATAATTTTTAATGAAATCAAAGAGGTTGTAGCAACTATTGTGAGATTATAGTGGTATTTCTTTTGAGAATTTTTTTCCTCTATTTTATTCCATTTCCATTATAGCTTATGTATTTCAACCTTACAAGTTTATAAATAGAAATCATTATTTCTATGTTTTCTTTATTAATATTTTCATAAGTATGTCTTTCTTATGATGAATGAATTCAGTAAAATGATCATTTCGATTCCTACCTTTTCTACCAATATACACAATGAAAATTTAAGTATGCTCAAATAGTCTACCTATCTTCCCTCACTCTGTTGTCGGCAATTAAATATTTGAAATTAGCTTTAGTTTCCCTGATTCTTATTTCTATCTAGCATCTTAATTACCAAAAAAATTACTCATTTCTAGCTTACACACACACACACACACACACACACACACACACACACACATATATATATAGCCTAAAATATCATGGTACTCAACCATTCATTGGATATTTAAAGTGACATAGAGAGAGATCTCTTTGGTCTAGGTAGGGCTAGCTACCTGGCCAGAAGGTTGGTTTTTGGTTACCTTTCTCCACTCCTTTATCAGCCTTGGGAAGTTGGGGAGAGTGATAAAATTTTTGGCACCATTGCCGAGGAGCGATTGCTAAAAATTCCCTGGGAAAGAACAAAAAATACTAGCTTTGATTGTTAATGGTGAATAATGGTCACACATAAGAAGGTTGAATCATTCACCTAGCAATTCCAGTGGTAAAGAATCCAAAAATTCAGAGTGTTCATGGCGACTCCACTTCTCAAATATTAATAAATTGAAAAACTTATTGATGACTTAAATGTTTTCAAAATGGGTTCAACTACAAGAAGAAATGTGAGGTATGCTCCTATGGATCAGTCTCATATCCCTGGATTTTCAAATCTTATGCCTCATGTTGATTGGTTATCTTATCTTCCCATGTTCAAATATGAAAAGAAAGATGATTTTGCCTTGCATTTGATCAAGTTTCATATGCATATACATAGACTCAAAATTAAGTTTCCTAAGGATTGGTTGATGAATATATTTATGGCTACTCTGGAAGACAAATCAAGAACTTGGAATTAATGGTTGAAACCAGCTAGCATATGTTCTTTAAATCATTTTCATTCAGTACCTTTTTAGAATTATAAAGAGAAATATCCACCTTTGCTGTTGGTACACAATTTTCGTGATTATTTTTAGGGATTCATTCAGCATCTTGAAAATATTGATGATGATATAGAATTTATGGATTATGAGATCATAGAATCCCTTCACGATTTATCTTCCCGAAAAGAATCAGAATTTTCTTCTTTGGATGAGAAAGACTGTAATAAAGAAAAAGAAATGCAAATTTCAGATCCTGAAAATGAAAATCAACAAGACAAATTTCATTGCTATAAAAATCAGTCTTCCACTCTATCTAAGGATGATATAGATCAAATCTTGAACATCCATGTTACAACTCAAATTAATGCATATTTCCAGTATTCTCACAATAAAGAATGTGTGAGTGAAACTTCATCCATTATTGAAAATGAAAATCTAAATTTAAATGATGACAATTATGAGATTCATGAAAATATACAGGAAGCTGTTATGAGTAAACCAATCTATGAAGATGATTTCATGCAAGAATATCAGCCAACAAGCACTATTTTCTTTCATAAAGAGGATAAGGTTTCCATGTTTAATAATCTTGAAGAATTTTTTCTATCCAAGGAAGATTTATAATATGAATTGGAGGAGTATGAATCCAAGAAAAATAATATGCTAGAGATAGAATCATAGTTGTTCATGCCTGAGGAAATAACCAACACTCAAAAAGTAGAAAATCATATTTCCTTATGCCTTAATATGGAACAACAACCAAGTATTCTTTCAAATCAAAATGAAGGAAGTACTTTTATTTTTGCTGCTAGATTTCAAGACAAGGTAGCATTTCACATTATTGAAGATCCTTACAATGATTTGTTGTTGTCAATAGGAAAGATGAATTTTATTATATTTATGCATCATGAGAATATGTTCAGTGAACAGTTGGAGTGACCTTTCTTTTATTTTCTCTACCTGCTCAAAGAAAGTGTGAGCATAATTCAAATAAGTAGCCATCTACTGGACTGGTTACTTTGGAAGGATCATATCATATAATTGTATATACATATTTAGCACACAAGTGGTTATCTTTATGATTTGAAGCTCGAGGTGAAGTCCCTAACATCCCGATGGTATGCTACCATCAATAAGTTTGCAAATTTTGTTTCAGTCAGAGTCAGTTGTCCAGTTAGAGTCAAGTTAGTTCTTGATTCAAAGTCATTTCAGTTTCTCTAAGTTTTTGAGTTTCTAGTTTTGACTCCATGCCCTATGGTAAGGCTACCTAGTCTACGATGTTCTTGACACCTCCTGAAGGAGCTTCCATCCCCAGATGAAGCCAATGTTAGTGATAAAAAAAAAAAAATTAGCTATTTTCCTATATGTCATAGGTCAAAAGTTTTTCTTTTCAAACAAGTTTTCAAAATAAATTTTGGTCACTGAAAGAGTTCAGGTCTGACTTTCTTGTCCATCATCTCATCCATGGATGCCATCGCCCTCAAAGCTCTATTATCTCAAGTGTTAATAAAAGAGGAAGGAAAATTATGATTGTTAGAGCTGCAAGGAATCAATCTGCGTTCTCAGTTCAGTTAAAAGAAGAAAGTATTGTTGTCAAGTGTAATGGTAAGAAAACTTCATTTTTTCCTTCATTCATTTCATTTACCTCTTTACCCTTGATTTTTCCAAAAATTCAAGTCCAATGCTTGAAATTCCATTAAAAACATTCAAATCCAAATATTTATGCTTTTGGGACTTTTATAGCAACTCCACCCACCCATTAACAGGCATATCATATATCTCTTAAAATCACCACATATGTCATTTAACGCAGCTCCGCCCCACATAACAAGTAATATATCACCAATTATATATGTGATATCATTACCACACTTATCATATTATGGACCCACTTACCTTTATCGCATCGCAAAAAAACCTTTCGCTCTTCATTTACTCTCATTGTTCCAAAGTCCCGATGTAATAAAACCTTTTCCCTTTTCACTTTTCCACCTTACCTTTATCCTTACCTTTTTGCATCGACATATCACAACCATCCTTGCCACATTCATTTTCCACTCCAAAAATCTTCTGATGTGATATTACAGTGGGACTTGCCTTCCTTGCCACGTTAGCATTACTATTGAATATCGCAAATCTTATGGCCCTCCATTCATATTACTTGCCTCATTTCCCCGATCCCCGATATGCAAAAAATTATGTGCTCTGAAATGTGATATCCCTTGATTCCCCAATTTTTGATAAAACTTAGAACCCTAGATTGTGATTTTCGATAGGTATACCACACCTTCTCATGTCACTCACATTTTCGCAGTTGTATATTTTGTGCGCCATAGCAATTGATATCTACTCCCCTTTACTCCATGTGATTGCGATAGTTTAAAATGCCATTCCCACCTTGAGATATTCCCCACTTCTTTAATCAATGGATCTTGTTTTATTTCGGCCCCCTTATCCAATTATGGATTTAACACAACTGGGGGAGTCCGAAATAGGTGGTATTGTGATCCAACCCCACTGCAACGTGTCTTCCTCTCATCATTTCGCACCCCCCTTAATTCAAACTACTTACTGCTTGCATACCCCCCTGAAAACCATTCTTCTCTTTGTGTTAATACCACAAACCCAACCTTTTTCTCCACCATTCTATCCAAAAGGTTTTGGGTTTTCACCATTTAGAAGGAAAACAATAGCAAAACCCCTCTAGAATAGATTTCCATTAAACCCGTGCCACCATTACTCTCAGCATTAGCATGTTTCAACAAGGCACCAGGCAGCATCAAAGAGATAGTTGGAAGCATTACAGGAACCTTTACATCAGTTACTCAGGCAATTAAGATAATATCAACAGACCCTGTACTTCTTCACCTACAGTTTGGGATTAAAAACTACCACATTCATAATGTTGTTAGAATCGATAAATATCAATCGAGTGTTCTGTAATGTTTTCTTGTTATTGTAATAAATTAGAAACAAAAACTCCCTATCCCTTTGGATTGCAATAAATTCCCTGTATGTGGAGTATTAGAGAGTATAACCTTTCTGGAAGACCATTGTAAATATATAAATACACATATTGTAGATAGAGAATATGTTGGTAGTTGGTTGGTTGGAATAGTGTTAGATAGTCTGATATATTTTTTAGAGGAGTTATTGTAAATAATTTTTAATGAAATCAAATAGGTTGCAGTGGTATTTATTTTGAGCATTGTTTTCCTCTCTGTTATTCCATTTCCATTATAACTTATGTATGTCAATATTACTAGTTTATTAACATAAATCATTATTTGTATGCTCTGTTTACTAAGATTTTCATATGTGTGCATTTCTTCTGATGAATGAATTCAGTAAAATGCTCATTCAGATTCCTACGTTTTCTACCACTATACACAATAAAAATTTAAATATGCTCAAATAGTTTACATACTTGGCCTCACTCTGTTCTCATCAATTCAATCTTTGAAATTAGATTTAGTTTCCCTAATTCTTATTTCTATCCAGCATCTCAATTACCAAACAAATTACTCGTTTCTAGCTTATATATATATATATATATATATATATATATATATAGCCTAAAATCTCATGGTACTCAGCCATTCATTGAATATTTAAAGTGACATAGAGAGAGCCCTTTCTGGTTTAGGTAGGGCTGGCTACCTGGCCAAAAGGTTGGATTGTGGTTACCTTTCTCCACTCCTTTATTAGCCTTGGGAATATGGGGAGAGTGATAACACAATGGATGATTTATTGTGGCCTTTCTTGTGAATCCATATTTTGTAATGTAAATTTAAACCTTTTTTACTAATGATAAAAAAAATAGATAAAATATAACAGATTGATGTTTGAAAGATTATTCATCACTAAATTTTAGGAATTGGTCATGGAAAACATTTGATAAAAATAGACTCAAATTGAATAGAACTATGGGTTTGTTTCCAGATGAGAATACTGCTAAAAATCCAAGGATGACTTCATCTACCCACTCATCAGTTTGATACCATGAAAGACAAGAAACTATATAAATAACTTACCTAGAAATATCTTGATAAATTGCAAAAGAATATGGTGGATTGTTAAGGACTCAAAAAATGTGGCCTCGCTACTGAAAGGTAAGGTTCAGGAAAATTTCCATGAGGGAATCTGACGAAAAAGGATGACGTGTGCCTTGGGGATTGATCTAAAACACTTGAAAAAATGATTAAGGGGTTATTGAGAAAAAAAAATCATTGTTTCTAACCACTATGACTCTTTGGCTTGGTAGGTAACAACTCTCGCACCTGGTGACGAATTCAATAAAGTGATAGGTTTGTGGAAAATAAAATTGGGGCAACATTGAATCCGAGAAGAAAAAATCAACATTGACGTCCTAAATTTTTTTATATGCCCAATTATGGAGTTCGTAGATATCAAATTCACATTATGCTTCCGTGATTTTATACTATGTATCAATCAAAGGGAGTTCATCCAGGTTAATCATATGAGGTAGGGTCAGATTGTCTAAAACTATTTTGGATTTTCCCTTTTGACTAGCCATTTCAAGAAATTAATAGAATGTTAGGTCCCTATAATACTAGTGTATCCCCTTATTATTGTTAGTGTAGCCCCCTTATTGTTATTGTTGTACCTGTGTAACCCCCATATTGTTATTATTGTGCCCTTACATTATTATTGTTAGGTCGGGTAGGATTATATTGTGGCCCCATGGACTCCTATACATAGAAAAGAGGTTTTTTTCATTTGTATCATCCAAGAATTGTTCATTTATGTAATGTAAAGGAGGTTGACCCGTCGAAGTGGCTTATTTTTAAGGCATTTATCTATCTTTTCTTCTATTTCTGGAATTGGTTTCATAACATTTGGTATCACAGCCTTTGGATTCTAGGGTTTTGCTGCTCCAAACAAGTCATCATGGAATTTGCACCATAAGTTTTTTTCTACGAAGTTTCAAAAGATAAAAAATTTATTGTGTGAATCCGAACTCATGAGGAACACCATGTACAAATTTAAAATCGTGTTTCACAATGTTTTGGAATTATGATCTATGGAAGTTAGGGTTTTTCTTTAGGCTCCTGAATTTCACCTAAAATAGGTCATTGTGGAATTTTTGCTATAAATTATTTTCTACAAAGGATCAAAAGCTGAAATGTTTACAAATATAAGCTGAAATCCCGAAAAAATTCTTGAAAATTTTTCAAATCTTGGTTCACAATATTTTTAGAGATAGGATTTGTGGAAGTTAGGGTTTTTTCAGGCTCTCGAATTTCATCTCAAAGAGGTGACCGTGGGAAAATCATTACAAGTCTCTCTCTGAGCGTCGGATTGGAATTCTGTAAAACGTGTTTGAAAGTTCACGAATTTTAATTTCCTCTATAGAAATTATAGAGGCAAAGTAGGAAACAGTGACACATGGCATGTCGTAGAAGTTTTCTCTACTGAACCAATCCATAATTAGGCCATTGTGGGAGATTGGACATAACTTTTCCTTGCAAAATCAAAATCAGGTCAAACCTATGTCATTCGAAAGTAGAATCAGAGGGCTACGATAAAACTGAATTTCAGATATTGAATATCTGAAATAATAGAGATAATTCAGTTTCAATATCGAGCTCTTCAAAAGAAAAAAAAAATTGTGTATTTTTTAAACAATTTTGCATAAAATTTGTTTGAAAAATCAATTTGAAGTGATTCCAAGGGAATATTGAAGCATAGATATGAGTATTGAGTTATATAATGCCTCCCAAAAATAATTTGACACCCATTAAGCCCTCAAAAAGCTATACTATGATGCATGAAGAGGAATAATTGCAGTATGAGATATCAAAATTATGGTACCAAGTGCAACAAATTTTGATCTTACAAAGAGCAATCAAAGATGACATAGATGGTTTAAAAACAAAAATGGAGGGTAAGTTGGATAGTTTTAAGGATCAAATGAAAGCTAATATGGATGATAAAATAGTGGAATATCACATCGAGCATCAACAACAAGTTCTCCAACTCTCAAAGGATAACCTAAATTTGGTGCAGAATCGAATGAAACAACAATAAGATTAACATTGCAGTGAAAGAAGTTCTGAATAAGTCATAGACACAAGAACTTGAAAACTACCAAATCGATCAATTTCATAGTATCTCAGCAAGTGGAAGAACTTACCCGTTGAAGATTCCACATGGGAAGATGAGAATTTTATACATAAGCATCCATAAACCAAGCATTGAGGGAAACACTTTTTTGAAGGAGAGGGGCATGTTAGGTCCCTATAATACTAGTGTATCCCCTTATTTTTGTTAGTGTAGCCCCCCCTTTTTTTTTGTTGTACCCCTGTAATCCCCATATTGTTATTATTGTGCCCTTACATTATTATTCTTAGGTCGTCTAGGATTATATTGTGGCCATATGGACTCCTATGTATAGAAAGGAGGTTTTTTCATTTGTATCATCCAAAAATTGTTCATTTATGTAATGTAAAGGAGGTTTCCCCTTCGAAGTGGCTTATTTATAAGGTGTTTATCTCTCTTTTCTTCTATTTCTGGAGTTGGTTTCATAACATAGAATAGATGATGACTTAAGAAATTACCTATTCAAATTGATGGTTGATAACACAAAATATTGTTGCAACTGGTCGTTGTTTTTTCTGTCCGAGTTCTTTGGTCAAGAATAGAAAAGAAATGGGTAATGGAGAAATGGCACAATTTTTAGTTCAAAACGAGCTTCAAAGATTTAGTTAAAATTATTGTTATTCGTGTGAAGATATTTATTAATCAAATGTTGGCAGGATGATAAATATGTTGGACATTGGGTTCAACACTCCCCGTGTGATTTGTGACATGGAATAACCGCCTCTTGTGCATCCTAACTCTGGAAGTTGTAGCGGAGACTAATGCTTGCAATTTTTGGTCTAACGGAAATCATGATTCCAACAATTGGAATCATAGTGGCGGGTCTCAAGCTCGAAACTCACACGGATTGCGTTGGCGTGGAGATTGTTTGACATTGGGTTCAACGCTCCCCATGTGTTTCATGACATGGACTAACCAACTCTCATAGATCCTAACTCTCGTGATTGTAGTAGAGACTAATGCCTGCAGGTTTTGGTCTAACAGCAATTGTGATTCCAACAATTGGTATCAATGATCAGTAGTTGTCATTGATGTCAATCCAAGAAGCATTGGGGGCTACCCCAATATTGCATGGTAATTTTGACCTACCAAATTACTATATTATAGGTCAACAATATTTTTTATGGTTTCTACTTGTCAATATTTTTCCGTTGATATATGGCATGCCATGTAATTCT